>CM040246.1:93682318-94163665 GCA_022545495.1 Chrysanthemum lavandulifolium
CTCTCGTTACATGAACCGAAAACTTACTAAGTAAAAACGCATGTTATTGTTAATATAAAGGCTCATCTAATTTGAAAGTTGGACTTAGCCCATGTTTCCCCTCCCTTTGGCTCGCTCAAAGTGAAAACTGGTGTTTTCCCCTCTTCCTTTTCATTATACGTTTTTTTTCTCACACTACAAAACCTTAATCCTCCTCAACCAAAAAAAATGACGGCAATGATGCTTATCCCCATCCCATTCGAAAATCAAAACATCAAGAGCATCCAAGAGGCTGTGATCGAGGTGAGGTTGGACCTGTTGTCGTGGGTTTTTGCTTAGGTCTAGTCGTTAGTTGCTACTGTTGCTATCGTGGAGTCTAGGGCTGACAAGGAGTGCTTGGAATTGTTTTGTTGATCTGTTTTCTTCCTCAGTTCACGCATCAAGGGGTAATTCCTCATCAATTCATTTTTTTTTCTTTTGTTTCTGGTCTTGGTCGTGTGTATATGGTCACCATATACATACCTTTGAACCTTAAATCATGACTCGTTTAAATAGTAAACTTGAATATAGAGAACTAAGTGTTATGGCTACATAAAAATCATGAATCAAACCCTTTATATGTATTTCGATCAAGTGTATAATCTGGTCCACAAATCTGTTTTGTTAACACCCTCATGATACGATCATTACATGTCTATTTTCAAGGCTAAATGGGATTGAAACTTATGAATTGAATTGGTATTAATTTGGGCCGAATAGCAAGATTTAGGGTTTGTTTGGATGATATAAGGGGCGTATATATATCTGATTTCGGGAGGGGTATCTCGACTAAATATAGTGTTCATATAGGGTCGTATAAACTTGTACTAATCGAGGTTAAAATATTTATGTCGTAAAGGGAATTCATGATTTAAAAACTAGGGTTTCGTTTGGTTAATTAATGTGTCACGTGGGTTTTTTAAAGGGTGTATATAATTTTTGTAAGACAGAAAATATGGAATGATAAACTTACTATGACGATATTAAATCAGGTTGTGTAGCTTACATGGGTCATGGGTGCATTTGGATAGGTAAAACATGTGCTTATAATGGTTTTAATGGACCCTAAAACTGGACAGCATCATATGTCGAATTTGTGTGTGTCATAGATCAAATTTTATAAGTGTAATAATCTGGGTTTTTGTTGGAAAAATTTATTTTATGTCTTAGTTAAGTTTTCCAAGTGGTTTGGTCGAATTTGGAGTTGTCTAAGTCGTATTTTTGAATTTTACAAGATCAAGTGTCAAAGCTGAGAAAACGGGTCTTGAAATTTAGTTGTATTGTTTGATTTTTCATTTTCAAACCATAAGGAATTGGGAGCTCTCCTTTTACAGAAGTGACATTTAGGTTATAAATGAATTTCTGGGAGTTTTGGGAATTTTTCTAAGGTGTCTAAACAGGTCTAAAAAGCGCAAACTTTTAAGGTGTATTTTCTGATCACTTTCGGGCAGGTCTGGACTTATGATTTTCCATAGGCCATTTTACTTGGAAATAGAAACCCTCAATTTTGGAGAGTCTTTTAACTCATATGGAAACCCCAGATTTCACTTGATTTTATTTGAGCTAAGAAAGTATTCTATAAAATCGCTAAATTCGGTCCCGATGTGAATTTAAGAAAATGATAGATAAAAAGAGGATATCAATAAGTAAAACACTTACACATGCATAAGAAGCTTATAAAATGAGTATATAAGTAATATATGATATCAATTCGTGTAGATTCGTTGAAGAAGATACGCGTTGCTTTCCGGTGTTACCTTCCCGTTTGTTTTCGTTTTGTTGCTAAGGTACAGATATTCTATCCCTTTTCAGTAGGGGTTTCTCATGATTCTTTTACATCTTTCGATATTGGTTTTGAACTGTTATCCTTTGCTCTGAGCCTTTTTATTAAGGTTTCCCTATAACTTTGCTATGTTCCCTTTGATTGGATCTCCTATGTGAACTGTTTGATTTTGAACCTTTGATTATGAACCTTCAGATTATGAGCCTTTGATATGAACTTGTGATATGTACCTCTGATATGGACTTATGATATGGACTTTGATATGAACCTTTGTTATGAACCCTTATGATATGATTATGCTTTGACCCTTCGCTTGATACCCGAGCCAAATATGTTTCCTAGCCATGAAGGTAACATGGCGTGTCATTGATGCACCAATGGCATGACTCTAGTGTGGTTGAGTGATGTTCCACACCGTCCCTTTCTCATTATATGATTATGAGCTCGATATATATGTATGGCCACTATTTGTGCGGGCGATGGATGCATCCTAGAGTTGTTCATATCGATATGTTGTGATATGATTTGTCCGGTAAATGATGTCGTGTGCAATACGCGTCTTCACAATCTGGGAGCTAGCTACTCCATTGGTTACTGAGGTCTCCCCTCCTATTGGTTTGGTATTCCGAGGTCACCCCTCCGAATACAATGGCTACTTATGATATGATATGATACGATATGATATGTTTCCGGGCTCGTGGTAGATTTCTGACAACCCTTACACTTTTGATATACCTATATTGTACCCTTGTATTTTCCAATACACCATACTCTGTATTATCCGTTCATTACTCAGTACTCTTATATGACTCACCATACTACCAAGAGATATATATATATATATTCTATTGCTTTGATCTGTCACACTCTCATTCCGTTGCTTCAGACTATCATTCCATTCACGTACCGGGTTATTATATGTTTATTTAATTTGATTATGCTATTCATGTTTATGTGACTACTGATTACCCTGCTATGATATGATTAATATGCGGTTATTTGACTTACCTATTGTCATCTGACGATATGTGATCTCACTGTTATGTGACCCTCTGAATTTTTTGGTGAACATGCTAATGTGTAATCGATAATTTTGTCTATTCATTATATATACTTCGTTCGGTTAATCTCATGGACTTTGACCATCCGTTGTATCCTTATCTGCTTATTGTTGACCTGCCATGTTTACACTTCTGTCTATGCTACGGATTGATTTGGGTAAATGGTTCAACTTTTGATGTTTGGCTTATTAACTTGCTTAATTGCCTTGCTATGTCTCTAATTCATTCAATTATAATGCTCATATTGTATTCCTACTTGTTATGTGTGATTGCCATGTTTTGACCATTGTTAGTACTCATTATTATTGATACTTGTTATGTTTTCATCTAAGGCTTTTTAATGCATGCGATTGCTATGCTCACTTCCTAATAAATTGCTTACGCTTGCTTTTAGTTTTCCGCTTGGCTTATTTATATTCCGATTTCGATCCGAATGCGTGCTATTCTTATGTTGAGTGGATGCGATGTCCGTATTCTTGATTTGGTTTCGTGCTTGTATGTCTGTTTGCTTATATGTGATTGTATATGTGTCATGGATGCGTTGCTTGTCGTGTTCTCCTTGATCGTTGTTCTTCCGGATATCGTAGATAATTGTGTTCTGCAGATCCTCATTGACTCATTGTTTCCTTTCCGTTGCAACCTTGCTATTGTTCCTTTGTTTCATTTCGTATTTACGCTTTTGTTTAGCTTTCGTTTTGTTATATCTGCTCACTTTGGGCTTTTTAAGCTCACCGCATTTCTTTTCTGCTGCTGGGTTTTAGGTTTGAAGATGGGCTTCATGGGGTGAGAGTTAGAGTATCTTAGTGGACCAACCCTAGTACCATAGTACTTTGGGACTTATTTTGAAGAACTTTTGTTTTAGGATTTTATTTCATTTTGGATATTGTATTTTCTTTATTAGTCAATTGTGTATATGTTTTGATACCTCATTTTTAAGGTTTCCGTTTGTAAATATTTTATTTGTATGTTCTGATATGACACCAGAATGTGACACTTCTACCCTTGTCGGGATGGGGTGTTACAATTATGGTATCAGAGCAAAGGTTTCGTCTTGTTGACCTTAGGATTGACCTGTGAGGACGTGGGTAGACACTAGGTTTCTGTCTGTTCTAATCTCTTCCGATTCCTTTTGATTGTCATTCATATTTGACTTCGATAATCTTTCGTCTTCACTGTTTTGGCCTTCTTCTTTTCGCGTCGAACTTTGTTATTTTGTCTTCGTACATCCATTTGTCGACCGTTAGATGGAGACTACCCATGGAGCCGAAGTTGATGGTGTCGACCGCATCGCTACAACAATCCACAGTGGAGAGGTTCGTGAAGCGAAGCCACACCCGACCGCCGTCTTCTTTGAGGCATCGGGATCTTCTTGGAGGAAGCTGGACGGACCAACCAAAGACGCAAAAGACGGAGACAAGATTCAACCGGTGGCTGAGAGGGTTCATCTACTTCATATGATTTGGGCGCAACTTATGTTACTCCGATTCGTTTGTCATGCGTTTTGAGGCGGTTTGATATTCTGTTAAGTGATTCTGATCGGTATTGCTTTTCTTGATTTGTTCGGAACTCGGTTTGAATCGTGAAGTTTTATCGTTTGGCATTTTGTTAATATCTCAGCTTTTCTTTTGGATCGTCAGTAATGAGTCATGAGGAACCGTTTCGAGCAAGTTGGTGGCCTTCTTCTTTGGTGATATGGTAAGTTGTTTGATGTAGTATATGTTGTATGTATGTGATCTGGCCTGTTTTGGTATGTTACTTGTTATCTGTATGTTATCTGTTTTGATGTGATATTGGTTATGTGGTTTGTCATGACCCGAGGCAGAATATGATGACAATAAGGACTTGTTATGTGATGCAAGTATTATGACGCCTGATCAACGTGATAATACCGAGATCATATAATTTGAACTTATTGAAATCATACGACATCTTGGGAAATTCCTGGGGTTGGTACGTGAATGGAATATGACTTGCCTCCGTTATTTGTCACTCCTAATGTTCGATTGGAATTACACTGCTCTTTGTGAGATTCTCACCGACATCTCATTATGTGTAAGTTTTATACGCTTTGGACCGAAATCGTTATGATCTGTGTGAAACTATGGATTGCTATGTCTACCTTAAACTTGTATGCGTCTCAGATACCTCTGCGACTTTAATTTTCGAGGACGAAAATTTTCTTTTAGAGGAAGAGTTGTAAAACCATAAAATCATAAACATGAAAAGACTATTTTGCCCTCTATTCAATATCTATAAAATACGTAAAACCCGTCAAGCTCAGTAAATGTAGAATTTAACCTACCTTATAAATTGTTCACCAAATCAAATATCTGAGATTTATTTACGTTTACATTTAATATTTCATTACACGTCTCTCGTTACATGAACCGAAAACTTACTAAGTACAAACGCATGTTATTGTTAATATAAAAGCCCATCTAATTTGTAAGTTGGACTTAGCCCATGTTTCCCCTCCCTTTGGCTCGCTCAAAGTGAAAACCGGTGTTTTCCCCCCTTCCTTTTCATTATACATTTTTTTTCTCACACTACAAAACCCTAATCCTCCTCAACCAAAAAAAAATGACGGCAATGATGCTTATCCCCCATCCCATTCAAAAATCAAAACATCAAGAGCATCCAAGAGGCTGTGATCGAGGTGAGGTTGGACTTGCTGTCGTGGGTTTTTGCTTAGGTCTAGTTGTGAGTTGCTACTGTTGCTATCGTGGAGTCTATGGCTCATAAGGAGTGCTTGGAATTGTTTTGTTGATCTGTTTTCTTCCTCAGTTCATGCATCAAGGGGTAATTCCTCATCAATTCGTTTTTTTTTCTTTCGTTTCTGGTCTTGTTCGTGTGTATATGGTCACCATATACATACCTTTGAACCTTAAATCATGACTCGTTTAAATATTAAACTTGAATATAGAGAACCAAGTGTTATGGCTACATAAAAATCATGAATCAAACCCTTTATATGTATTTCGATCAAGTGTATAATCTGGTCCACAAATCTGTTTTGTTAACACCCTCATGATACGATCATTACATGTCTATTTTCAAGGCTAAATGGGATTGAAACTTATGTATTGGATTGGTATTAATTTGGGCCGAATAGCAAGATTTAGGGTTTGTTTGGATGATATAAGGGGCGATATATATCTGATTTGGGGAGGGGTATCTCGACTAAATATAGTGTTCATAATAGGGTCGTATAAACTTGTACTAATCGAGGCTAAAATATTTATGTCGTAAAGGGAATTCATGATTTAAAAACTAGGGTTTCGTTTGGTTAATTAATGTGTCGCATGGGTTGTTTAAAGGGTGTATATAATTTTTGTAAGACAGAAAATATGGAATGATAAACTTACTATGACGATATTAAATCAGGTTGTGTAGCTTACATGGGTCATGGGTGCGTTTGGATAGGTAAAACATGTGCTTATAATGGTTTTAATGGACCCTAAACCGGACAGCATCATATGTCGAATTTGTGTGTCATAGATCAAACTTTATAAGTGTTATAATCTGGGTTTTGTTGGAAAAGTTTATTTTATGTCTTAGTTAAGTTTTCCAAGTGGTTTGGTCGAATTTGGAGTTGTCTAAGTCGTATTTTTGAATTTTACAAGATCAAGTGTCAAAGCTGAAAACGGGTCTCGAAATTTAGTTGTATTGTTTGATTTTCATTTTCAAACCATAAGGAATTGGGTGTTCTCGCTTTCGAAGTGACATTTAGGTTATAAATGAATTTACGGGAGTTTTGTGAATTTTTCTAAGGTGTCTAAACAGGTCTAATAAGCGCAAACTTTTAAGGTGTATTTTCCGATCACTTTACAAGGTGTCGGACTTATGATTTTCCATAGGCCATTTTACTTGGAAATAGAAACCCTCAATTTTGGAGAGTCTTGTAACTCATATGGGAACCCCTGAGATTTCACTTGATTTTATTTGAGCTAAGAAAGTATTCTATAAAAATCGCTAAATTAGGGTCCCGATGTGAATTTAAGAAAATGAAAGATAAAAAGAGGATATCAATAAGTAAAACACTTACACATGCATAAGAAGCTTATAAAATTAGTATATAAGTAATATATGATATCAATTCGTGTAGATTCGTTGAATAAGATACGCGTTGCTTTCCGGTGTTACCTTCCCGTTTGTTTTCGTTTTGTTGCTAAGGTACAGATATTCTATCCCTTTTCAGTAGGGGTTTCTCATGATTCTTTTACATCTTTCAATATTGGTTTTGAACTGTTATCCTTTGCTCTGAGCCTTTTTATTAAGGTTTCCCTATAACTTTGCTATGTTCCCTTTGATTGGATCTCCTATGTGAACTGTTTGATTTTGAACCTTTGATTATGAACCTTCAGATTTCGAGCCTTTGATATGAACTTGTGATATGTACCTCTGATATGGACTTATGATATGGACTTTGATATGAACCTTTGTTATGAACCCTTATGATATGATTATGCTTTGACCCTTCAGTTTGATACCCGAGCCAAATATGTTTCCCTAGCCATGAAGGTAACATGGCCGTGTCATTGATGCACCAATGGCATGACTCTAGTGTGGTTGAGTGATGTTCCACACCGTCCCTTTCTGTTATATGATTATGAGCTCGATATATATTGTATGGCCACTATTTGTCTGCAGGGGCGTATGGATGCATCCTAGATTTGTTCTGTTATCTGATATGTTGTGATATGATTTGTCTGGTGAATGATGTCGTGTATAATACGCTGCCTTCACAACTGGGAGCTAGCTACTCCATTGGTTACCGAGGTCTCCTCCTATTGGTTTGGTATTCGAGGTCACCCTCCGAATACAATGGCTACTTATGATATGATATGATATGATATGATATGTTTCGGGCTCGTGGTAGATTTCGACAACCCTTACACTTTTGATATACCTATATTGTACCCTGTATTTTCCAATACACCATACTCAGATTATCTGCTCATTACTCAAGACTCTTATATGACTCACCATACTACCAAGAGATATATTATATTCTATTGCTTTGATCTGTCACACTCTCATTCCGTTGCTTTAGACTATCATTCCATTCACGTATCGGGTTATTATATGTTTAATGAATTTGATCATGCTATTCATGTTTATGTGACTACTGATTACCCTGCTATGATATGATTAATATGCGGTTATTTGAGTTACCTATTGTCATCTGACGATATGTGATCTCACTGTTATGTGACCCTCTGAATTGTTTGGTGACCATGCTAATGTGTAATCGATAATTTTGTCTGTTCATTATATATACTTCGTTCGGTTAATCTCATGGACTTTGACCATCCGTTGTATCCTTATCTGCTTATTGTTGACCTGCCATGTTTACACTTCTGTCTATGCTACGGATTGATTTGGGTAAATGGTTCAACTTATGATGTTTGGCTTATTAACTTGTTTTATTGCCTTGCTATGTCTCTAATTCATTCAATTATAATGCTAATATTGTATTCCTACTTGTTATGTGCGATCGCCATGTTTTGACTCATCGTTAGTACTTCACTTATACGATACTTGTTATGTTTTCATCTAAGGCTTTTTAATGCATGATTGCCATGCTCACTTCCTAATTAATTGCTTTCGCTTGCTTTTAGTTTTCTTGTTGGCTTGTTTATATTCGATTTCGATCCGAATCGCGCTATTCTTATGTTGAGTGGATGCGATGTCTAGTATTCTTGATTTGGTTTCGTGCTTGTATGTCTGCTTGCTTATATGTGATTATATATATGTCATGGATGCGTTGCTTCTGTGTTCTCCTTGATCGTTATTCTTGGCCGGATATCTCATAATTGTGTTCGCAGATCCTCATTGACTCATTGTTTCCTTTCCGCTGACACCTTGCTATTGTTCCTTTGTTTCATTTCGTATTTCGCTTTTTTTTAGCTTTCGCTTTGTTATATCTGCTCACTTTGGCTTTTTAAGCTCAACCGCATTTCTTTTCCTCAGCGGGTTTTAGGTTTGAAGATGGGCTCAATGGGTCGAGAGTTAGAGTATCTTGGTGGACCAACCCTAGTACCATAGTACTTTGGGACTTATTTTGAAGAACTTTTGTTTTAGGGTTTTATTTCATTTGGATATTGTATTTTCTTTATTAGTCAATTGTGTATATGTTTTGATACCTCATTTTTAAGGTTTCCGTTTGTAAATATTTTATTTGTATATTCTCGATATGACACCGAATGTGACACTTCTACCCTTGTCGGGTTGGGGTGTTACAAAATAAACTTGAAAACAAACATGCGTATAAGGAACACCATTCGATCGCTTCACATGATCACTAAGCACGAGTCCTAAGCGATAAGCATAGTATTCCCCTAGTAGAGGCCCAACCCAGTACTTGTAAAAGGCTAAAGCTTACCATACAATTTTATATGATGGTAATGAGATCTTCAAGCCTAGGCAAACACCATCATGTATTGGAAGCACGGAAGATGATAGAAAATTAGAATATGCCTCTAGGGAGAAAATGGATAAGAAGCTAAAAGATCCTCAGTGTAAAAGCAAAACATAACGGTCAAACCCCATGATTACACTAAAGAAAATTGGATTTCCAACATGTTTAAGCCACAAACTCAATTAACCCTTAACAAGTTTTTGAAAAAGACATGGATAAGCAAAAGCAAATGTATTTGTTGAAACAAACACTCCTCTTAGGAAAGTGCCTCCACCATCGTGTATCCTCCGAATACACCAATGCATTTAGTTCCTAGAACTCTTCCCACTAAGAGCAAGACCTTAATCAGCATGTATGTTGTTTATCAACTATTCGTTGATTTTGAGAAGACATGTAAGAAGAGAATCACACCTCTGTGGATAATCAAGGGAGAGGGTTTTGAGCAAACTAAAGAATGCTATTTAACCGAGGTCATACCTTTCTTTAAACAATTAAAAATCAATTTGAGAGTCTTAAAAGGGGATAGACTCGGAGATTAAAGAAATGGAAAAGGAATTTGATGAAATGATAGTTGAGGTCAATAATTATGAACGGAACTCAAATATAATGAAATTGAAAAGAAAAATCGCATATCTTTAATGAGAACTTGATATCGAGTTGTGTGGCTCAAGATGTGTTTTATATCACTAAGCATTCTATTACGCTTCTCAATTTCACGAATTATATGTTGCTTTGAAAGTTTCCCATGATCGTGTCATTGAGCTTGAAAATAAAAACTCAAAACTAAATGAGAAAATTGACTAGGATGATCACGATAATTTGGTAAAACATTTTTCTAAGCTAGAAGTTGAACATTTTGATTTGCAATTAAAATATCAACATCTCAAAGAAAATGTTAAAACCTCAAACATCAAGATATCCTCGGATGTTCCGTAGTTTGATGCGCTTTTGAAATAAACAAACGTGATTTAATGATTCAAGCTCATCAGAAGACGATCGAAACTTGAAAACCCAAATTTCACAATTAAAGGGTGAAAAGAACAATGTATCGCCTCCCAAATGCCTCCTCCTTTAGATTCTCAATTTTCTCAAAACTTTCATCTTCAAAACATCATTAATGTATTACAACCAGAAAATGAGAGTTTTCTAGAAGAAAATGAAAAGGTCAAACGACACTTCAAAGAGTTATACGATTCAATGAAAGCCACTCGTGATAAGAACAATGAAAAACTAACTTCGTTACAAAAGGAAATTGAGAATCTGAAGAGTCACGTAAAAGGGAAAATGCCACTTGTCTTTAATGAGAATGTTGCATCAAAGGCATATGTAGATTCTAAATATACTGTGACTGTTAAATACATTCCTCCTCATCTTAGAAATAACGAACTTGTGTTTCATAACTATTTCTGTCACCTTAAGGATAGTCTAGAATGTCTCCGTGAGACTGTAGAAGAGGATAGCATAAATAAGCCACTTGATAGTGAAATTAGGTATGAATGCTTATATGCCAAATGATCTCGGGAGTCGTTAGAATGTTTAAGAGCAACATGCCCTAAATCATTATGTGAG
Organism: Chrysanthemum lavandulifolium; assembly: GCA_022545495.1. Taxonomy (NCBI): domain Eukaryota; kingdom Viridiplantae; phylum Streptophyta; class Magnoliopsida; order Asterales; family Asteraceae; genus Chrysanthemum; species Chrysanthemum lavandulifolium. The sequence goes on from CM040246.1 coordinate 93,693,171, forward strand.
AAAGATAAAGTTGTGATGCCTTGTTCTATGCCTAGTGTTAAGTATGCAACCCATTCTATGCCTTATTCTATGCCGAAAGTCAAGCATGTGAGCTTTGATGTGCCTATAAGTACTTCAGATCCCAACACTTCTAGATCGGATTGCAAAAGTAGCAAAACCAATAATGTTCCCATAATTCCCTCTACAGAGTAATCTGTGGTACAAAAGCAAGCGATCAAAGCCTCCAGCAATACAAAACAAGATAGGACCTCATAAGCTAAGAGTGATCAATGGAAGAGAGTAGAAGACCACCCTAGGAACATTAAGTTTGATTTGAATAAAGCGAATCGTGTTGATTCTAGTATTAGCTATAAGCGTACTATAATTAATTCAATTCGCTACTTTTGCAAAACATGTAATGAATGCTTGATGTCCGTATTAATCATGAATGTGTTGTGAATGAGATGAGTAATCTTGCAAAATATCCTGTTAAAATGGTTAACACTAGACAACAGGATAAAAGGTCGAAGACCAAGGAGGAAGAGGGCTAGAAAACATTGAAAGCAACAGAAGAAAATTTAGTAATGTAGGTTATCATTGGATACCCATTGGTCAGAAATTCAATCTTAACGAAGTTGTGCCCTAAATTATCTAGATCAATGCCCATTAGGAAATGGATGCCCACCGTAGAACTATACCTTTAAGTGAAAATACTTTGAATAGATCAAATGTTTCTACTAGCCCAAAGATCTACCTCTAATGATTTTATTGATTATGTTTACGATGTGGATGTTCCAATCTCGCTTTCTAACCAAGTGGAACCCATTCTTGCATGGGGATCCCAATTATCCAGCTTATCCATTCTTGTCTCGTGTTCAATTGCGGTCGCTCAAGTCGCTCGTCGTACTTGGACTCGAAGTTGTTCAAGATATGATTTGGAGACCGCCATGCTCATGAACTTCGTCAAGAAATTTATTGGGACCGTTAGATTCGTGAATGACCACTTTGGTGCAATTATGGGTTATGGAGATTATGTTGTTGGTGATAGTGTAATCTCCGTGGTATACTATGTTGAATGTCTTGGTCATAACCTATTTAATGTTGGTCAATTCGTGATTCCGATCTAGATGTGGCTTTTAGAAAACATACTTGTTTCAGTAGAGAACTTGATGGTGTGGAACTTTAAGAGGAACACGTGGTACAAACCTATACACCATCTCTATTGAAGATATGATGAAGTCTTCTCCAATCTTCTTGTTGTCAAAGGCTTGAAAATAAAGTCATGGTTATGGCATCATCGCCTCAATCACTTGAACTTCGCACAATTAATGATCTTTCCGTAAAGGAACTAGTAAGAGGCTTACCCATATTAAAGTATGAAAAAATCATCTTTGTTCAAAGATGCAAATTGGGAAAAGGTGAAATATGCCCACAAACCCAAACCCGCAAACTCGCTTATGGAAGTTCTTCATACTCTTCATATGGATTTGTGCGGACCTATGAGAGTGCAAACGATAAATGGGAAGAAATATGTATTAGTCGTTGTTGATGATTACTCTTGATTTACTTGGGTTAAGTTTTTGAGGAAAAGGATGAAACTCCGATGTCATCATCAAACTTATCAAACAAATTGCGAGTTCTACTTAACAAGATCGTTAGAATTATTCGAATGCACAATGGCACCGAGTTTGTTAACAAAGACCTAAGTCAATTTTATGAAAGCATTGGAATCACCATCAAAGAAGTGTTCCACGCGCGCCTCAATGTAACGGTGTAGTTCAAAGACGAAATTGGACCCTTGTTGAAGCCGCAAGAACACTGCTAATTTACTCAAAGGTTCCAATGTTTCTTTGGGTCAAGCCATTGCCACCGCTGCTTACACCCAAAATTGTTCCCTCATACACACCACTCATAGAAAAACCCATATGAACTTGTCCATAAACGAAAACTTGATCTCCTTCCTTCGTGTATTTGGTGCTTTGTGCTATCCAACTAATGACGGTCAAGATTTAGGTAAATTAAGAGCTAAAGCGGACATTGGAGTTTTTGTGGTTATGCACCAAACAAGAAGGGTTATTGAATCTACAACAAAAGAACTCGAGATATCATGGAAACTATTCACGCCACGCTCGATGAGTCATCGGGCAAATGGCTCCGTGACAATCAAGTTCGGACCCGCATCACAACCTTCATTAATTAGTCCCATTAGTTCTTCTCTTGTACAAAATACCTCACCGTAAATTCCATATGTACCCCTTCCTAAGATGATTTGAAGAAATTGTTTGATCCAATGTTTGATGAACACTATGAGCCTATTGCTAATGATCACCAAATCCATCAACAGAGGTCGCCCTAACCCGCCAACGTAGATAATCCATCGCCTATATCATTGAGTCAAGAAGCGCCTCTGCAGATCACTCATCCTCATCATCAAATCCTCAATCATCAAGTGTACATCATGGAAATGTTTCGCACCTATGATGGAGATAACCCTTGCTACTCCTCAAGATGCTCCATTTGAGAACATATTTGCTCTCGAACCAACTTCGTAACCATCTTCATCGAGATCTAAACTCGCTACTTGGGCCTCAACAAAACCACACAAACACCTTAGAAAATGGACACATGACCATCCATTGGACAACATCATTGAAACCCTTCTCATCCAAGATCCACTGTAAACAACTTGCAACGATGCCTTATGGTGCTTCTTCAACTCAGACTATCTAAGGTCGAACCAAAAGACGTTAAACCGCCATGATCGAAGACACCGGGTTCAATGCCATGCAAGAAGAAATTCATTAGTTCGATCGACTAGATGTATGGGAATTAGTACATGCTCCTGATCGTGCTATGATCATTGCTCTAAAGTGGATCTTCAAAGTAAAACTTGATGAGCATGGTGATGTGCTAAAGAACAAGGCTCGATTGGTTGCAAAAGGATACCGTCAAGAGGAGGTATTGACTTTGAAGAATCATTTGCTCTAGTTGCACGTGTCGAGGCAATCGAATCTTCCGGCTAACGCCGCAAGTAAGAACATGGTAGTCTATCGATGGATGTAAAGACGGCTTTTCTTAACGGAGATATGAAAGAAGTCGTATCGCCAACCAACATGAAGGTTTTGTGAATCCGAGCATCCTACTCATGTCTATCGCTTGAAGAAGGCCCTTTACGGTTTGAAGCAAGCTCCAAGGAATGGTACGACACGCCATCGAAGTTTCTTTTATCTAATGGATTCAAGAAAGGAGCAGCTTGATCCGACATTGTTCACTAGAAAGTCGACAAACACTTAATTCACATTCAAATCTATGTTGATGATATTATTTTGCCTCGATCGACCCCAATAAATGTGACCGCTTTTCTAAGGAGATGGGCTCCAAATTTCAAATGTCAATGATGGGACAAATGTCATTTTTCTTAGGATTACAAATTTCACAAAGTCCCGAGGCATTTTATCAATCAATCTAAATATGCTAATGAAATCTTAAAGAAATTTGGATTTGATTCTTGTGACCTGCTGACACTCCTATAGTGGGCGCATTAAACGGATGAGGACCACTCAGAATCATGGTTGACCAAACTAAATATCGTAGTATGATTGGGTCCTCGATGTACCCATCGCGATGCAGACTGCATTCTGCTCGTTGTATGCATGTGTGCTAGATACCGTGCTAAGCCTACCAAAAGCACCTTAAGCGGTTAAACGGGTCTTTCAAGATTCCAAGGAACCATCAACATGGGACTTTGGAACCCCAAGTCACCGGTATGTCACTAACACCTCTGTAGATGCCGACCATGCAGGTGTCAAGATACGTCGAAGCACGCCGAGGTGCTCGCTTTTGGGTGATAAGCTTGTGAGTGGTCTTCAAAGAAACAAATGAGTACTTCTATATCCTCTACAGAGGCATAATACATAGCCATGTCATCTTGTTGTGCTCAAATGCTATGGATGAGATCCCAATTATCGACTATGGCTTTGAATTCAACAAAATCCCTATGTATTGTGATAACAAAGTGTCATTGCTCTCTCATGCAACAACGCTCAACATTCAAGAGCAAAGCATATCGACATTCGACATCATTTCATCGGGAGCAAGTGGAGAACGGTATGGTGGAACTATATTTTATGAAGACCGAATATCGCTAGCGACATCTTCACCAAAGCTCTTCCTAGAGAACGCTTTTGAGTTTATCCTTCCACGACTTGGTCTAAAGAGTTTACAACCGAACACTCAAACGCCTTCAAGAGGAAGACAAGGAGTAAAAGTTTTCTTCATCCATCTCTTGTAAATATTTATTCAAAAAAAAAAAAAAAAAAAAAAAAAAAAAAAAAAAAAAAAGCTTATAAAACCCACAAAAGGAAATAGAAAAATATAAAATTTAAAAATCTATAAAATCGAAAATCTTTGAAGAAGCGAAAAATATTTTTTCCATTTTTTTCTATTGTTCGATAACATCTACTGATCTTTGATTTGTCACTCTAAGAATGACACGGGTCTTTAGATGAAGTTCGATTGTATATAAGCTTAAAAAATTGAGAGAATGAAAACAAAGGTTTATAGTCATTTCGATCGCACTCGCTTTAAAAGAAAGAAAGTAGTCATGCTTTATATTACTTTTCAAATCTCATGCTCGATTCTAAAACAAATGTTTGTCACCAAAAGACAAATGTTTCCTTCACAAATATTTTTCCTTTTATAAATTTTTCGAAAAATATTTGTTATCTAATGAAAACTAAATAGCTTTGAAAAATAACTCGGACTCAATTTTTGAAAATCATCTCGACTTGTCATTTGTCAAAATCTCATCTCTCGATCAACAACTTATGTCATTGATCGAGGGGAGAATGATTTCATTTAAATCAAAAAGGTTATTTGTCAAACAATTGCAATGTCTTATACAATTGGTTGGACCTTGGCTAATGTTATTGTAAGATATAGGATTTCACAAACACACTAAACCATAATCAAAGTGGGCGTCAAGTAGTTTAGAGAGAAAGTTCTAGAAAGAGAAAGGAAGAGAGTTGGGAACTATGTGAAATAAAGAAAATGGTATTGAAGTTCCAACTCTACCTTAGAGGCACAGGTATTTATAGTGTCTTACAAATAAACGCCACCTACGGGTCATGGATCGTGCATACAGATGGGTAAAGACCGTCTGTCCTCCACGGTGTTACAAGACAAACAACTTAATAATATAACTAGACTACGACTATGAGCTTAACTACGAATACATATACTTGAGGTGACCGACTCCTTAACGATCGAATTTTCTAATTCCTAACAATCTCCCCTAAGGAGGTCACCTCAATTTACAAAGAATACAACAGATATTACATTAGATTTCTCGAGGATTCTTGATTAAGTCCTTTGCTCAAGAGCTCGTAGTCTTTGATTCTTCATGTTTTGCATGTTTAGATAATTCAAGTGGAGGTCTTTAACCGATCCACGTGATGATGAGCTTTGAGCCAAGATTGAGATCATCACCAACATAAATCTTTGACTCTTCCATTGTGGTGTTGGTATTATGTGATGTTGTGACATTTGGACCGGCATGCTCACTCTCTCGGATCATGATGTATTCTAATCGTAGTAGCGGAAGCTTTTATTGATTCATGATATTGGCGCAGCAGAAGCGTAAGCATGGAGTGAAAATATCGAGTCATTGATGCACTAATCATGATTTCTTTCAAGATGAATGTGTTGAGTGAGCATGCGGCTATGGATTGACCGCTGATTCTCGATCACCAAACGTCGGGTGTACCGCATACAACAGCTAGCAATAAAGTGAACGAAGTGTCTTTGATCACTTTCGTTGAATCGAGGTACACGGCCCATGGTTCCCGTTGATCAAGACACGTCATCGCCTATGATCGTATAATTCAAGAATTTCCTTGACAGGTTTCGCAATGCTTCTGTCGTTCTCAAACCGAACGCCTCAAAGAAGACAACACGGAGTGAGTGAACCAAAGAAATTGAGATTCACCGATTGATACAAAGAGATTTGAAAAACAATCATGTATTGCTCAATAGAAATTATTTTTGCAATACAATGAATGTTTTAATGAAGATCAATTATCAATCATAAACACCTTTTGATTTGAAATATTCAGACACGGTCGATGTGCTAAAAAGAGTTTTTAAGCACAATGACCGGTTTTTCAAAGGTATCCGCCAATCCATAACTCGAACCGTGATTGAATCAAAAGATTGAATCGCCCATTATTTCTGCTCGCTTGTCACATGGTTGATCTATTGAATAGATCTCACATGCCACCTACCAGAGCTTGTTTGATGTTGGCTCTGAAGGCTTTCCATCTTCATTGTGAATATGTTTACATATCACTCGGATGTTCCGCAATACCACAAGGATACAACAGAAGACTAAGATATAATCTCTCTTTCCACATTGTGTGAAACAGAGTCTTCATTGAAAGTGTCCTAATAAGATTTATTGATGATCTCGTGGCTCTAGACTCAATTTATGCATATTTGGTTCCTATTTCGGAGACTAGAAGAGGTCTCCTTCTTCAATATCAACAATCTCTAAGAGAGTCGATAGATAATGTCGGTTCCCGTGAGAATGAAACAAGTCCTTTTAAGAGGAACTTGAGTGGCTTGGGAAGTTGTAGTGCAAAGGCGTCCACCGGGTCCATGATGTCTTGTCTTCAATACCGGTGTTACCTTGGTAACCACCAAGAGCGTATGAATTGAACCCGGTTTACGCCTCTAAGGTTGAATAAATGGAGGGCTATTTCTTTTCACCCTTTTCATATTCAATTCTTTTCATTCTTCAACCCCTTCAAGCTTACCGAGACTTCATTACTAGAACCTTGTTGGGTTTATTCCAAGATTAGCTCAATCTCGACCGCACTCTTCCCATATCTCATTTTTCTCCTTTGTTTTCAATGTACCTAAGGACTTCTACACTATCTAGTGAATTTTCCCTGGTAGATCCCTCCTGCTCATGGATCATGGGAACAGATACCTAACCTTATCATCCTTATACCACCAAACATAAAATAAAGTTGGTCGGTCTATTTGGTATTGTTCATCCGCCATTGGAACCAATTGAAAACCATTTGAAAATCAATCCAGATACTTGTGATATATTATCAAAGCATTTTGTACCGAATTGTTTTGATAATTTTTGAAAAAGAGCTCCCCTCAACATGTGCTTCATATGTTTGAAATCTTTTGGAACACGGAGGCAAGAGGAAGAATTAACTTCTTTGATTTCTAGTATCTAACATATATCAACATCACTTCCTAATCAAATTAAGTAGAAAACGATTGGGAAGGATGAGGTTTTCAAAATTTTGCTCCCTCAATATGTGCCTCGAGGTTTGAAAGAGTTTTGCACATACTAGAAGAAAAAGATCGCACGTTGAACTAAAATGATCACGTTTCAAATTTTAGTGGTTTCAGATAGATGCTCCCCCTCAACATGTGCATGAAAAACTTGAAATCGTTTGGCACATGTGGGAAGGAGATCTTGTAGATCCTTATAAAATCATTTACCGAGTTATCAGTTTTAATCCAATTTAAATCACAAATTCTCCCCCGATCACAATTTTCAAATCATTTGAGATTTGTGATTTCAGAGATTTAAATTGATTTTGAAAGCTTTTAAGGAGAATTGTGACTTGATTATGAAAACGCTTTGTAGGATATTGGATTTCACAAACACTCTAAACCATGATCAAAGTAGGCGATAAGTATGTTGAGAGAGAAAGTTCTAGTGAGAGAAAGGAAGAGGGTTTGGAACTATAGTGAGAGAAAGAAAATATTATTGTGAGCTCCAACTCTCTATCTTGGGAGGTATAGAGTATTTATAGTCTTACATAAACGCCACACAACGGGCATGGATCGTGCATACAATGGGTAAAGACCCGTCCGTCCTCCACGGTGTTACTAAACTAAATACTACTTAACATAAAAGAACTACGACTACGAGCTTTCTAACGATTACATATACTTGAGGTGACCGACTCTTTAATACATGTAATTTCTAATTCTAACAATATCCCCTAAGGAGGTCACCTCAAACATATACTAAAATTACATTGAATACAAATGATATTACATAACAATTGTTCTTGTATTCTTGATGTAGTACTTTGCTCAAGCTCGTAGTCATTGATTCCACTCATTGCATGTTTGGTTAATCCAAGTGGAGGTCTTTACCGATCCACGTGATAATAATTTCAAGCCGCCTTTTGAGATCATCACCAACAAAAATCTCGAGACATCCATTTTGGTGTTGGTATAATGTGATGTTGTGACTTTCGGACCGACATGCTCACATTCGGATCATGATATCTTCTCATTAGAGTAACTAAGCTTTCGCTGATTCATGATATTGGCAAAGCAGAAAGCGTAAGCATGGAGTGAAAATATTAGAGTCATTGATGCACTTATCATGATTTCTTTTGAGATGAATGTGTAGTGTGAGCATGCGGCTATGGATTGACCGCTTCATTACGATCACCGAAAGCGTCGGTGTACCGCATAAAAAAGTTAGCAATAAAGCGCACGAAAGTGTCTTTGATCAATTTCGTTGAATTGAGGTACACGCCCCACTTTCCTCGCTGATCAAGACAAGTCTTGCCTCATGATCGTATAATTCAAGAATTTCCTTGACAGGTTTCATAATGCTTCTAGTCGTTTCTCAAACCGAACATCTCAAAAAGACAAACGGAGGAGTGAACCAAATAAGTAGAAATTCACCGATTGATGAAATGAGATTTGAAAGACAATCGTGTGTTGCTCAATAGAAATTTTTTTTGTAATACAACGAAAGTTTTAATGAAAATCAATTATCAATCATAAAACACCTTTTGATTTGAAATATATGAACACGGTCAATGTGCTAAAGAAAAGAGTTTTTAAGCACAATGACCGGTTTTTCAAAGGTATCCGCTAATCCATAACTCGAACTGTGATTGATTCAAAAGATTGAATCGCCCCATTGTTTCATTCGCTTGTCACATGGTTGATCTATTTGATAGATATCACATGCCACCCACCGTGAGCTTGTTTGATGTTGGCTCCAAGGCTTTCCATCTTCATTGTGAGTATGTTTGCATATCACTCGATGTTCCGCAATACCACAAGGATAATGCGAGGACTCAAGATAAAATCTCTCTTCCACATTGTGTGAAACAGAGAGTCTTCAATGAAAGTGTCCTAATGAGATTTATTGATGATCTCGTGGCTCTAGACTCAATATGTGCATATTTGGATCCCGTGTCGAGGCTAGGAGAGGGTCTCCTCTTCAATATCAATAATCTCTAAGAGAAAGTCGATAGATAATGTCGGTTCCTCGTGAGAATGAAACAAGTCCTTTTAAGAGGAACTTGAGTGGTTTGGAAAGTTGAAGTGCAGCACCACCGGGTCCATGACATCTTGTCTTCAATACCGATGTTACCATCAAGAGTATATGAATTGAACCCGATTTTTGCCCTAAAGTTGAATATATGGAGGGCTATTTGTTTTCACCCTTTCTCATTCAATTCTTTTTAATTCTTCAACCCCTTCAAGCTTTACCGAGACTTCATAGCTAGAACTTTGTTGGGTTTGTTCCAAGACTAGCTCTATCTCATCCGCATTCTTCCCATATCTCATTTTTCCTTTTATCATCATACCCAAGGACTTCTACACTAACTAGTGGATTGTCCTCGGTAGATCCCTCCGGCTCGCGGATCATGGGAACCAATACCTAACCTTATCATCCTTATATCACCGTATATAAAGTAAATTTGGTCGGTCTATTTGGTATTGTTCATCCGCCATTTGAACCAATTGAAAACCATTTGAAAATCAATCCGATACTTGTGATATATTTTCGTAACATTTTGTACCGAATTGTTTTTGATATTTTAGAACAAGTGCTCCCCTCAACATGTGCACCAAATGTTTGAAATCGCTTTTGCACACGGAGGCAAGAGGAAGAATTTACTTTTTGATTACCATTTTCTAAAGATACCAACATCACTTCCTAATCGAATCAAGTAGATAAAGCATTTTGGGAAGGATGAGGTTTTCATGATTTTGCTCCCCTCAATATGTGCTTCTAGGTTTAAAAGAGTTTTGCACATACTAGAGGAACCCGCACATGAGATAAGTGATCACGCTTCAAATCATAGGTTTAAGATAGATGCTCCCCTCAACATGTGCATGGAAAATTTGAAATCGCTTTGTCACATGTGGGAAGGAGAGCATGTACAAGATGTACATCCTTATAAAACCATTTACCGAATTATAAGTTTAACCAATTTAAATCACACATTCTCCCCGATCACAATTATCAAATCATTTGAGATTTGTGATCTCTTATAGATTTAAATTGATTTTAAAAGCTTTTAAGGAGAATTGTGACTTGATTATGAAAGCGTTTTAATCGATAAGGATCGGATTTTAAAACTTTAAACTCCATTGATAAACATGCATGAATATCTTTTGAAAACAATCAATGCCAAATAACTTTTAATTTAATTGAAATCATTCTCCCTCAATCAATGACATAGGTTGTTGATTGAGAGATTGATATTGTGACAAATAAGTCCAGATGATTATCAAAATTAGAGATCGAGTTATTTTTTCAAAGCGCTAGTTTTCAAGAGATAAGTGTTTATAGAATCGAGCATGGAATTTAAAAAATGATAAAGAATAGCTCGTTTTTTCTTTAAGAAAGTGGGTTACTTGCACGAAATGACAATAAACCATTGTTTCTCTTTCTCCCAAAATAATATTTTGATTTTTAATTTTTTAATTTATTATTATTTTTTTTTTAAGAATTCGAACAACATCTAAAGTCCCGTGTCATTCTTTGAATGACAAAGACAAAGACCATAGATATTGACGAACCGAGAAAAGCATAACAAATAGACAATGTTTTTGAAGATGTTTTGAATTTTCGATTTTTATGGATTTTATGTGTTTTATAATTTTGTATCTTGTTTTTCAATAGATATATACAAGAGATAGATGAAGATAGACCTTTACTCCTCGCCTTCCTCCCCGAAGACATTTGAGTGTTTCGGTTGAAGACTTTTCAAGCCAAGACGTGAATAATAAACTCAAAACGCTCTCTTGGAAGAGCTTTGGTGAAGATGTCTACTAACCGATATTCGCACCTCACAAAATAGAGTTCCACCACACCTTTTTCCACTTGTTCCCGATGAAGTGATGTCGAATGTCGATATGCTTTGCTCTTGAGTGTTGAACGTTGTTGCATGAGAGAGCAATAGCACTTTTATTGTCACAAAGACAGGAGGGATTTTGTTGAATTCAAAGCCATAGTCGATAATTAAGATCTCATCCATAAGATTTGAGCACAACAAGATGACATGGCTATGTATTCACCTCCTGTAGAGGAAATAGAAGTACTCATTTGCTTCTTTGAAGACCACTCACAAGCTTATCACCCAAAATTGAGCACCTCCAGACGTGCTTGACGTGTATCTTGACAACCCGCATGATCAAGATCTCATAGGCCGTTAGAGACATACCGGTGTCCTTGGTACCAAAGTCCCATATTGATGGTTCCTTGAGATACCGAAGACCTGCTTAACCGCTTCAAGGTGCTTTTTAGTAGGCTTAGCCGGTATCTAGCACACTTGCACACACGAACAAGATGTCTCGTCTACTAGTCGTAAGGTACATCGTGATCCAATCATACTACGATATTTCGCTTGATCTACCATGATCCCCGAGTGGTCCTCATCCAAATTTGGTTCGCTCAATCATGGAGTGTCAATGGTCACTAGAATCAAATCCAAATTTCTTTAAAATCTCATTTGCATATTTAGATTGATTTATGAAAATGCCTCCGGACTTTGTGAAATTTGTAATCCCAAGAAAATGACATTTGTCCCATCATTGACATTTGAAATTTTGAACCCATTTCATTAGAAAACAATCACATTCCATTGGGTCGGTCGAGGCAAAAATAATATCATCAACATAAATTTGAACGTGAATTAAGTGTTTGCTGACTTTCGGTGAACAAAGTAGGATCAACCGCTCCTTTGTCAATCCAAGAGATAGAAGAAACTTTGACAACAGATCATACCATGCTCTAGCGCTTGCTTCAAACCATATAGGGCCTTTTTCAAGCGATAACACATGAGTAGGATGCTCAATTCACAAAACCCTCCGGTCGGTCGACGAAACCACTTCTTTCGATCTCCATTAAGAAATGCGGTTTTCACGTCCATCCGATAAACAACCATGTTCTTGCTAGCAAGATTAGCCAAGAAGATTCGATCACCGATATGAGCAACTGGAGCAAAAGATTCCTCAAAGTCTATGCCTTCTTCTTGACGATAAACTTTAGCCACTAACCTAGCCTTATTTTTCAAAACATCACCATGCTCATCAAGCTTCACTTTGAAGATCCACTTAAGAGCAATGATCATAGCACAACTGGAGTCGGTACTAATTCCCATACATCTAATCGATCAAACTCATGAATTTCATCTTGCATGGCATTGAACCACCTATCTTCATTCATAGCGCTTTAATTTCTTTAGGTTCGATCTTTGAGAGTACGAGTTAAAGAAGCACCATAAGGCATCGAGTGTCGCTTACGAGTGGATACCTGACGAGAAGGATTTCCAATGATGTTGTCTAATGGATGATCGTGAGTCCATTTTCCGAGGTGTTCATGTGGTAGTTGTTGAGGGACCAAGTAGCAGAGTCGATGTCTCCTCAAGAAGATGGTTCTGATGAAGATTCGTGAGCAAATATGTTTTCAAATGGAGCATCTTCGTGAGTAGCAAAGGATTAACTTCATCATTGATGCCGTAAACATTTCCATGATGTACATTTGAAGAATGGTGATTTGTTGATGAGATCAAGGATCAAGAAGCAGCGCTTCTTGACTTAAAGATATTGAGACCGAGGATTGACTTCATTCACGTGAATATGAGCACCCTACATTGTAGGAATCGACACCTCATTAGTACTTGGATCATAAAGTTCATCAAACATAGTATCAAACAATTTCTTTAAATCATCTTCGATGGAGGTACATATGGAGTTTCTTGAGAAGAGTTTGGAATAAGGGATGAACCAATGGGACTGTTTTGAAGTGCGGGTCCTGAATGGATTGTCCAGAGCCATTTGACCGGTCACTCATCAAACGAACGTGAATTGTTTCCATGATATTTCGGGTTCTTTTGTTGTAGATTCGGTATCCCTTTTGTTTGGTGAATACCCTACAAAACTCCAATGTCTCGCTTTAGCTCTAAATTTGCCTAAGTCTTGACCTCATTAGTTGGATAACACAATGCACCAAACACACGATGGAAAGAGAGATTAGGTTTTCATTGTGGACAAGTTCATATGGAGTTTTTCCATGAGCAAAGGTGAATCGTGGAACAATTTTGTGTGTAGCATGCAAGTGGCAATAGCTTCACCTAGAAACATTGGAACCTTTGATTAAATCAAGATTGTTCTAGCGGCTTCTACAAGAGTTCGATTTAGCCTTTCAACTACACCGCTCGCTGAGGAGTTCGTGGAACACTTCTTTGATGGTCGATTCAATGCTTTCATAAAATTCACTAAGTTGTTTGTTAACAAACCCGCCCATTGTCTGCTCGGATAATTCTCGACGGTTTTGTTAAGTCGAACTCGCACTGCTTGATGAGTTTGATGATGATATCGAGTTTCATCCTTTGTCCTTAAGAACTTGACCTGTGAATCTAGAGTAATCATCAACCACAACTAACACATATTTCTTCCCAAAGATATTCTCGCACTCTCATTGGTCCACATAAATCCATATGAATTGTATGAAGAACTTCGTGACGTAGTTAGTAGGTTTGGGTTTATGGGCATAGTTCTTGCTTTTTCCCAATTGACATGTCGAACAAAGATGATCCTATTCATACTTGAGTCTAGGTAAACCTACAACTAAGTCCTTTCTCGTGAGATCATTGATGGTGTCAAGTTCAAATGATTGAGACGACGATGCCATAACCATGACTTTGTTTTAGAAGCCTTTGACAAAGAAGCAAATTGGAGAAGACTTCATCATATCTTTGATAGAGATGGTGTATAGATTTAAACCACGTGAACCTCTTAAAAGTTCCTTACATCAAGTTCTCTAACGGCGGTATGTTTTCAAGGCTACTTAGATCGTAATCGCATTGACCAACAGAGAACAAGTTATGACCAAGACCTTCTACATAGTAAACCCCGGAGATAACACTTTGCCAACAACATAATCTCCATAACCCATGATTGCACCGAAATTATCATTCCGAATCTAACTGTCTCGATGAATTTGCTCACGGTTTCATGAGCCGCGACCGGTCGCCAAATATATGTTTGGAACAAACTGAGTCCGTGTACCACGTAATCGATTTGAACGATCCGCAGCTGAACACAGCATAAGAATGGATAATTGATAATTGGGATCCCATGCAAGAATGGGTTCCATTTGGTTAGTAACAATGGTTGGAACACCCACATCGAAATAGAAGCATTCATATCGTAAATAAAGGCAATGGAATCATTATGAATAGATGTAGTACTAGTGTTCAGATAGCCCTATTCAAAGTGTGCTCACTTCTAAGGGAATAGTTCTACCAAGAGGCATCCATTTTCTAGGGGCATTGTCCGATTAGTCTTATGACCAATGTGTATCCAATGATAGCCTATCTTACTAAATGTTCTTCCCGTGGATTTCCACCGTTTTCTAACTTTCTTCGCTTTTTGCCTTTTAGCCTTCTTAGCATGATTTTTAGCATTAACAATATTAATCGGACAATTAACATCATTAGGCAAAACATTAACACCACATTCATGATTAGAAATGTAATTCAAGCGGACATCAATACAAGGTTTGCAAATAGTATCGAGTTCGAATTAATTACAAGACGCCTATGGCTAATACTAGAATCAACACGATTCGCTTTATTCGGCTCAAACTTAAAGTTCCTAGGTAGGTCTTCTACTTTCTTCCAATGCACATTCTTAGCTTGTTAGGTCGTGTCCTTCCTTGTATTGTCTTGAGACTTTGACCCGCTTGCTTTAATGTCACCGACACTCTGTAGAGGAATGAGAACATTAGTTGGTTTGGCTACTATTTGCTTCACCGCTTAGATGTGCCGATCCGAGCTACATGCAGCACACTAAGATTAACTTTTTAACACTTGAATAGTCGGATTTGAACACCTAGAGGGCACACTCGAGTTCACATTCTTAGCACTAACAGATTTGACATCCGAACTACTTGAAGGCACATTAGGTTCACATTCATAACATTTGGCATTGAATGACTTGCATGCTTGGCACTAGGCATAGAACACGGTATCAAGGATTGACTTGCTCACCTAAGGTTTTAGGCATATTGTAATTAGGCATTCTAGAAGTTCTTGAGATCGTTTGGCATATAAGCATGCATGGCCAATTGCATTATCATCCGGTTTCTCTAACTTATCCTCTTCTACAATCTCACGAAGACATTCTAAGTTGTCCTTAAGGTATGAGAAATATGTTTGAATAGCAAGTTTGTTATTCCTAAGATGAGGAGGAACATATTTCACGACAAAGCATATTTATTACGTACATGTACCTTTGATACACCATTCTCCCATTGGTCATTGGCATCTTCCCTTTTACCCGACTCTTTAGATTCTCAATTTCTTTTTGTAACGAGGCTACCGCTTCGTTATTTTTGTTACGAGTGACCTTTATAGATTCAAATAATTCATTGAAATGACGCTTAACCTTTTCATTTTCTTCAAGAAAACCTCATTTTCCTTTTGTAAAGCATTTACTAAGTTTTGAAGATGAAAGTTTTGAGAATTCGAGAATCTAAAGGAGGAGGCATTTGGGGACCAAATACATTGTTCGCTTGACCCTTTAATTGAGAGATTTGGGCTTTCAACTTTCTCGATCGTGTTGCAATGAGCTTGAATATGTTCATCACGCTTGTTAATTTGAAAACTCGCATCAAACTCGAGCATCCGAGGATGTCTTGATATTTGAAGTTTTGACATTTTCTTTAAGATGTTGATATTTTAGTTGTAAATTAAAGTGCTCAACTTCTAGTTTAGAAAAATGTTTAACCAAATTGTCGTGATCATCCAGCTCAATTTTCTCATTTAGTTCGTAATTATTTTGTCAAGCTCAATGACACGATCATGGGAGACTTTCAAAGCAACATACGCTCATGGAATCGAGAAGCGAATAGAACAGTTAGTAGCAATGTAGAACACATCTTGAGCAATACATTGTAAATCGTGTTCTCGTTTAGTGTATGCAAGTTCTTCCTCTCAATCTCATTATACTTTAGTGCTCGCCATAGTCACTAACCTCAACTATCATTGCATCAAATTCCTTTTCCATTCCCTTAATATCGTGATTCATCCCTTTTAAGACTCTCAAAGTGATCTTTTAGAAGTTTAAAGAAAGGCATGACCTCGCTTAAATAGCATTCTTTTGTTTGTTCAAACCCCTTTCCCTTCAGCTTATCCCAGGGTGTGATCCTTTTCTTACAAGTTTTCTCAAAATCAACAAATAGTTGAAAAATAACATATTGACCGATTAAGGTCTTGATTTTAGTAGCAATAGTTCTAGGAACTAGATGCATTGGTGTGTTGGGAGGATACACAATGCTTTAGGCATTTTCCTAAGGGAGGGTTCACATTACAAGATTCTCTGCTTTTTGCTTATCTAAATCCTTTTTCCAAAATACTTGTTCGGTGTTAACAATGTCCGAGGCTTAAACATGTTCAAGGAAATCCAATTTTCCTTCTAGTAATCATGGGTGTGATCTTTATTTTCATCTCTTTACATTTAGGATCACCTAATTTCTTGTTCATCTTTTCCTAGTGACTTCATCCGATTTCTTATCTTCCTCGAAGCACTCAACGCAACTAGGTTTCTGCCTAGATTAAAGGATTTCATTGCCATCATAAAGAACCTTATGAGCACTTCTAGCCTTTTAATGACCTCTGGATTTGGTTCCTCAACAAGGGGAATGCTATGCTTATCGCTAAGACTCTATGCTTAGTGATCATGCGAAGCAATCGAATGGTGTTCCTTGTATGTACAACTTGTTTTCATGTTTGTTTTTCAAAGTTTTGATTAGAAAATCTTTCAAGAGTTTTGATTCCTTTGCATTAAATTCTTGCTTAAGCATTTTCACATTTTCTTGAAGTTCTTGTTTTTGCTTAGCGCTTTAGAAAGCTTTTCTTGCAAGGAATTTAACTCTTGTTTTAATACTTTCTCTAAAATTAATTTTTCTAATGATTGTATGCACTTGGTCATCCATTTCACGCTCACGAGTGGTCAACTCAAATTTTGCACGTTGTTCATAAATAGCAACACGCTCTTTATAGGCATTTAGTTCGTAAATTACGTAATCATCGAAGCATATGCGTGAATTCATCAAAACATGGTCATTGTTGATCGCAAAGATGCATCACTTGGTGCAACTTCACTTTCACTTTGTTTCACATATTGATCATATTGGACAACATTGATATTACCCATATTTTCAATATTTGATTCAATAGTTTCGATGATTGTACTTTGTCATGCATCTTTTGCACATCAAGATCATCGATAGTTTTAATACCTCCGAGATGAGTTTGTCATTGGATGGGCCACCAGTGGTGAAGAATGCACTTGGGAGAAACCATTGAGTAATGCTAGCCATAAAATTGTGTGTGCAGAGGTCCATCATCCACATCGTAGTCGTATGCATCACAATCGCGACTTGAAAGGCATTCGATGATTGCGACCTATCTCTCGAATTGGTCGCTCATCCACATCAAGATCATAGGTCTTGGCATTGACCTCAAAGAAAAACAACAACTCCTCTTCATCCAAAGCAAGACCATTATCCCGAGCTTGTACAAGCAAGATCTTATCTCAAGTAATCAGCGATTCTCGGACGTTTTGGAGATGTGCGCCTCCTTGCAATGTGTCCCTCACCACCACGCTTGTAGCATTTGATCGGCTTAGCTTGACCTTGATTTCCATTCCTTCCTTGATTCGATTACCAACATAACCTCTACCACCCACCTCTTCCCTAATCATACCGCCTTTCCGAATCGGTTGCACCACTATCCTCCCATCTCGATAGTAGCTTGATTGTGTGGGTTAGATGTCGCTCGAGGTTGTTGTTGGTTTGTGGAGAGAATTCATGTTTTGACTAATCAAGAACTAGTTGATTAATGATGTTTCCACGTGTACATCAAAGACGCCTTGTTTGAACATAGGATCGTGAATGAGTTTGTGATTACCATTACCCATGGGTATGACTTGTGAGGCTTTGGTTGTGATTCGATGTTTGAGTAGAAGGCGGTTGAGTCATTAAGAGCTTGTCTCTCCCTCGGTTGGTTTTGAACCGATTAAGAACTTTTTTCAAACATAGCATGTCTCTCATTCTCAAGGAGGAAGGCATAGAGTTGCTCATAGTTTGTATTCTTCATCCTTTAGTGAGCTTCACGTATGAGAAACTTGTACCATTCGGGATTCATGTTGTTCACAAATTTAGAGTTCAAATGAATGTTAGGCATAGTCATTCGATGTTCCTCATATCATTAACAAGCTTGTGGAATCTCACATAGTACTCATAAACACTCTCATCCGGTTTCATCTTGAAGTGTTCAAATTCATCATAGAGTTGTGCTTCTCTGTCTTCCATGGTTAATTCAGAACCTGAGAGAAGCATCTTGACATTATCCCATACTGCCTTTGCCACTACAAAAAAAAGGCCATTTAGTGGCACACAAAAAGTGTCACTGTAAATTGAATATGTGTCACTAAAGACCCGACAGGGAATCGGTGGCAGAAAAAAAAAGTGTCACTAATGTCGCTGCCACTAAAGGGTTTTAGTGGCACTTTATACTTGTGTTGCTGCAGACCTTATAGGTTTTAATGGCACTTCTATGTTGTGTTGCTATTGACCATTCTAACTTTAGTGACACACAATTCTCTGTCACAAGAAGCTTTTAAGGATTTTGTGACACTTACTTTGTGTCATTATACTCTTACTATGATCACAAAGTAAATTTGCTTTAGTGACAAAACATTTGCCACTAAGTTTTGTTACAATATTGGTTTTTGCCACTGATGTTTTGAAACTAGTGGCACAATGTATTATTAATTCTCATTTACTAGATTTCACAATGAAAAAAAAAAGAAACGAACAATTTCATATTCAAACAAAATGCAATTGCCATTGAACAAGGTCTTGAACAAGGTCTTTTTTATTGTCAAATAAAAATATCCAACATATACAGAGCAAACAATATTCTTGAATGTCCAACATAAAAAGAAAACTAAGTCTAAATCTCTAAATGAATATCATAAAGGACACCTAAAGACTACCAACTTTATTGTAACTTCATCAAAGGTAGAAAGCATTGTGATAACTCTTGACCTCTTGACACACCAAGAATCTGTAAGCCAACAAAAACAAAATCGGAGAAATTCATATTCAAGATGAAGGCAACAAAACATCTACCTAAAGGTACAAGATTTTCGTTTTTCTTTGATATAACCTGAATATGTGACTAATTTCTATTTCGGATTGATAAAAGTGTAAAAAAGTAAAGAACTTTCAGTGCATGAAGAGGAAATGTACCTGCAAAAAGCATACTCAATAAAGATCTGTTGGAGTACCTGAGTAAAAAAAACGAAATCTGATTAGTACACTAATGTTACTTACCCGTGTTTAAACATAAAAAAATGCTTTTTACCAATGTTTTGATCTGCAACAACTTGTAGGCATGCCTGCATAGCAATATCATGTTTCACTGTTAGATAATGTAAATACTAACATGTGCTATTTTTTTATTGAGAAATCACATTACCACAAGTTGAGCAGCTTTTTCGTTAACAATACTACCATCCTTACGAGTGCGGCTTATTTGATATACTTTCCCTCGTGTTGGTTTCACCCCATTATTTTTAGTAGCCTATAACAAGAATTATCTCACTCACTTATAGAAATATGTTGTATGAAACTAGTGTAGGTAAGTGCTATGATATTTAACAAAATAACTATGTTAATAATTTACTTTAGCTTACCTCTTCTTCAACAAGCCTAACAAATGATTTTTTCCTAGTCACGTGAGGCTCTTCCATTTTTGAGCGGCTAATCTTCTTTTGTTCAAAAATGGCCTATGCAACCAATAATAATAAATTAGTTAATAAGCAATATAACACTCATAATTAACAGAATACATGTCTAAGTTGTCAAGATTTCATATTTACTTTGTAACACAAATACCTTCGCAATTGAATACATGTCTTCCTTCTTTTCCTTGTCAACCTTTCTCCAATCTTCAAAATGTAGTCCGACAAAATACATAATTGTTACTTTCAGTATCATGATAAAGAATCAGGTGTAAACATGTTATATTTAACTATGACGGGTCAAAAGGCCAAAATTTATGTCACACTGTGACACTGTATGAGTCTTATAAACTAGTTGAGTCAAAGATGTAAGAAATAACAAATATAAACCTGGAATAAGGCCACCGCACTGCAGACTCTTGTTGCTTCTTTCATATCGAGTACAAGAGGTGACAGAAACTTGTATGCCGCGATAATTTCCTGTAACGTGTGTGTGAATAATGTAGTTGTTTGGTTATTCACGAGCTCATTCAAATTACCTCAATTAAATGATTGAGATAGTCTGAAAATAAATGCCACAAACACCAAAACCAAACTAATATATTTTTAATGAGCTAGCATGGAAATGATGAATGTTTAGGCTAGCAATATAAGATATACTGATGTACTTAAAAATTTGAATAGTTCAAATAAAATCATTGATAGTATTGTGAGCTTTTCGCTACTGATGAATTTCTTATTCAGCAACATAGTTTTAGTTTATTTTTAATTTTTTTATTATCTTAAATACATATTTTATCAATAAAAATAATAGTAGCATACTTTAACTTATGCTCAATGTTCATTGAAGTTCCATCACTGATCAAACGACGAGATAAACTCTAAACCAAATCTACCAATTTTTAATAAGCGGTTAATATCTGAACCTAACATTATAGCTAAGGTTGGATAAAGAAGCATATAGAGATTTTGACAGCAAACCAAAGAAGAAACATAGTAAACTAGCAAGATACAAGTGTTGAAAAGACACATACCCCCTAATTCATTCTGATTATCAGAGTGTTCATTAGTTGCCGTGTCCATATGAGAGGAATTTGAATAATTTGTTTCATTAGTTGAGTGCCCATTCAACTGACTTTGTGCTTCATTATGTGGCTGCTAGCTTTCAACTTTAGTAGAGATCATACACAGTCTCTTGCGCCTAGCCATGCTAGAGTATATAAGAAATAAAAAAAAATTGAACAATAAGCGTTACAATATACCATATTATGCATATATTCGTAACTGTAAGACATAAGCTCAATAAACCAAAACATACAAAACCGAAACATGATAATTCATTATTAGGTTGACTCGATAAACTCGATAAGCTATAAAAACCAATTGATAGTCTAAATTTTTTTAACTGAGTCTCTTTTGTCACAGTTTATTACTTATAATTATTAATTCTTGCCACATATGACATGATAAATTGCATCTTCAATTTTGGTTCTAGTGCTGTGTTGTTTGCATCAGTAGGTTATCATTCTCGATTGCAAGTGTTTGCTGCTACTTGAGGCAAAAATAATATGTCTACTGCCAAAACAAAATCGGTGACTTGTAATATATTTTGTTTCTTTCGTTAAATATTGGGCAAAAGGAAATACTAGTGTGGTCGTTTGGTTCAATATTTAAGTTAGTACGTAACCTGATAACCTGATAGACCCAACCTCATAACCCGTAACCCGATAGACCCGATACCTTATAGGGTCGGGTTTCGGGTTAATTTTTGTTTTTACAAAACCCGATAGAACCGACCCGATAAGTCCCTAACCCGACCCGATAACCCATTCGACACCCCTAATCTGGAACACAGGGGTGTTTGGCATAACCATTAGAAAGTCTATTTCTTAACAACAAAACACTAAAACTGACAGTACCAAGATTTCATTACAAAAAACACATAACCATTAGTCTAATAACAATCAACAGAAACTAAACGATGCCAATCTTTAAAAAACATGGATTTATTCAAAACCAATTTTTCGTGGTTATACAATTTTAATTCAAAACTACACAGCAAACAAAAATTATTAATAATCACATTGAATCACGATTGGGTTGTATCAAACAAAAAACGGTAGATAAAAAATTAGATCCTATTACCTGACAAAAGGATGAGGATAATGATCGGAATTAAGAAAATCTCTCTTATTGGGAATTTGGGATAACAGGATTGTAACTGAGATGTGGGGGCTGGATATTATGAATGAATTAATTTAGGGATATATAACAATTGAGTGAATTAATAAAAAAAGGGGCTAGTTTTGATTTATTTTTACCGAAAAGACCGCGTGATTTTTAGAAGCAATTAGTGACAGATATAAAGAGGAAATAAAAGGAAACTAGTAATGTTTAATGGCATAATATTTGGATGTATCACAGAGACTTTTAATAACATTTTTATTTTTGTGTCATAAATATCGGGTATAATAGTGGCATAAACCGTAAAGTGTCACTATAGTTATAAAAGAAATTAGTGGCACATAAATTATGTCACTAAAAACATAATATAGTGACACATGTAAATCTGTCATTAAAAACGTATGCCACTAAATGGCCCTTTTTTTGTAGTGTGCTTCGGTGTTGTGATTGATCACCTTGTAGATATCTTTTGAAGACCTTGAAGTACGATGTTAAGCCCCGATATCATCATCGAATCTCTTTTTCTCCTTATCATCGAGCTCATCATATGTCTTTGGTCCACAATTCCATAGATCATTGTTCCATCTTCAACAGATCAATTAAGTCTCTAGTCGTCTCAACCCGATATGGTCCTTCATCAATGGATTTGAGAATGTTGACTCCATTTTCTTTTCCAAGACAAGACAATCGATTCGTTGAGCCCAAGAGTCATAGTCGGCCTGTCAAGCATGGGTGGACGAGTATCCGAACCACCGCTTGAACATCCTCGAATAAAGAGAGATGATAGTAGGAACATTTGTAGACATGTTTCAAGCTCAACGATTTTACTATTCTTTGATTAAACCGGAAATTGATTCTTTCACAGATTTTACTAAACCAAAAGAACAACCGTAAGAATGTATCACCAAGAAGTAACAAGCCTAAATGAATAAGTACCTAACCACACAACTCACTTAATTAACAACTCGCTTAAGTAATCAACTCGCTTAATAGCCAAGTCGCATCAAGATCAACTCGCAACACACAACTCGCTTAATGAATCAAGTCGCTAAATAGCCAACTCGCTTTAGTATCAACTCGCAACACAATCAACTCGCTTGAACACTAAGTTGCTTAAAGAAACTCGCTAGCGCTATAACTCGCTAAATAGCTAAGTCGCTTTAGATCTCAAGTCGCTTAAAGAAACAACTCGCTTAGAACCCAAGTCGCATAAATATCAACTCACTAAACAAATAAGTCGCATGTACCAACTCATCAAATAACAAAGCAACTCGCTTTGAAGAAACACAAGTCCGAGACTCAACTCGCTTAGTCCTTCTTTCACAAATAACCACTTTATCAATCCAAAACAACCAAACTACAATGATTTAAGCCTTCCAATTCAAAACATAACCACATATGATGATCCTAAACACAAAAGTACATGCAAATTCAAACTTTACCACAAGAATTTGTCCAATGAATCAAACTCTCCTAAACCCTTAATACACCAAAAACCTTATGAAATCCACCAAAACAAAGAGCATGAAAGATGAGTGATCAAACCATGGCTCTTGATACCAATTGTAGGATATTGGATTTCACAAACACTCTAAACCATGATCAAAGTAGGCGATAAGTATGTTAGAGACAAAGTTCTAGTGAGAGAAAGGAAGAGGGTGGGAACTATAGTGAGAGAAAGAAAATATTATTATGAGCTCCAACTCTATCTTGGGAGGTAGAGAGTATTTATAGTCTTACACAAAACGCCACACAACGGGCGTGGATCGTGGCATACAGATGGGTAAAGACCCGTCTGTCCTCCACGGTGTTACTAAACTAAATACTACTTAACATAAAAGAACTACGACTACGAGCTTAACGATTACATATACTTGAGGTGACCGACTCTTTAATACCTGAATTTCTAATTCCTAACACGCTTTAACTGATAAGGATCGGATTTTGAGACTTTAAACTCCATTGATTAATCATGCATGATTGGCTTTTGAAAAAAAATTTGCAAAGGTTTTAAATCACCGTTATAAACATAATTCCTTTTGATTTTCAACAATAAACCTTGCTCATTTACGTGCCAATTGTTTGAAAATAACCTTTTAATTCGAATAAAATCATTCTCCCCTCAATCAATGACACAAGTTGTTGATTGAGAGATAGAGATTTTGACATTAAAAGCACAAATGATTTACGAGTAATAAAGTACAAGGTATTTTTCAAAACAATTTAGTTTTCAGAGATGGCAAATATTTTCTAAGAATCATTAGACGGAAAAATATTTGGAAGGATAAACATTTGTCTTTAGATGACAAACATTTGTTTTAAGAATCGAGCATGAGATTTGAAAAATAAGATAAAGCATGGCTCGTTCTTTACTTTTTAAATGGGTTACTTGCTGAAATGACAATGAACCACCATTTTCTCCTACCTCATTTTTTTTTTTTTTTTTCTTTTTTTTTACAAAACTATGTGCATTCAAGAACATCTAAAACCCGTGACATTCTTTGAATGTCAACACAAAGTCCATAGACAATATCGAATAAGGAAAAACATGACAAAATAACAATATTTTGAAATTTTCAAAATTTTCTAATTTTATGGTTTTTGAAGATTTTATATTTTTATATTTTCTTTTGAGGGTTTTTCAAGTTTTGTATTTTGCTTTTGAATAAATATATACAAGAGATAGATGAATAAAGACCTTTACTCCTCGCCTTCCTCTTGAAGACGCTGAGTGTTTCCGTTGTAAACTCTTTAGACCAACACGTGGAAGGATAAACTCAAACGTTCTCTAGGAAGAGCTTTGGTGAAGATGTCTCGCTAATTGGTATTTAGTCCTCACAAAGTAGAGTTCAACCACACCTTTTCCACTTGTTCCCCGATGAAATGATGTCGAATGTCGATATGCTTAGCTCTTGAGTCTTGAACGTTGTTGCATGAGAGAGCAATAGCACTTTTATTATCACAAAGACAGAGGATTTTGTTGAATTCAAAGCCATAGTCGCTTAATTGAGATCTCATCCATAGGATTTAGCACAACAGATGACATGGCTATGTATTCACCTATGTAGAGGAAATAGAAGTACTCATTTGCTTCTTTGACGACCACTCACAAGCTTATCACCCAAAACCGAGCACCTCTAGAAGTACTTGACGAGTATCTTGACACCGCATGATCCGTGATCATGATGTCGTTAGTGACATACCGTGTCCTTCGGTACCAAAGTCCTATGTTGATGGTTCCTTGGAGGTACCGAAGACCCGCTTAACCGCTTCAAGGTACTTTTGGTAGGCTTAGCCCGGTATCTAGCACACATACATACAAACAATGAATATCGTGTCTCACTGGCCGTGAGGTACATCGTGATCCAATCATGCTACGATATTTCGTTTGGTCTACCATGATCCCCGAGTGGTCCTCATCCGCTTTAGTACGCTCAATCATGGGAGTGTCAATGGGTCACTAGAATCAAATCCAAATTTCTTTAAAATCTCATTTTCATATTTAGATTGATTTATAAAAATGCCTCCGAGACTTTGTAAATTTGTAATCCCAAGAAAATGACATTTGTCCCATCATTGACATTTGAAATTTAGAACCCATTTCATTAGAAAAAGCGGTCACACTCATTGGGGTCATCGAGGCAAAGATGATATCATCAACATAGATTTGAACATGAATTAAATGTTTGCTCGACTTCTGGTGAACAATGTTGATCAATCGCCTTTTCAAGCCGGTAGATAGAAGAAACTTTGATAGCGTATCATACCATGCCCTTAGAGCTTGCTTTAAACCGTAAAGAGCTTTCTTGAACGATAAACGTGAGTAGGATGCTCGATTCACAAAGCCTTCAGTTGGTGACGAGACAACTTCTTTTAGATCTCCATTCGTAAATGTCGTCTTTACATCCATCCGATGAACTACCATGTTCTTACTTGCAGCGTTAGCCAAGAAGATTCTCGATTGCCTCGATACGAGCAACAGAGCAAATGATTCTTCAAAGTCAATACCCTCCTCACGATGGTATCCTTTTGCAACCAATCTAGCCTTATTCTTTAATACATCGCCATGCTCATCAAGCTTCACTTTGAAGATCCACTTTAGAGCAATGATCATAGCACAACTGGATCGGTACTAATTTCCATACATCAAGTCTATCAAACTCATGAATTTCTTCTTGCATGGCATTGAACCAAATTGCCTTCATTCATGGCGCTTTAACATCTTTTGGTTCGACCTTAGAGTACGGAGTTGAAGAAGCGATAAGGCATCGGTTGCAAGTTGTTTTCGTGTTGATCTTTGGACGAGAGCGGTTTCCAATGATGTTGTCCAATGGATGATCATGAGTCCATTTCCTAAGGTGTTCATGTGGTTGTTGTTGAGGAACCTGAAGTAGCGAGTTGATTTCTCCGATGAAGATGGTTCGATGATGATTCAGAGCAAATATATTTTCAAACAGAGCATCTTCGAGAGTAGCAAAGGGATTAACTTCATCATTGATGCGGAAACAATTCCATGATGTACATTCAAGATTGATGATTTGTTGATGAGACAGAGTGATCAAGAATAAAGCGCTTCTTGACTTAATGATATTGAAACCGAGGGTTGACTTCATTCACGTGAATAGGAGCACCTCTGTTGATGGATTTGACATTGCATCGACATTTGGTTCATAGTTTTCATCGAACATTGGATCAAACAATTTCCTTAAATCATCTTCTCGATGGAGGTACATATGGAGTTCTTTGGAGAGGATTTGGTACAAGGATGAACCAATGGGACCGATTTGAGGTGCGGGTCCGTATCAGAATGTCCATGAGCCATTTGACCGACGACTCATCAAACGAACGTGAATTGTTTCCATGATATTTCGGGTTCTCTTGTTGTATATTCGGTAGCCTTTTCTGATTGGTGCATATCCAACAAATACTCCAATGTCTGATTTAGCTTTAAGTTTGCCTAAGTCTTGGCCCTCATTAGTTGGATAACATAATGCACCAAACACACGAAGAAATAAGAGATTAGGTTTTTTGTTGTGGACAAGTTCATATGGAGTTTTTCCATGAATAGTGTGAATCAGGGATCAATTTTGTGTGTAGCATGCAGTGGCAATGGCTTCACCCCAGAGAAACATTGGAACCTTTGAGTAAATCAAGATTGTTCTTGCGGCTTCCACAAGAGTTCGATTTCGTCTTTCAACTACACCGCTCGTTGAGGAGTTCGTGGACACTTCTTTGATGATCGATTCCAATACTTTCATAAAACTCACTAAGTTGTTTATTAACAAACTCGGTTCCATTGTCGGTTCGGATGATTCTCAGCAGTTTGTTAAGTCGAATCATACTGTTTGATAAGTTTGATGATGATATCTAGGGTTTCATCCTTTGTCCTAAGAATTTGACCTGTGAATCTAGAGTAATCATCAACCACAACTAACACATATTTCTTCCCAAAGATATTCTCACTCTCATTGGTCCACATAAATCCATGTGAATTGTATGAAGAACTTCAGAATTGAGTTTGTAGGTTTGGGTTTATGAGCATACTTCTTGCTTTTTCCCAATTGGCATGTTGAACAAAGATGATCCTTTTCATACTTGATCCTAGGTAAACCTACAACTAAGTCCTTTCGGAGAGATCATTGATGGTGCCAAGTTCAAGTGATTGAGACGACGATGCCATAACCATGACTTTGTTTTCAAGCCTTTGACAACAAGCAAATTGAGAAGACTTCATCATATCTTCGATAGAGATGGTGTATAGATTTGAACCACGTGTTCCTCTTAAAAGTTCCTTACCATCAAGTTCTCTAATGAAACAAGTATGTTTTCAAGGCTACTTCTAGATCGTAATCACGAATTGACCAACAGAGAAACGTGTTATGACCAAGACCTTCCACATAATATACCCGGAGATAACACTATCACCAACAACATAATCTCCATAACCCATAATTGCACCGAAATGATCATTCCCGAATTTAATCGTCTCCGATGAATTTGCTCACGAAGTTCATGAGCCGCGACGGTCTCAGTCATATGCTTGGAACAACTTGAGTCCGTGTACCATGTAACGATTTGAATGATCTGCAGTTGAACATGATAAGAATGGACAATCTGGATAATTGGGATCCCCATGCAAGAATGGGTTCCATTTGGTTAGTAATGATGATTGGAACACCCACATCAGAAATAGAAACATTCATATCAAAAATAGAAGCAATGGAATCATCAGGAATAGGTGCAATGATGGTGTCCGTATTTGACCTATTCAAAGTATGTTCACTTCTTAAAGGAATAGTTCTACCAGTAGGCATCCATATTCTAGTGGGCATTGTCTTAGCAGATTAAGGACAAGACTGATTAGCCTTTTGACCAAAAGGTATCCATCGGTATCCTATCTTACTAAATGTTCTTCCTGTGGGTTTCCACTGTTTTCTAACTTTCTTTCGTCTTTGCCTTTTAGCCTTCTTAGCATGATTTTTAGCATTAACAATTTTCACATGGCAATTGACAACATTAGACAAAACATTCACACCACATTCATGATTAGCGGCGAAATTCAAGCGAGACATCATTACATGGTTTGCGATAGTATCGAATTCAAATTAATTACAAGATGCGCCTATGGCTAATACTAGAATCAACACGATTCGCTTTATTCAACTCAAACCTAAAGTTCCTAGGTTGGTCTTCTACTCTTCCAAGGTGCATTCTTAGCTTTCGAGGTCCTATCTTGCTTGGTATTGCCTCGGAGGCTTTGACCGCTTGCTTTAATGTCACTAATTACTCCCTGTAGGGAATTATAGGAACATTATTTGGTTGATCTACCTTTTGCATTCTCGAACTAGATGTGCAAGGATCTTAACTACTCAAAGGCACATTAGTGTTCACTTTCTTAAACCGGGTATAGAATGGTTTGTATGCTTGGCACTAGGCATAGAACAAGGCATCACAATTTTACCTTTCGCACCTAAGGATTTAGGACATGTTGCAATTAAGTATTCTAGCAGTTCTCGAGATCGTTTGGCCTGAATGCACAAACCTAATTTCTCTATCAAGAGGCTTATTTAGGTCATCCTCCTCTACAATCTCACGAAGACATTCTAGACTATCCTTAAGGTGAGCACAAGAGTTATGAAACACAAGTTCATTATTCCTAAGATGAGGAGGAATGTATTTAATGATCACAGATATTTGCGATGAGAGATGACTTTGAAATGACATTCTCATTAAAAACAAGTGGCGCTTTCCTTTTCCCGACCCTCATTCTCAATTTCCTTTTGTAAAGAAGTTATTTTTTCGTTGTTTTTGTCACGAGTGACTTTCAATGAATCATATAACTCTTTAAAGTGACGTTAACTTTTCATTTTCTTCTAAGCTCTCGTTTTCCATTTGTAAAGCGTTTACTAAGTTTTGAAGATGAAAAGTTTGAGAATACTGAGAATCTAAAGGAAGAGGAATTTGAGAGCCAGTCACATTGTTCTTTTCACCCTTTAATTGAGAAATTTAGGCTTTCAACTTTCTGATCGTGCAACAATGAGCTTGAATTTGTTCATCACATTTATTTATCTAAAAAACTGCATCAAATTCTGGAACATCTGAGGATGTCTTGATATTTGAGGTTTTAACATTTTCTTTAAGATGTTGATATTTTAATTGCAAATCAAAATGTTCAACTTCTAGTTTAGAAAGATGTTTTACCAAATTATCGTGATCATCCGGATCAATTTTCTCACTAAGTTCTCGAGTTTTGTTTTCAAGCTCAATGACACAATCATGGAAACTTTCAATGCAATAGATAATTCATGAAATCGAGAAGCGATAATGGAGTGATTCAGTAGCGATGTAAAACACATCTTGAGCAATACATTCGTAAATAAGATTCTCATTTAATGTGTGCAAGTTCTTCCTCTCAATCTCATTATATTTTAATTCATGCTCATAGTCACTAACCTCAACTATCATTGCATCAAATTCCTTTTCCATTTCTTTAATATCTCGAATCCATCCCTTTTTAAGACTCTCAAATTGATCTTTTAGTTGTTTAAAGAAAGGCATGACCTCGCTTACATAGCATTCTTTAGTTTGCTCAAAACCCTTTCCCTTCATTATCCCAGTGGGTGTGATCCTTTTCTTACAAGTTTTCTCAAAGTCAACAAATAATTTGAAGATGACATATTGACTGATTAAGGTCTTGCTTTTAGTGGCAATAGTTCTAGGGACTAGATGCATTGGTGTATTAGGAGGATACACAGTAGCTGAAGGCATTTTCCTAAGAGGGGGGTTTGTTACAACAAGATTCTCTGCCTTTTGTTTATCTAGATCCTTTTTCCAGAACACTTGTTCGGGTGTTAACAATGTTTGAGGCTTAAACATGTTCATTGCCATCATAAATTACCTTATGAGCAGTTCTAGCCTTTTTAATGACCTCTGGATTTGGTTCCTCAACAAGGGGAATGCTATGCTTATCGCTTAAGACTTTATGCTTAGTGATCAAGTGAGCAGTCTGAATGGTATTCCCTTGTACATACAACTTATTTTCAAGCTTGTTTTTCAAAGTTTTTAGATTGGAAAAATCATTCAAAAGTTTTGTTTCCTTAGCATTGAATTCTTGCTTAAGCGTTTTAACATTTTCTTGAAGTTCTTGTTTTTGCTTAGCAGTTTTAGAAAGCTTTTCTTGTAAGGAGTTTAACTCTTGTTTTAATGTTTCTTCTCTAAAGTTACTTTTTCTAATAATTGTACGCATTTGGACATCCATTTCCTGCTCACGTGTGGTCAACTCAAATTTAGCACGTTGTTCATAAATAGCAACACATTCTTTATAGGCATTAAGTTCAGAGACAACGTAATCATCAGAGCACATGCAAGATGTTCATTAAAAATATAGTTATCATTGATCATGAAAATGCATTACTTGGTACAACCTCACTTTCATTTTGCTTCACATATTGATCATATGGGACAATATTGCTATTACCCTCATAATCAATATCGATTCATAAGTCTCAAGAGTTTGTACTTCATTATGCATCTTTCGCTCATCCACATCATCATATAGTTTTAATACCTCGAAATGATTGATTCTTTGGATGGACTAGCTTGTCGTGGTGAGGGACCTTAGGAAGACCATTGAGAAATGCTAGCCATGAAAATTGTTTGTGCGAGAGGTTCATCATCGACGCCGTAGTCGTATGCATCACACCATCAATTGGAAGGCATTCGATGATTGTAGGCTATCTCCCGAATTGGCGCTCATCCACATCGCATCATATGTCTTGGCATTTCCTCAAGAAGAAACAACAACTCCTCTTCATCCAAAGCGCACCATTATCATGAGCTTGCACAAGCAACATCTTATCCTCGGCACTCGCATTACGAGGGTGTTTCGGCGATGTGCGTTCCTTGCAATATGTCCTCACCACCACGGTTGTAGCACTTGATCGTCTTTGCTTGTCCTTGATTTCATTCCTTCCCTATTCCGATTTGCCACATATCCTCTACCAGCCCACCTCCCTTGTTCATACCGCTTTCTTGAATCGGTTGTACCATAATCTTCCCATCTCGACGGTGGCTTGATTGTGTGGATTGGATGTTGTTCGAGGTTGTTGTTGGTGTGTGGGAGAGTTCATGTTTTTACTAATCATGAGAGCCGCTTGATTAATGAAGTTTCCACGTGTGCATCAAGATCGCCTTGTTTGAACATTGGATCGGAATGAGTTTGTGATTACCATTACCAATGGGTATAACTTTAGATGCTTTGGTGGTAATTCCAATGTTTGAGTAGAAGGAAGTTGAATCATTTGATGAGCTTGTCTCTCCCTGGTTGGTTTTAAACTGATCAAGAATCCTTTTTTCAAACATAGCATGTCTCTCATTCTGAAGAAGGAAAGCATAGAGTTGCTCATACTTTGTATTCTTCAATCCTTTTGTTAGCTTCACAGAGGTGGCAAACTTGTGCCATTCGGGATTCATGTTGTTCACAAACTTTGAGTTCACCGAATGTTTGGCATAGTCATTCGATGTTCCTCATGTCATTAACAAGCTTGTGGAATCTCACGTAATACTCATAGACACTCTCATCGGTTTCATCTTGAAGTGCTCAAATTCATCATAGAGTTGTGATTCTGTCTTCCATAGTTAATTGAACCGTAAAGAAGCATCTTGACATTATCCCATACTGACCTTTGCTTTAGTGTTGTGATTGATAAGCTTGTAGATGTCTTTTGGAAGACCTTGAAGTATAATGTTAGAAGCCCGATATCTCGCATCGAATCTCTTTTCTCCTTATCGGTGAGCTCATCATACGCCTTTGGTCCGCTCTATTCCATAGATCATTGTTCCATCGTAGATGTATCAATCAAGTCTCTAGTAGTCTCAATCGATAAGGTCCTTCATCAATTGACTTGAGAATGTTGACTCGGTTTCTTTTCCCAAACAAGACAATCGGATTCGTTGTGCCATGAGTCATAATCGCCTACCAAGCATAGGTGGATGTGTATCGACCTGCTTGAATGTCCTCACTACTGGAAGAAACAATAGTAGGAACGATGTTTGCCATGATTATAAGTTCTACGGATTTTACTATTCTTTGATTAAACCGGAAATTGATTCTTTCACGGGATTTTACTAAACCAAAAGAACAACCGTAAGAATGTATCACGAAGAAGTAACAAGTCTAAATAGACAAGTAGCTAAACACACAACTCGCTTAGTAATCAACTCGCTAAGCAACCAACTCGCTCAAAGGAACAAGTCACTTAAGGAATCAACTTGCTAAATAGCCAAGTCGCATTAGTATCAACTCGCAACACAATCAACTCGCTTGATGAAACAAGTCGCTAAATAGCCAACTCGCTTTAGTATCAACACGCAACACAATAAACTCGCTTAAAGAAACAAGTCGCTAAATAGCCAACTCGCTTTAGTATCAATACGCAACACAATCAACTCGCTTAAAGAAACAAGTCGCTTTAGGAATCAACTCGCTAATAGCAAGTCGCAAATGCACACAACTCGCTAACCACCAAGTCGCTAAAAGCTTAACTCGCTAAATAGCCAAGTCGCATATAACAACTCGCATCCAAGAACAAAGCAACTCGCTTTGAAGAACTAAATATCCGAGACTCAACTCGCTTAGTACCAAGTTCAAAAATAACCACTTTATCAATCAAAACAACCAAACCACAATGATTTAAGCCTTCCAATTCAAAACATAAACACATATGATGATCCTAAACACGAAAGTACAAGAAAAATTCAAACTTAAACACAAGAACTTGTCCAAATGAATCAAACTCTTCTAAACACTTAATACCCCAAAAATCTTATGAAATCCACCAAAACAAAGAGCATGAAAGATGAGTGATCAAACCATGGTTCTTGATACCAATTTTAAGATATAGGATTTCACAAACACACTAAACCATAATCAAAGTGGGCGTTCAAGTAGTTTAGAGAGAGAAAGTTCTAGAGAGAAAGGGAAGAGAGTTGGGAACTATGTGAAACAAAGAAAAATGGTATTGAAGCTCAACCTCCACCTTGGGAGGTAGAGGTATTTATAGTGTCTTACAAATAAACGCCACCTACGGGTTGTGGATCGGGCATACAGATGGGTAAAGACCGTCCGTCCTCCACGGTGTTACAAGACAAACAACTTAATAATATAACTAGACAACGACTATGAGCTTTCTTACAAATACATATACTTGAGGTGACCGACTCTTTAACGACTGAATTTTCTAATTCCTAACAGTTATGTTTTCATAAGATACTTAAGCATGCTTGAACATTGGAGTTTAAAGTCTCAAAATCTAATCCTTATCAGTTAAAATATTTTTCAAAAGCAAGTCACAATTCTCCTCCAAAGTTTTCAAAATTAATTTAAATCAATAAAGATCACAAATCTCAATGGATTTGAAAATTGTGATCGGGGGAGAATATTGTGATTTAAATTGGATTTAATCTGATAATTCGATAAATGGTTTTGTAAGTGATTAGCAAGCTCTCCTCCCTACATGTGCCAAACAATTTCAAATTTTCCATGCACATGTTAAGGGGGAGCATCTATATCAAACCAAAAAGGAATGAAACGTGATTGAGTTGTCTCTAAGTGCAGGTTTTCCCTAATATGTGCAAAACACTTTCGAATCTCGATGCACATATTGAGGGGGAGCAACTTTTAGAAAACCACATCCTTTCCCAAAAATATCTTTAACAAAGTATGTGAAATACTAATTTTGATCGGGAAGGTTGTTAGGAATTAGAAATTCTATTGTGAAGCATCGGTCACCCCAAGTATAATCTAGCTTAAGTTAGCTCGTAGACATATCGTTTATTTTGTTATTTGTTAGTCAGTTATTAGCATAGTTTAGTCTAGTGCAACACCGTAGAGGAAGGACGGGTCTTTACCCATTGTATGCTCGATCCATGGCCGTAGGAGGGCATTTTACTTTAGATAATAGCCCTCTCCCCACAAGGAGAGGTTGGATGTTCATTGGAATCTAACCTTCCATGAGTTTCTCTTACTAGAATATCCCACTTTCTCTCTCTAAAACCATATAATCAACGCCCATATTTGTGATTGTTTGTGTGATTGTGAAATCCAATATGTTACAAATGGTATCAAGAGCCATGGTTTGATCATCTCTCTTACATATCCTTGGATTTCTAGTGGTTTTATATGGTTTTTGGGTTTGAAAAAGTTTAGTGGTTTTTACATCATTTGGATCATTTGTTATGTTAAAGTTTGAATTTTTAGTGTACTTTTGTGTTTAGAATCATTGTAAGTGCTTGGGTTTTGATTTGAAAAGCTTGAATCACTGTGGTTGAGCTTGTTTTGGATTGAAAAGTGGTGTTTTTAAAGTTTTCTACCTAGCAACTTGAGGCTCGGATCTGTTTTCTTGGTAGCGACTTGATTTGTTAATTTCCAGCGACTTGTAGTTATAGGAGTAGCGAGTTGAGCCTAGCGAGTTGTCTATTTAGACAAGCCGACAAACAGTACAACGTAGTGTAGGTTCCACCTCGGCTAGCGACTTCGTTGGGTTAGCGACTTGTCTCTATAATTTCTAGCGACTTGTCTTTGTTGTTCGTAGCGAGTTGCTACCTAGCGACTTCGAAACTTAGCGAGTAGTTCTTTAATGACTTGTCTGCTTAGCGACTTGGTGCCTTAGCGACTTGTATTTAGCGACTTGGTGTCTTAGCGATTTGCTTCTAAGGTTTATAGCAACTTGAGTACCTAGTGACTTGGGTAAGTAGCGACTTGTCTTCAAGGTATTTAGCAATTTGGTGAATTGATTCAAGTTACCTGTGCCTAATATCCATCAACACAATGACATACATCACAGACCCTTAATCTCCAAAGTACTTGAACTCTATGATACCTCACGGAACAATGAAACCGCTGTTATTCGTAATGTTTAAACATGATTGATTCAAAGAAATTATGATCAAAACCCTTCACATTCGAGGTCAAATTTCACTTTGAATCACACTTATTAATGACACATGATGCAAGGCAAATGGAATGCAACATTGAGTCCTTTCAACTACTTCATCAACACCTCACACAACTATTATCCACAACTAGGGATCGAACATGCGGTGCTCTCTTCCGTCAGACTTATCCACATTGACAAGAACGTGTTCTTTGAACTTAGAACAATCAAGCTTCAAATCACCAAAAGAAGGTATTAATGGATGACTCGAATGCTACACTTCAAGTAATCTACAACCAATTTCAGCCATTTATCAATGGGAAATATTCCACAGACTTTGATCAACACGTGACTGGAATTTCATTCAAGAAACATACTGGAATGGAAATTCATGAGTACATCAACACATTTATCCAACTTATGGATAATGTGGAAATGTACATTAAGGAAGTTGCTCAAGAGAATGATTAGTTGAATGTGTTGAATGGGTGTCAGATAAAATTAAGTGAAAGTTGTGATAAATCGGGTAATGGATCAGTTGAAAGAACAGATGATGCCGAATGCAGTATATCATATACAACAAAGAATGATGAAACCAAATGTACTGAATACAAAGGCTCAAAGTCAGAAAAGCTTGAAACAGCTTGCATTTCAGTACCTCCTGTTATGCATGAGGTGAATACAGATGCCATCCCAGCAAATGAACCGAAGTTATGTGATGAGGTACCCTTAACTGATCAACATAATGCATTTACTAATGTACCTGATCAATTTGATCCTAACTCTGATCATGATATTGATAAATGTTTCTTGGTTAAGCCTGAATCTAAAATCTTTAAAACAAATGACATGGTTGAAAAAGGGGTTTATGATGAACATTCAAACAAATACTCAATTCTTGAAAAACATTGCATTTCCTTGGAAATTGCAATACAACAAAGAGAAGAAAGTTTTCTTGCTACAAACACCGCATAAATCCGAATTCCTAGAATTTCGAGAATTTTTAAATTAACCACTTAAAACCCGTATTCGGGACAAAGACTCAACCATATGCAATCAAATTAGAACTCTCGGATCTGCATAAGAAATGTAATATAGGGATGAACAATCCTAACCATGAGGTGAGTGATACGCTTAAATCTAGGAATGATGAATTGGCTCTGTGTGTGTCCAACCTATTAAGGGAAAATGAGTCCTTAAGAAATAACTTATTAGAGAACAATTCCAAGTTAATTGATCAAACTAATTCCTTCTTGGCTAACATTGATGCCCTCAAAGCCCAAATTCAGGATAAGAGCTTTACTATTGTTGCCTTAAAAAATGAGCTTAGGAAATCTATTGGAAATAGGGTGAACACTAAGTTTGCAAAACCATCAACCTTGGGAAAGCCAATTGTACTAAAAAAAACTCAGAACGTACTGTAGTTAGGCAGCCCAATGCTTTTATAACTGAAAGATTTAAACCATCGAAATCTAAGCTTGTCTCCCAAGTTGATGCGAATACTGTCTGGTCAAAACCAGTCACTTCACTATTTCATCCCGATATGATGAATAACAATCCCCAGCTTTATGTTCGAAGCCCTAAGATCATGAATATTAAGAGTTCATCTATTTCCTATAAGAAGCATCAAATGACTGATCAATCCCCTAAGAAACAATCTAATTACAAAGGGACCAATATTCAAAACAGGGAAGTGGCTACATCCAAATCCACTAGTAGTTGTTTCAAATGGATTCCCACTAGCAAATTATTTAAGTTTTCAGGATCCAAACAGACTTACATACCTAGATCTTGCCTTAAGTGGATTCCCACAGGAAAACTCTTCAAGAATATTGAACCTAAAGGGATTTCTATTAATGACACGCCTAGATCAAACTGTGCAACATCCAATAGTGAGATTACTTATGTCACTAACTCATCTATTTTCAATACTACATGTGCGTCTAGTGCAAAGTGTCCTTAGTCTTTTTCAGGTACAATGCTCAATTCAATCATGAACATCATGACCTGGTTTCCATCAGAAATGAAGATTGCTCACTCAGGAATGGTAGCTTGTCAGAATTGACGAACCTCGTACTTTGACTCCTGTTCAACTTGAACCAGGACTCGTTCTCTCGAATTTGTGTACTTATTTACCTTCACTTGTATTTAAAAATAAATAAATAAATAAATAAATAAATAATTTAAATCAATTCAATATCAATTCTTTATTTTATTTAAATCATTTTTTTACTCTAAATCTTTACCCACAATCTAATAAAAGATGTATCTTCTTGTAATCGATAACATCTACGGTCCTAGAAATGTCATTCAATAATGACACGGGATCATAGATTGTTAGGAATTAGAAAATTCCATGTTAAAGTGTCGGTCACCCCAATTATGATCTAGCATAAGTTAGCTCGTCGACGTGTCGTTATTTTCGTTATTTAGCAGTTTATTAGTTAGTTTGTAGCGTAGATTAGTTTAGTGCAACACCGTGGAGGAAGGACGGGTCTTTACCCACTGTATCCCTGATCCACAGGCCGATAGGAGGTCGTGTATTGTGTAAGCATAAATACCCCTTCCATCCATGGAAGGGGTGGTGCTTCTTCTCATTTTAATCTAATCTTTCATTTGTGTAAACCTCTAGCAAGAACACCCTCTCTCTCTACTAACTCTCTAACTATGGCAAACATGTATTTTGATCATCCAAGACCACCCGAATCATCAACACAATAATATTTGGATCCTAAAATTGGTACCAGAGCCAAGGTTTTATGTTTTGATGATTTTTTTGTGGTCTTCGAATCATGTGTAAATTGTTTTTGGTACTGTTGTTGATGTTTTACATATGTTGTTGATGTTTTACATTTCTCTTGGTCAAAACAGTCTAATGGTTTATCAATGGTTTCATGTCTTGCCTCGTTATTTTATCCAAAACAGATTTCAATCTGTAAACAGTCTTTGGCACCACATAAAGAGTAACTCGTTAATGATGTAGTCACTTTTATGTGGTCAAAAAATGGTCATGGTTTAGAGTTATTAACTGATGCAGCTTTGTGGTCCTAAACTTGGTCTCATAGATATGTCATCTTCATGTGGTCAGTCTCATGGTCATAAAGGTTAAAAAGGTTGCAACTTTACGCAGTTTTTCTGGGCAGACATGAATATGGTCGGGTTCTTCTTAGCGAGTTGTCTATGGTCTTTTATCCAGCGAGTTGTCAAAATGCTATTTAGCATTTTGTTCTTCCTAGCGACTCAAGCATAGTGGCGACTTGTATTTACAAGTTGTCTATATTCTTTGATTTCAAGTAGCGAGTTATGTTGAAAGTTGTCTAGCGACTTGTTTTGATAAAATGTAGCGATTTAAGGTTGTTTGACTATTGAGTCAAATAATAGTGCTAGCGACTTGGCTAGCAAGTTGGCTAGCGAGTTGGCTTAGCTACTTGGCTAGCGACTTGGCTAAATAATGTTGCTAGCGACTTGACCCGTAAAATAACGACTTGACTGTAACAGAAAGGATGAAGAAGAGGATAGACCTTGACCACTTGACCACTACTCAAATACCATGAAAACCATACACCATGACTACCGACCACTCAAAACTTAAACCATATATCAAACGACTCGTGAGACCTCAGTACCATTACCATCATCAGTCCTCGGATTCAAAACAATCAAAACCAACATGGGCTCATGTGTATTCATAACAACACGGATTCATGTGCATTCGAAGCTAAATCAAGACCAACATGGGTCTATCACACAAAACCACAACATCACAGATCCGTTCTTATTGAAAATCAAATGCGGAAAACACAAAAAGTCATGGTCTCATATTCGTTTTCTCGTGCTTTACAAAGTAT
The DNA here is from genome assembly GCA_022545495.1 of Chrysanthemum lavandulifolium. NCBI lineage: Eukaryota > Viridiplantae > Streptophyta > Magnoliopsida > Asterales > Asteraceae > Chrysanthemum > Chrysanthemum lavandulifolium. The sequence continues at coordinate 93,732,721 of CM040246.1, forward strand.
CTTTATACCTCAAAGGCCTTGCACATGAGAAGAACATTTATCATCATTGACCGTTGTGACAATATACGAATTAAAGAAACGATTTTAACAAATATGTTAAATCGGTTCCATGGTTCGTTTAAAGACTCTTAAACTAAAAGGAATGATATATCATCACTGATCAATTTTTCGAAGTCACACTTCAATGATGTTCGAATCATTCAAGGAATAATTTATAACAAGGGTGTTATTTTTATCCCTTTGATTCGTTCAAGACTCAACAAATAGATGCTCAAAACAATTAAAACCTACCTTATCTTAACTCAAACGTGCCTTAATCTCGTTGCTAATAGCATAACGCTCATAACCATCCCTGTGGCTAAGTCTAATCGTGCCTCTTGCCAATCCTATGGCGAGGCTTGTTATAAGATTGATGCGCTTAATTGTCATGGTGTTGATGTTGTAAATCGTTCCCAGTTTTGGTGTTAAGATGGGGTAGACGAATGTGTTGGGGTTGCATTTGTGATATGATTGGTGGATATGTGTTGTTTCAGGAAAAGTTAAGTGTTTATGCGTTTTGTTTTTGAGTAAGTGATTAGGGTTTCATGAGATGAGGAGTGTGTTTAAAGATCCGGTTTTGGTTGTGTAAAAAGGTGAGGCGTTAATATTATGAGTATTTTATGGTTTGAGAGATAAAGGAAGAGGGGGCGGAGAGTTTAGTGAGATTAGGTTTAGTGTGTAATGTGAGAATTATTAGGGTGAGACATGTTTTGTAACCGGTTAAATGGATTGCTGGGCTAGATATGTGCTACGGGCCGGGCAGTTTCGAATGTGTTTGGGCCTAATTTTGCAATCTCACGAAGATCAACTGTGGACTCTTGGATACATGGGTTTTGATTGGTGTTACAATCGTGTCACTTTGGGCCGTTGTTATTATCGGTGAATTCGTGTATTATTCACTTGGACTTGGATATACATTTGTGTGTGAACGTGACTATAATTTCATATTTTTGTTATATCATGATGGGAGTATATGTGAATGAAATACAATTTCGTTTATACATTGGGTCATGGTGTTTATGTAACACGAGGTTGAAAGATGACTAAATCCATTGTATGTGTTGAGAGTTGGACCGAGTGAGACTTGTAATTGGATCATTTGTTTAGTTTGATTAATGGGCTTGGACCGTGTGTATGTTGGGAGATGGTTTGGATTTGGTATGATGCTGAGATTCGTTATATTATGAGGATTGATACTTTGGCCTATACATTTTCACGAATCATATTTTGTCAAGTCTTGAATTTAAGATTAATTAGTGTTGACTACAGGTTTGTTGTTCGGTATTTCTCATTTGAATTTGAAGTGACGTTTTCCGGGCGTGTTTACTTTTTTCGTTTTTTTTCTTTCTACCCTTCCGCGAAGATGACTTGTTTGGGCTTTTATAGTGTGTGATAAAGACTTGGCTATTTAGTTACGTTTGTGATTCTTTCTCGCTTGACCCACAACGTTGCTATCACTTCGGTGTCTCACTCTATTGAGAATGTCAAGAGGTTTTGTACATTGGGTACACCGTTTCTTTTTCACAAGGATTAGTACAAGTTTAAGTAACAAATCTGGAGAGTTTTACTTCATGATCAAGTATGGCATATCGGGTTTAATTCACCATGTTGTCACTGCAATAGCCGACAGAATATGTGGAAGATGTGCTTACCAAAGTGTTTAATGGTTGATGATGTTGGATAATGAACCGCTGATGAACCGCTGCATGTTTCTCTAAAACAAATATTCACCGAAACCAAAATTGTCACAACACATTCAAGCTGACATTGTTTACGGTTTTGTCTTGATTTTGTAAAATCCCTCGAAAGAACCTATTTCTCGGTTTAAATCATAGACTTGTAAAATCCGTGACAATGGAAACATCCCGTATTAGTAAAGTACATTTCGGATCTATCTTACGGTTTATTCTTGGTTTTGTAAAATCCATGAAAGAAACTATTTCTCGGTTTAAACCATAGAGTTATAAAATCCCTAATGATGGAACCATCTTGGAGAAGAAAGTGTAATTACGGATCTTCCGATCTTTGGTGTTACTGGTTCTTTTGAAGAAGGGATAAAAGGTGTACTTCATAAATTGGATGTGTGTTTGGATATTCGTCATGGCGGTTTGGTTATTGCTTGGTTTTACGGGTTCTATGCTTTTAACCATGGTCGGATGAAACCATTATCAAAGTTCATTCAAATGTCAAATAAGGCTAGATTTGAGCGATTCGGAAGATGTGACAACGGCGTTAATTCAAGATTATTTATTTGAGGTTGAAGTGATTTATCACAAGTAGTATACTTAGTATCTGAAGGTATCGGGGATGGATGGATGAAGATTCTTCAGGATCCTTGTTCGAGCTTATTATCAAAAACAAAGACTTGGAAATCTAGTTATTGTTGGGTGACTTTTACCTCTTCTTTTACCACTTGGGGGAATTGGGCTCTTATCACCTCAAAATAACTATCACTTAAAGGAGTTACGTTGTAGTGCTCAGTGTCACATTCAATTGTGGATTTTCAAGAGGTAATGTCGTTTATTACTTGATGGTTGGTTGGTTGAAGAGTATAGAGTACTTAGAGATTCAAAGGGCATGAATTCTCGACACCGCTCTTTGTTACATATGTGCAAGTTTAAGTCACGAGTTCGGGTTAGTTTACTTGTGGTCAAATTCATAATATTGGGTTTTCTCCATCATTGTCACTACAAAAGCCTCTTGAATGATAATGGGTTGATTACATGTTATGCTAAGAGAGCGAAAAGAGAGAGATAATGACGTATGAACACGGTTCATGCCTCGTACTCTAAAGAAAAGAAATGTGTACGTTTGAAGCATTATCTTATGAAGAAGAGAATCTTCTTATGACATATGAACACATCGGCTCATGCCTCGCTCTCCAAATAAAAGAAAAGTGTACGTGTCGGCGCTTTATCTTCAAGAAGAGAAATCTTCTATTATGACCATTCTCATCAACATGCTACATACTTTTTCCATGCGCTTGGTCATCAAGTGAACCTGGCTACCATCGATTGTTTTCTCATTCCACTTGCTCGATTATAATGAAGATGGCGACATCATGTGCTTATTTTGCGAGAGAGAAGTGTGAATAGAACATTCGGATGATTTTCACTTACTTAATCAAGAATGGCAACTCCGTATGAAATTCTTGAGGGGAGAAGAAGTGTGAAATTACGCATGGTTGATTATTATTCGAGAATTTAAATGGTCATACGGCTCTAAACTCATGTAAGAACCGAGCTTCTTATCGGGTAATCTTCACATGGATTTTCTTCTTAAGAGCCGTTTGTTGACATCTTCACAGTCGATATGAGTTTATTGACAAAGTGCTTCCGGTTAATGCTTCACGTGCACATCAACATGATAATTCAACAACCTTCGTTCTTGTTTGATGTGATTGTTTGCTTGGTATTACCATTTTGTGTGTTCGTTCGGCTGATTGTTGATTTCCTTGATGAACATCTTTACGTTCTTGTTTGATTGGGAGGATTTTAGTTAAGGGATTTGCAAGATGTAAGTTGATTGGGATGCTTTTTCTTGATGTTCTTGTTTTTGGTGAGTTGAAGATGTTGACTTTCTATTCCCAATGGACAATCTTGAAGAAGGTCGAGTCTTCGCCGGTTCTACATTTTCGATACATGTTAGAAGACTAAAGACGAGTTGCATTTAACGATCTAAAGACTTCTTCTTAATCGGGCATTTATCAAATGATTGTCGGTTTAGGGAGAGCACTAATTAGGGAGAGTGAAAAGTCAAATTTAATCCCTAATTAGATTTGCTCACTATGTACTTGACAAGTTGATTCTCACAAGAGTTCAAGTGTTCTTCTCTACAAATTTCTATTATACGGGCTTATAAGGTGTTGCTAATTCAAGTGTCAAAACCAAGAAGGGGAAGGAGACACGTATCTAAATGCGAGCAAACTTGATGAACTTAATACTTCTAAGTGATTGAAGATATCCCGGAAGACAAATGTCATTACCGCAGAGAAACTCAAGGTTTGACTCATGGCGTTTAGTGTTTATTCCAACTAGGTGGGGAAGTGATGTTAGAGTTAGTTTCAAGATGAATGAGGTACCTTCGGTGTGTGATGATCTCGATGTTATCGCAATCATCGGGAGAGAGATTGTGTACATTGGGGATGCTCACTGTTTTACTTGAGGGCTTAATCGGTGATTCGAGATATAATCACTTATTCGGTGTTGACATCCAGAGATTGTCACCCGCAGAGATAATCGATGATTCGCCTACTTCTTCAATGTTATCGGTTGTTCTCTCTTTGGGTAATGTGTGTACTTGGTCCTTGAGCTTCATACACGATCATCGTGGAAGAAAGCCATTGTTTGCCACAAACATTGGGAGGTGTTTTCCTTCCGGGCATGATGTATTCGTGAGAGTTCTTGGATATTGGTGTACTGGGTTCTTGAGCTTCATACACATTCATCGGGGATGAAAGATGTGAACATTGGGAGTTGTTCTTCATTACCCTCATGATGTGTATTCGGGAGAGTTCTTGAGCATTATACAAAGAGACTCGACCGCATCAATTCAACTACTAGGGAATTGTTCTCTTGACACCTTTAAGAATGGATCACTTGGACTTGGTGGAAAGGAAGTTTGAGAAGAATATTTTAAAGTGGGATGATATGTTGTTGTTCTTGTTGATGATATAACCTCGAACGGAGAATCACGGTGATTATTCTTGAAAGGAGCAATGGATTTATGATAATGGTGTGCTTCTGCAGGCACTGGCTAAGGCAAGCTTGAAATAGAGCTTTGAATCTGCTTTCACTAAAGGATTTCGGTTTGGGGAAGTCGCAAAGTCTCACTTTCGATGGCTCAATTTCTCTTCGATTCAAGAGTCTTGGAAGCTTTGGTGGTGGATGTTTAAGAGATGACGAATTCTATCTTCTCGACGTCTTTTCGATATCCTTATCTCGGTACTCGTATCATCATCTTCTTTAACTATATCATCTAATCTATCTTTGTATATATTTTCGAAAACAAAATACAAAAATATAAAACCAACAAAAGAAAATAGAAAAATATAAAACCTTCAAAACCCATAAAAATCGAAACTTCAAAATACCAAAATATGTTTTCACATGACATGTCTTCTAGTATCGATAACATCTACGGTCTTAGAAATGTCATTCAATAATGGCACGGGACCATAGATGAAGTTCGAGCAGGAGGTGTAAATATTCTTTTCAAAACATGTCTCAAAATATGGCTTGCAGTTATTTCAGACTGTAACCCGTGCTAAAACTATGGCTTGCTATTATTTCAGATAGCAACCCGTTCTTTAAAGGAAGGAAAGTGTTGCGCTAAATCTATTTTCAAAATATTTCATGCACTTATCCTAAAACAAAACAAGGAAAGCATGTCGTCATAAAGACTGCTGTTCCTACACAAATGTTTTTCCGTCTAAAATTCTTCAGAAAAATATTTGTTGTGTTTTCTAAAATGGTGGAAAATGAGTTGCTTAAAATCATTCAGAATCAGAGTTTTCGTATTATTTCGAAAAAACTCAATCGATGACTTCAGCACTTTTAACACTTTTCAAGAAAAAGAGTCATTGATTGAGGGGAAGAATATTTTTCAAATTTATATCATCTAACGGACTTTCTTAATTATCCTACGTGTTTATCTGAAAAAATATAATTGCCTATGTTGAAGGACTAGGTTTCTAGGATATGATTGTTAGGTTTAGATGATTAAAAGTTTGATGAACACATAATTCCCATGCTATATATGATCTGATTGTTATGTTATTAGTCGATTGTTGTTTTGGGTGTTGTCGACCACCATATATCTGTATGTGTGTTCACTAACGTATGCAGGTATATTGGTATATAAGAATGTTCCCGATCCGGATCCCACTAATGAACATGATTGGATGCCGCAAGGAAAGGGTAACGATATCTTGGGTTGACAAATGAAGAAACGGAGCGTAATTGGACTTCTATGGAAAGTTGGCATAAATGCAACGTAAGAGGTCTCACCGCATCTGCAGATGGTCTTCTTAAGTGATTGAAGAAACGGAGCTTAATTTGACCTCGGTTGGCATTCAAAATGCAACGTATGAAGAAGTCTCACCGCATTCTGAGATGGTTTTTCTTCCAAGCCCTCAAAGAAGAACATCAATGATAGCAACCACCCAACGATCTTTAGCAGATACCATTTTAAACAATTTTGAATAATTTGATTAAATTGTTTTGAAAATGGAATATATTGTTTTGAAAATATATTTGACTAATTTTGAAAATCACGGACTTCATGTTATCAAAACCTAAGTCACTCAATTATTGACTTCATCATGGATTGAGGGGAGAGTGATTTAAAATAAAATATTTTCAAACGATGTTTCTTCACAAAAGTTCCGTCTTGTACGATAATAAGTGGTGATCTAAAGATTTAATGTTATGTCATGGTATGATTTTTTCTTTAGAATCAAGGTCTTTCAAAATGAATTTTTTTCTGTTCTTGTTTGATTGTGAAATTGTTTTGTTTTACTTAAAAGATCTCTTAAAAAAACTATCATACCTGACACTAACAATCTTTAGTGTCTTAAAATGGTCCTTATCTGTCATATTTCAAAATTGAATCTTGCCACGTCTTTCCCCAAAATTTTCCAAATTATTTAAATCTTTTGGGATCACAAACCTCAAATGGTTTGAAATCTTTGATCGGGGGAGAGATCGTGATTTAAATCTCAAATCTGTTTTAATGGAATTGGTTTTAGTCCTTCAAAGGCACTCCTGCCTCCATGTGCCATACGATTTCTGTAATACCTGAATTGCTAAAATTCACAAAAAGACCAAAATACCCTTATGATCAAAAGTATGAATAATTAATTTAAAAGGATACCAAATAAGCTATGTAAACTCAGAAAACTTACAAGAAATATCACATATGATCCAAATAAATTTGAAAGACTTTGTAAAGATCATTCTTATAGTTTATAATTTTATAAAATCATTTTGGTGTTTTATAATAACCGAATATATTTAGACTTGTTTTATAAAAGAATTTAATTAATTTAAAATCCCAATACAAATTTATAAAATTAAGAATCCATTTATTATAATTCCATTACCTTATAAAGCCCACAAGAAAATTAGTAAACTCTATATAAATACATTATACGGTTTAGTTTAATCCCTAATAACCGATTAACCCTAATACCGACTCCAAAACCCTCCAAAATTCGACCATCAGTTCCCAAGGCTTAAGGCTATTTTTCTTGAACAAGTTTGAAGGTGAAGAAGGTGATAAAAATCGTTTTCGAGGCTCTAAGTTGCTGTTTCGATCGTGGTTAGTTTTTAGGTCGATTAGGGTTTCGGCGAGTGAAACTTTTGGTTTCTTTTGTTCTAACGACCAAAGCTCATCAAGGGTATGTTTCTAATGTTACTTCCAGTCCTACAAGTCATATAGAACACGTAAAAATTAGTCATGCATGTTTAATAAGTTGTAAGGAATTATTTGGAGTTAAAACCCTAAAAACGTATAAAAATAACGAATGGGCGATAATAATTTTTAAGACCATGAATTGATTTTCCGAAGCTCTTACATGTTATACAACCTGAATAAAATACATGATTGTGAATTGAAGCTTTTGTAAATCGTCTTGGGTTTTTCTTGTTCGATAACGCATAAAAAGGACGATTAGGGTTTGCATGAACTAGGGTTTTCTTGTTATCATTAAGGGTAATAAATGCAGTAGTAATGATGGATTAATGATGGGTTAAACTTAGGTTTAGGGTTTGTACTTGAATTATGTATATTCGGTCCTAAATAAAAGTTTGGGTTGGTTTTGTAAATTATGAAACTTAAAGGTTATTTTTGTAAAACAGTAAAATACATGTACTAAATGTATAAAATAAGTGTGGGGGTTAAACGTGTAATTTTGGAATACTTAGAGGGCCATTCGAATTGTTATTGGATTAAAAGGGTATGTTTTGTAAATTCTAAAACCTTTGGGCTAAAATGGTAAAATCTGATAATATAAGGTTAGATCGTAAAAATAAAGACGTCAAGGGTGTAATTGGTAATTACGAGTAATTATGGTTCGACAAGTGTGAGTTTGGGTCAATCACGTAGGGTATAAAAGGTTTGGGTTAATCAGATTGAAGAGAACCATTCTTGGTATTTGTAAACCCTATACTTTGAATGATGATCATATAAGTCCTCAAATAAGATATCTATCATATTAACCCCTTAAGTTTACCATTTATCATTGTAACCCATAAGTTGGCTAATTAATGATGAATACTCTAAAAGTATTAATGCGATAAATCCGTTATAACATTTATGATGCTAATAAGTATTAAATAAATCATAATCCGTGTAGATTCGTTGAAGGAGACGCGACGTTACATTTTCGTATTTCTACATTCGTTTGCTTTCTTCTCAATTGCTTTAAGGTACAGATATTCTGACCTTTTCAGTAAAGGTTCCTTATGATGTTCTTTCGTTAGTCTTTCCATTTTACTTATTAGGGTTTCCAATGCCATTGCTATGAACCCTTTCCTGATTGTTTGACCGGTTGCTTATCTAGACTTATGTTTCATTAAATCATGCGATACTTGATTTGAACTTTATGTTAGGAAGACTTTGATATGCACGTTTGTTGAACTCTACTATGTTTAATTATGAATTTCTATTATGAATGTATGATTTATGACTGTGATATGAACTTTTGACCTATGTATATTTGAATATGAACCTTATGATATGAATTGCCTGGTATGTTATTTGCTGAATCTTGTGTTTGATTAAGACTTGTGTCATAACGGAAATATTGTTTGACCTAAGTTAGTTTGACACCCGAGCCAAATAATACCTAGTCATGGGGGTTCCATGTCCGTGTCAGTGATGCACCTCTGACATGACTCTAGGGCAGTAGAGTGAAGTTTTGCCACGTCCCATATCTATTATTTGTGATGAGCTCTAGTTTGTATTATATTATCAATATATGTTTGTGGGGCGTATGGATGCATCCTAGATCTGATCAGTTGTTTGATATGATTTGTTTAGATGAATGATGTCGTGTGCAATACGCATCTTCATAAAAACTCTGGGAGCTAGCTACTCCGTATTATTTTGAGATTTGTTTTTATATAGTTATGATGTTTTGATATGATATGTTTTGGGCTCGTGGTAGTTAACTAAATCATTATTTGTTATTACTATGTTAAGTATTCTGATTATGATTCGGTATGTTCAAATGTATATGATTATGTGCTGGGTTTATTATATGTTCTTATATATGTGTATGCTTTTGTATGTTTATGTGATTATCGTTTAAAATGCTAGGTTATGATTATTATGTTTAAATGGGATTTGTATGCTGTTATCGGATGTCATGTTAGTTTCTTGTTATGTGAATTCGTTGAACTGTGGGATGAATGTGTTAGTGTGAAGTGAGTATTTTATAAGTTTAGTATGTATAATTCGTTTAGTTAATTTGTGAACTTTGCTTATATGTTAGTGTTTTATTTGTTTATGTGAACTGCCATGTTTTAATTATGCTGATGTTAGGATTTGATCTTAGAACTGGTTTGGTTTATGATAGTTGTTTTGATAATTGCTAATGGTTATGCTACGTTTTGTTTGGTCTATTTAATTATAGTTTGTCTATTATGATTCTATTTGTTTGTAAGACTGCCATGATTTGATCGCTATTTCACGCCGCTATATTGAGTTAAGTGTGTTAAGTGAAGGTTAATTAATTTTTGAACGCCATGTTTATTTTCTAGGAAGTGTTTCTATTAGCCTTAGATTTTTCGTTTGGTTTTTCTTTTGTTCGTGATATGCTAAGTGTTTGGTTGTTCTAATGTGTTTGTTTTTGTGTCATTTATGTGCTATGAGATGTTAAACTGTTATGTGATTGTTTGGATTTCTGTATGTTTGATTTCCACAGAATCCTAAAAGATTTTCCTTATCATGTTATTTTTGGTTTTGTCATTTGTATATTCGTTTTGTTTAGCTTTTATTTCTTTATATCTGCTCACTGAGCTTTGTAAGCTCAGCCGCATTTTCTTTTCCTGCGGCAGGTATTTTTGAGCATTCAAGATGAGCTTATGGGATAGCTGATCTGGGTTGAGAGTAGAGACGAGAGCAAGATTTGACCATAGAGATCTTAGATTTATTTTGAAGTTTAGCTATTTATGTTTTCTTTTGAGTATTTTGTAAGGCTTTCGCTATTGTATATATTTTAGAAGTTCTGATATGAAACCGTATTGTGATATCTTTACCCTTGTCGGGTTGGGGTGTTACAATTTCAATATACATAATGCACATGTTGAGGGGGAGCATTTATCCAAAAACTAGATGAGTTTTTAAATCAGGCACATTTTCTCCCATGTTTTCTAAACCTTATTAAATCTCTTGGGATCCAAAATCTCAATGGGTTTGATATTTTGATCTGGGAGAATTTGTGATTTAATAATGAAATTTGATAAAGGTGATCGTTTGATTCAATTGTGCAGTCGCTCTCTCAGATATGTGCTAAATGCTTTCGTATCTCGAAGCATATATTGAGGGAGCATTTTAAAAGATAATAAACTATCGAGGTACAAATGCTTTTATGTTTTAATATAAAGTACCTTGATTGGGTTATCAAATGGTTTTCTTAATGGCCTTTGTGTTCGTGGATGTGCTTCAAAAGAACTCTTGCCTCTATGTGTTAAAATGATTTCTCTTATCCTATGCACATATTGAAGGGGAGAATTTTACCAAGAAAATCAAATGGCTTTTTCTATGAAAATAGTGATCAAAGAAAATATTTCAAAGTCCTCTTGCCTCCATGTGCTAAACAATTTCTAAATCATATGCACATGTTGAGGGAGGTTTTCTAAATGATCAAAACTATTAAGGTACAAAATGCTTTGATCTCGTATCACAAGTACCTTGATTGTTTTTCCAAATGATTTTTCAATTGGTTTCATCGAAGAATGAACTGCACCAAAAGACCCACCATTTTACTTTATGTATGGAGTTATAAGGATGGTGAGGTTAGGTATTAGTTCCCACGATCCGCCGTAACCGGAGGGATCTACCGAGGACAATCCACTAGATAGTGTAGAGTCCTTAGGTATATTGAAAAAAGGAGAAAAGTGAGGAATGGGAAGAGTGCGATCGAGACCGAGCTAGTCTGGAATAAACCCAACAAGGTTCTAGTTATGAAGTCTCGGTAAGCACTTTGAAGGGTTGAAGAATGAAAAGAAATGAATGATAAAAGGGTGAAAAGAAATAGCCTCCATCAATTCAACCTTAGGGCGTAAACCGGGTTCAATTCATATGCTCTTGGTGGTTACTAAGGTAACACCGGTATTGAAGACAAGACATCATGGACCCGGTGATGCACCGCACTAAACTTTCCAAACCACTCAAGTTCCTCTTAAAGGGCTTGTTTCATTCTCACGGGAACCTACATAATCTATCGACTTTCTCTAGAGATTGTTGATATTGAAGAAGGAGACCCTCTCCTAGTCTCCCAAAGGAACCAAAATGCACTATTGAGTCTAGAGCCAAGAGATCATCCGCAATATCTCATTAGGACACTAAATTATTGAAGACTTCTTTGTTTCACACAATGTGGAAAGTAAGTATATATTAAGAGTCCCACGATTATCCTTGGTATTGCGTAACATCCGAGTGATATGTAAAATATTCACAATGAAGATGGAAATCCTTCTAGAGCCAACATCATACAAGCTCTTGGTGGGTGACATGTGAGGTCTTTTCAAAAGATCAAACTTGTGACAACCGGAAAGAACGTTGGGGCGATTCACTGTGAATCAACCTTGGTCCGAGAATGGAATTGACGAATACTTTTGGAAAACCGTTCGATGTGCAAACCTTCTTTTCTCTAGCACGTCGAATGTGCACTTATGTTTTCAAATTCAAAAAGTATCTTTGATTGAAAAATACTTTTAGAAAACCGCTCGATGTGCGAATCTCTTCTTTTCGCTAGACGTCGAATGTGTACTCATTCTCTAATACAAAAGTATTTTGATTGAAAATTGATCTTTCTCATAAAACCTTCGTCAGATTGCAAAACTCTTTCTTCAAGCAATACGCGATTGTTTTTCAAATCATTTTCATCAATCGGTGAATCTCAATTTGTTTGGTTCACTCACCCGTGTTGTCTTCTTTGAGACGTTCGGTTTGAGAACAACTAGAACAATGCGAAACCCTGTCAAGGAGATTCTTAGAATCCTACATGATCACAGCAAGACTTGTAATCGATCAACGGGAACCGTGGGCGTGTACTCAATTCAACGAAGTGATCAAAGACACTTTCGTACGCTTTATTGCTAATCATATACATATGTACACCCCCGACGATTGCGGTGATCGAATTGAGGAGTCAACCCAAAGCCGCATGTTCACAAAGAACCACACTTAATTGAAGAAATCATGATGGTGCATATCTACATAACCTCGGTTCTCGATATTTTTATACTATGCTTCGCTACTGCGCAAATATCATGAACCGATAAGGCTCGCTACTCGATGGAAAGATGTCATGATTCAAAAGTGTGAGCATGTCGGTCCGAAAGTCACAACTTCACATGATGGCAACACAATAAAGGGTGATCCGAGATTTACTATGGTGATGATCTCAATGAAAGCTCAAGATCATCAAAGATGTGGATCAGCTCAAAGGCCTCCACTTAAAGTACTAATCTATGCGGACTTGGAAGAATCACCGCTAGCACAAAGATTGCGAATTGAAGAATTGAAGTCTCGAGCTCAAGAACGAAGTCAAAGATAGAATGCTAGGAAGCAAAATGTATTTCATGGGGTAACCTCCCTTAGGGGGAGATTGTTAGGAATTAGAAAATTCCATGTTAAAGTGTCGGTCACCCCAATTATGATCTAGCATAAGTTAGCTCGTAGACGTGTCGTTATTTTCGTTATTTAGCAGTTTATTAGTTAGTTTGTAGCGTAGATTAGTTTAGTGCAACACCGTGGAGGAAGGACGGGTCTTTACCCATCGTATCCCCGATCCACAGCCGATAGGAGGTCGTGTATTGTGTAAGTATAAATACCCTTCCATCCATGGAAGGGTGGTGCTTCTTCTCATTTTAATCTAATCTTTCATTTGTGTAAACCTCTAGCAAGAACACCCTCTCTCTCTACTAACTCTCTAACTATGGCAAACATGTATTTTGATCATCCAAGACCACCCGAATCATCAACACAATAATATTTGGATCCTAACATAGATGAAGTTCGAACAAACGATATACTCTTATTTTATAATGGGGGGTTAAAATTCAATCAATGTTCATTGGTGACATTGATTGAGGGGGAGAATATTCCATGATATCTCGTTATCTCTGTTTCACTTATATTCCATGATATCTCGTTATCTCTGTTTCACTCTGCACCATTGTTTGATATGTATTTTGTGTTGTTGCATGTTTAAGTCTTATTTCGTTATGTCCTCTGTGTTAGATAGCTTATCTATGATTATTTCGTTATGTCCTCTGTGTTAGATAGCTTATATATGATTATGTCACTTTTGGTTCTTGTCATATTATTCAACAAGTTTTTATCAACTGTATTTGCATGCAATCTGATAAGTTCAAGGACTGATAGTGTCAATAGTAATTTTATAGATAGCGACTAGCTTTAATCAGGGATAGCAACTTGACTTTTCTAAAGGGTAGCGACTTGTCCTTATCTTTACTAGCGAGTTGTTTTTTCTGCTAGTATAGGGACTGAATGTGTAAACTTTCTAAACTTGAAAATCAGTACTTAACCCTTTAGCTACTTGACACAATTCACATATTTTTCAAAATCCCATAAGTGTTTATCTCGTTATCTCGTAACAATTTATTCTAGCGACTTGTTTGTGGTAAGTGCATCTCAATGTTTGATTCAAATCGTGTATCTCTCATTCCTCCCCTAACGCATCTCATTTTAACAGATTCCATCGAGTGTTTATCTTCGACAATTGATTCCTCACTTAGGTTTGTTAATATATTGGGTGTTGTTTGGGTTCACTAGGACGGATTTGATGGAACATGTGTTTGTTTAAAAGGGTGCCCTTGCGCGTATAGTTGTAATGTTTGTATGAGTTTGTTGCGATGTGATGCTCTGAATATGTTTGTGATTGTGGCTTGTTTGTATTGGTTCATTGTAACGATTTGATTATGTCGTTGTAGAGGTTATATCTGTTGATTGGACTGGTGTGATTATGCGTATGTCTCGTTGTGTTCTTAGTAGCGACTTACCTGATAAGCTTAGTGTTCTTTGTAGCGAGTTAGTTCATAGATTCTTCGTGGCGAGTTGAGATATTCTTATACATTCTTGCTAGCGACTTACTTTGTAACTGGGGGATATGTATTGTAGCGACTTGGCCTTGTAACTTTTAATAGCGACTTGTTTTGACAAGTTAGCGACTTGCTGTATCATTTTAAAAAATTGGCGACTTGTCACTATATTTGTGGCAACTTGTTTTATCAAATTATTTAAAGCGACTTGCTATGATAATTTCATGCTAGCGACTTGGTTCAGGATTACTTGTAGCGATTTGTATTGACAAATTGCTCTTAGCGACTTGCTATAACATTATTGTTTAAGCAATTTGTATCTGGTTTCTCTTGTAGCAACTTGATATGACAACTTGTTTTAGCAACTTGTTATAACACTTCCATAATGGCATCTTGTCTCATGAAAGCCTTTTATAGCAACTTTGTTTTTAACTAATTTGATTCAAAAACAACTTGTCTCTTGAAAACTTTGTCAAAAGAAGTTGTTACTTTGAATATTACTAATGCTACTTAATCTATTTCCTAAGCATTTCAATATGTTTATGGGTACTCTGTCAAGTTTGCTACTCGTTGTGTCTTTGTCATGAGGTTGCATTAAATGTTGTTTAGCTAACCATGTCTAATCTAACATGCTCTCAAACACTGTTGTTGTATGTGTGTCTCTTTAGATCCTCAATGGCAATCACAACCTCATCTGAGAACCTTGCTACCTCTGCTCCACCCACAGTTCTTACAGACAATGAAATTCTTCCAGTAGACAAATGGGTAGAGATTGGGAAAAGTAACTGTTATGTGGACATGGAAAGGATTCAACAAAATCCAATCTTCAAGGTGGCTATTGATATTCTTAAAAACACTAACTTCTTTAGTGCCCTAACCAAACAATGCACGATCTTTTCCATTTACCTACAACAATTTTGGAACACCATCACTTGGGACAAGATCACTGCCACTTATTCCTGCAAACTTGATGATAAGGAATTTGAAATCACATCTGACATTCTCAGTAAGGCCCTAGGAATCACACCATGTGACCCTACCAAACAATCTGTCCCTCCACCTAGTGCGGAAGAGCTAATAGTCTTTCTAATTGGTTTGGGTTATCAAGTTGGCATAACAAGGGCTTCAGATATCATCACTGGACACATGTATCAGCCTTGGAGAGCCATGACAACTATTCTCAACTTATGCTTATCGGGAAAAACCTCAGGGTTCGATAAAGTAAGGATACATATTCTGCAAATCCTATGGGGTCTCGTCAATGGGGTGAACATTAATGTCTCGGAACGTATTTGGGAAGAATTCTCGTTGTCAATGCACACATTCATCACCGATAGAACAAATGTGCAGAACCAAGCTCAAGGAAGAAAGAAAGTACACAAACTTGTGATTCCTAGCATCAGATTCTCGAAGCTTGTCATCCAAGATTGCAACAGACTCATAACTTCAATCCTAGGGTGAATCACCTCCATAATGCTAAGGATGAATTTGTTCAGGTAATCTCAAATATATTGCTAGAGGTGTCAATAAAGAGATCTTTGGATTGCCTATTCCTGATGTTCTTCTCACTGACGATATTAAGAAGACTAATCACTTCAAATTATACAAGAAAAGGGCATCCAAATCCAATGTTGAAGTCTCTCCCATTCCATCACAACCCAAAGCTACAAAGTCCACTTCCAGTACAAAGACCTCATATGTTACCCATCCCAAGAAGAGTCATGGAAGATCACATCCTACTGACACTTCTTCAAACAAGCAGAAAAAGAGAAAGAATGATGCCGAAAAGGAAATTGTTGGGGGAACCATGACACCAAAGGGTGATAGACGACTGATTGATGAAGACGATGTTGCTTTGCAACAAGGGATTAAACAAAGCCTAGAAAGCCAGAACATGAGACCACCAGTTGGAGGTGTTGTGATAAGAGAACCTGAGCCAATGCCACGTCAAACAACCTCAATCACTCAAGACAAAGGGAAAGGGATTGTTGGTGCAGAAGCTGAACAAGCCGCTCACATGCTTCTGACCTTCTCTTCTTCACCGTCAAGAACTACCGACCAATTTGAGCTAAAGAAAATAAGTGTTGAGTCATCTTTAGCTCAAGAACAAACTGGATTGGAAAAGGAGGTATCCGAAACACAAGAAGAAACTCATGCATCAAGTGATACCCAATTTGATCAGAATGATGATGACGAGTTGCAGAAAGACTCACAGGAGAACCTTGAGTCAAGATCTGATGAAACCAGGCATATGGAGGAACCAAACATGTCTACTGATTCTCTATCCTCATTGAAGAATCTAGATACAAACTTCTCTTTCGGTGATCAGTTCATAAATGACAAACCCACTGACACTAAGTCTTATAAGCAAGATAATAAGAAAGAGGAAGCAGAGTCCATGTTTACTGTCAACATCCAGCAAGACACATCAACCATTCCTCCGATGTCAGCACCTACACAGACAACTATACTTCCACCACCCGAACCCGCTAATGATCCACTACAAGTTGTCACTATCAGTGACGCCGTCACTCCACCTGGCTCACCTCTTCCAGTCAAAACAACTGAGCAATTGCTTGATGAGGCCATGTTACATATTGTAACTATTGAGAAGCACTTTCCCATAGCTATCAATTATCTTGATAGTTGTGTCAAAAAGCTAGAGAATCTTAAACTCAATGAAGTTGTAACAAAGGCAATAGAAGCAGATATTAAAGATGCAGTTGAATGGGCAATGAAAGCTCCATTACTTCAACAATTTAAAGACCTGCCGATCTCTGACATGAGAGCAGTTCTCTCAGAAAGAATGTATGATGCAGGAGAACATTTGCACAGTACTCATAAGAAATTATACAAGGCTCTCGATGAATCTATGAGGGTTGATGATTATCAGCAGTTTGTAGTGGATGTTCATGAAAGGAAGGCTAAGAATAAAAGAAGGATTGTTCCGATGGAATCAAAGGATATGTCTGGAGGTCCCAAGTCACCACCACCTCCTCCCCCTCCTACTGGTGGAGCAGGCACTTCTGGTACGGGTGGATCTTCTGGAACGACCACTACACCTCCACCACAACCACCATCATCACCACCAAAACCTTCAAATCAACCCAGTTCATCCAGTGATCAAGGAACTCATAAGAAATCTGCAGGCTTGGACCATTTGTTGATTCAAGGTTCACACCACATTCTCTTCTATTCACAAGATCGGTGCTTCATGAAGAATCGTATGTCACGGCAGAGTCGAGAATCCGATGACGATGATGCATCCACCAAACATATCCCATGCCATCGAAGATGATTGGTTTGATGCATACGTGTCGGTGAACGCCTAATATCTCTAGACTTACACCTTCAAAAGACACAATTCAAAGTTGGCTTGCGAAGAGAGACCTCAATCTCCGAAACCTTCATGGTCCATCCCAGTCGACACGATGATCCTCGACAACAACTGGGCTTCAACAATTACTACCAACTATGAAACCCCGGATGAAGACTCTCTCTTCATTTCACCGAGATATGGGCAACTTCATTAAGTGGTTTTGTGAGCGAAGGAAATCTTGTCCATCACTCCAAAGGATCTTGAAGGACCAGCATTTGAAATCGTAAAGTCTTCCACTCGGATGTTAATCGACTTCAATACCGGATGGAAGAATGTCATAAGATCTTTGAATGATCAAGTCGTTGAGCGGATCGGCCGCTTTAATGTGAACAAGCCTCTTCCTCTCGGTGGTGAACCAGGTCAAGTGACTATTCAATCAGAGTTCTTCTTCAACCATGACCTGGACTATCTTTGTGCTCGTACTTCTCGAGCGAAGACCAGCTTTATCGATTTCAAAGATGAAAGTCGCTAACTACATTGATCGGGGTCTTGAACGGATGGTTCCGGATCAGTGCAGGCGCACAAAGAACAAGAGTATGACATTCTGCCTCATATGGCATTTCTCATTGGTGGTTCAAGAAAAATAAATTCTACATTGATAGACATAGTGCTAAAAACAGTCGCAGAGCTGTTCGATCCAAGTTGTGTATTCTAAGTGTTATCAGTATAGAGATCTTCTCAATCTATGGGTATGATTACCTGAAGAAGATTGTTCTTCGAAGATCATACTTGAAAGAGCATATTATAGAAGAAAACGACTTCAAACACTTGTTGCCAAATGACTTTGAAGATCTCTATCTTCTGAACCTCCAAGGACATCTTGACCATCTACCTGCTCGTGAGAAGAAGGCTCTCTCGGCTGCTGTCAATCTCTGGATCAGAGGCTTGGTCATTCGACAAAGAGTTGGTGATTTTCAGCTAGGAATGGAAAGCTACAAGACCCGCATCAACCTAACAAGACCACAATGGGAAGCCTTAGGATATGAATTTCATCACGAATATAAAGTGATGGACACCCCTAGAGCCATCATCTTTACCAACAGATATGGGTCACGTATGCTTATGAGATTGTGCGAGCTTTTCAAGTACAGCGATGGAACTCTCAAGATGCTCGAAGAAGAATTGAACTCGAGAGTGAGGCAAATCAAACTTGATATGCAACCGTGGAACAAAACAAGATTCTGGTATGATCAGGACTTGAAGATGTGTAAAGATTTCATTGCTGCAATCGGACGAAAATTAAAGACTAGAATGATTTATCACATCCTTGAAAGTTTTGTGGGTGGTAGACTTCGTGAAGGTCACTATAAGCTGCTTCAAAGAACGGAATGAAGACATCTTCCGGAAGTAGTTTCTGTTTTGTACTTTTGATGTATAAAATGTGGTGTATGTACTATGAACAACTATAATGTATGTAATAGTGATAGTTTATGTATTGTGGTTTCTCTTTTTATCTAAAAAGGGGACTTCAGTGTTGTCCACTTCAGATCATATAAAACCGGACACATTTTTCTCCAACAAATGTTTTGTTTCATACATATTTAAATCGCTTGAGATCCAAAATCTCAAAGGATTTGAAATTTTTGATCGGAGGAGAAAATGTGATATAATTATGAAAGATGATAAAAGATGACCATTTTTGTCTCAAAGTGCATACTGCTCTCTAATATGTGCTAAACTCTTTTTGAATTTCGAAGCATATATTAAGGGGAGCATTTCAAAACAAATACAAACCTTCAAGGTACAAATATTTCCATGTTTTAACATAAGGTACCTTGATTGTGTGTTAAATGGTTTCTAAATATTTGGTAATCGTGATTGTATTTCAAAAGATCTCTTTCCTCTATGTGATAAAATCATTTCAAATATCATATGCACATATTGAGGGGGAGAATTTACCAAGAAAATCAAATGGATTTTTCTACGGAAATTGTGATCAAGAAATTATTTCATAGAACTCTTGCCTCTATGTGCTAAACAATTTCAAGATCATATGCACATATTGAGGGGGAGCATTTCTATATGATCAAAACTATTAAGGTACAAAATGCTTTGATTTTATATCACAAGTACCTTGATTGATTTTCCAAATGATTTTTCAATTGGTTTTATGGAAGAATGAACTGTACCAAAAGACCGACCATTTTACTTAATGAATGGAGTTATAAGGATGGTGAGGCTAGGTATTAGTTCCCATGATCCGCCAGAACCAGAGGGATCTACCCAGGGACAATCCACAAGATAGTGTAGAAGTCCTTATGTATGATGAAAAAAAGAGAAAAGTGAGATATGGGAAGAGTGCGGATGAGATGTAGCTAGTCTTGGAATAAACCCAACAAGGTTCTAGTTATGAAGTCTCGGTAAGCACCGAAAGGGTTGAAGAATGAAAATAATTGAATGAGAAAAGGGTGAAAATAAATAGCCCTCGATAATTCAACCTTAGGCGTAAACCGGTTCAATACATATACTCTTGGTGGTTACTAAGGTAAAAGCGGTATTGAAGACAAGGCGTCATGGACCCGGTGGCCTTGCACTAAACTTCCCAAACTACTCAAGTTCCTCTTAAAAGGGCTTGTTTCATTCTCACGTGGAACCCACATAATCTATCGACTTTTCTTAGAGATTGTTGATATTGAAGAAGGAGACCCTCTCCTAGTCTTCGATATAGGAAACCAAATGTGCACTATTGAGTCTAGAGCCACGAGATCATCCATAAATCTCATTAGGACACATCATCCTTGAAGACTCACGGTTTCACACAATGTGGAATGTGAGAATATATTTGAGAGTCCCACGATTATCCTTGTGGTATTGCCAAGACTTGTCGTGTCATCTGGACTTCATCAATGGAGCGATTCAAAATTGAATTGTTCCTTGTCCAGGAAAATGGATTGACGGATTCCTTTGAAAAACCAGTCGGTGTGCTCAAAAATTCTTTTCTTTAGCACGTCGACTGTGTATTATGTTTTCAAAATCAAAAGGATATTTATGATTGATAATTGATTTTCCATAAAACCTTCGTTGTATTGCAAAATTTTTTATATCTAATACATGATTGTTTTCAAATCATTTTCATTAAACAATGAATCTCAATTCACTGGTTCACTCATTCCGTGTTGTCTTCTTTGAGACGTTCCGGTTTGAGAACCAGCAAAGCGACTACGAAACCTGTCAAGGAAATTCTTGAATTATACCGATCACATGCGATACTTGTCTTGATCAGCGGGAACCGTGGGCGTGTACCTCAATTCAACGAAGTGATCAAAGACACTCTCGTGTGATTTATTGCTAATTGTTTTATGCGGTACACCCGACGTTTGCGGTGATCGAATTTGAGATCAATCCATAGCCGCATGCTCACACAATACATTCATTTCCAAAGAAATCATGATGAAGTACATCAACGACTCTGATATTTTCACTCCATGCTTCTGCCACACTGCTGCAAATATCATGAATCAACTAAAGCTTCCGCTACTTTTAATGAGGAGATATCATGATCCAGAATGTGAGCATGTTGGTCCAAATGTCACAACATCATATGCGGGCAACACAATAATGGGTGATGCTGAGATTAACTGTGGCTGATGATCTCTATTAAATCTCAAAGGTCATCAATGTGGATCAGCTCTATAACCTCCACAAAATATACATTGTAGTTGAACAATGATGAAATCACAACGGAAGCACAAAGTTTGAATATCTTGATGATTTGATGTCTACGAGCTCAAGATTAAAGATTAAATAGAATGCTAGGATTCACAATGTAAATCATGGGGTGACCTCCCTTAGGGGGACATTGTTAGGAATTGGAAATTCTATTATGAAGCATCGGTCACCCCAAGTATAATCTAGCTTAAGTTAGCTCGTATACATATCGTTTATTTTGTTATTTGTTAGTCAGTTATTAGCATAGTTTAGTCTAGTGCAACACCGTAGAGGAAGGACGGGTCTTTACCCATTGTATGCCTGATCCACAGCCCGTAGGAGGGTGTTTTACTTTGTATAAATAGCCCTCTCCCCACAAGGGAGAGGGTTGGATGTTCATTTGGAATCTAACCTTCCATGAGTTTCTCTTACTAGAATATCCCACTTTCTCTCTCTAAAACCATTTAATCAACGCCCATATTTGTGATTGTTTGTGTGATTGTGAAATCCAATATGTTACAAAGGTGATGTCGATATTTTTAGAAAATGTTGATCAAATAAGTGAATTCTTCCTCTTGCCTCCATGTGCCAAAACGATTTCAAACATACGATGCACATGTTGAGGGGGAGCTTTTTCTGAAATATCAAAAAAATTCAGGTACAAAATGCTTTGATAATAGATCACAAGTACCTGGGTTGATTATTCAAATGGTTTTCAATTGGTTTCAATGGCAGAAGAACAATACCAAAAAGAACGACCAAATTTATTTTATACATGAAGATATAAGGATGGTTAGGTTAGGTATTCGTTCCCGATCCCTTGAGCGGAGGATCTACCCGAGACAATCCACTAGATAGTGTAGAGTCCTTAGGTATGATGAAAAGGAGAAAAATGAGAAAGGGAAGAGTCTTGATCGAGTCCGAGCTAGTCTTGGAATAAACCCAACAAGGTTCTAGTTATGAAGTCTCGGTAAGCACTGAAGGGGTTGAAGAATGAAAAAGAAATGAAATGATAAAAGGGTGAAAATAAATAGCCCTCCTTTAATTCAACCTTAGGGGTTACCGGTATTGAAAACAAGACGTCATGGACCTAGTGACGCACTGCACTACAACTTCTCAAGCTACTCAAGTTCATCTTAAAAGGATTTGTTTCATTCTCACGGGGAACCTACATTATCTATCGACTTTCTCTTAGAGATTGTTAATATTGAAGAAGGAGACCCTCCCAGTCTCCTCGCATAGGAACCAAATGTGCACTATTGAGTCTAGAGCTACGAGGTCATCAATAAATCTCTAGGACACAATCAATGAAGACTCACCGCTTTCACACAATGTGGAAAGTGAGATTATATCTTAAGAGTCCTCGCATTATCCTTGTGGTATTGCGGAACATCCGAGTGATATGTAAAATATTCACGATGAAGATGGAAATCCTTCAGAGCCAACATCAAACAAGCTCTTGGTAGGTAACATGTGAGATCTATCCAATAGATCAAACTTGTGACAACTGGATTGAAACAATGGGGCGATTCATTATTGAATCAACCTTGGTCCAGGAAATGGATTGACGGATACCTTTGAAAAACTGGTCATTGTGCTTAAAACTCTTTTCTCTAGCACATCGACTGTGTATTAATATTTCAAAATAAAAGGTGTTTATGATTGACAATTGATTTTCCTTAAAACCTTCGTTGTATTGAAAAAACACTTTATATTGAGCAAGACACCGCGATTGTTTTTCAAATCTCTTTTCATCAATCGGTGAATCTCAATTATTGGTTCACTCACTCGATGTTTTCTTCTTTGAGGCGTTCGGTTTGAGAACGGCTAGAGCAATCTGCGAAACCCCGTCAAGGAGATTCTTGATTATACTTGATCACGAGCGAGACTTATCTTGATCAGCGGGAACCGTGGGCGTGTACCTCGATTCAACGAAGTGATCAAAGACACTTTCGCGCTTTATTGTTAATCACAGGTATGCGGGTACACCCATCGTTTGCGGTTGATCGAATTGAGAGGTCAATCCATGGCCGAATGCTCACACAACACATTCATTTCTAGAAAATCATGATAAGTGCATCAACGACTCGATATTGTCACTCCATGCTTACGCTTCTGCGCAAATATCATGAATCAATTAAAGCTTCCGCTACTCTTATGAGAAGAAATCATGATCCGAATGTGAGTATGTGGGTTCAATATCACAACATCACATAATGTCAACACTACAAAGGAAGAGTCGAGATTCATTATAGTGATGATCTCAAAGTCGGCTCAAAACTCATCATCACGTGGATCGCTTAAAGACCTCCACTTGGATTAACCAAACATGCAAAACATGAAGAATCAAAGACTACAGACTCTTGAGCAAAGAACTTAATTAAGAATCCTAGAACAATCAAATGTAACTGCTTTGTATTCTTTGTAAGTTGAGGTGACCTCCATAGGGAGATTGTTAGGATTTAGAAAATCCGGTTGTGAAAGTGTCGGTCACCTCAAGTATATGTAATCGTTAAGCTCGTAGTCGTAGTTATTTAATGATATTTAGTATTTAGTTAAGTAACACCGTGGAGGACGGATGGGTCTTTACCCACCGTATGCTCGATCCACACCCGTAGGAGGCGTATTTTGTAAGATACTATAAATACCTCTACTCCCAAGGTAGAGGTTGGAGCTCATAATAAAAATTTTCTTTCTCTCACTAAGCTTCCTAAACCTCTAAATTTTTTCTCTCTAAAACCTTAAGCCATACGCCCCATACATGCTATGGTTTGATGTGTTTGTGAAATCCAATATGTTACAATAACAGTAGGAAAAATCCAAGGCAGTCCAATAGCAAGTTGTATTACAAAATCCATGGCAAACACAAGTTCCATAGCAATTACAGTAGCAACTTCCAGTACCATCACGATAGCCAAATTTAAAAAACTGCACAAAAGAAAAATATGGCAAGAATAACATTCCATGGCAAGAAAAAACTAAAGTGCAACATGGCTTGGTTATCAAAGTGCAGTTAAAGTAGCCATTGGCAAGTACCACAATAGCCAAATCAAAAGTATTCCATTACAAAGCACAACTAAACAACTACTATTACCACAGTGGCCATTACAAAGCACAAGTTCAAAAAAAATTCCAAGCCAAGTAAAACAACTATAGTAGCAACATAAACAACACAAGTTCCATAAATTTTATTCCAATCATGCTGCAACATATAATAATAATAATAATAATAATAATAATAATAATAATAATAATAATAATAATAATAATAATAATAATAATAATAATAATAATAATAAATTAAGGATTGTTTAGGGTATTTCCACTTTACCTTACATTAAGCAATCGTGAATTTGACATAAGCAATTTATCAAGCACGGCTTATTCCATTAACAAAAATCCATAAACTAATTAAAAAATATAGAAACATAATCAAACCATTATGTCAAAACCCTATCTCACAAAGAGCAAAATGTTAGAAAGTAAATAGATATAAATTTAAAATAAACATATGGGAATAACCTGAATAAGAGAAATTAATTGAGGAAATGGTGTTGGTTAAACAATTTGGTCCGGTGAGACTCATGGTAAACGGCGGAGGCTGTGATGAAGTGAAATAGAGAAGCTGGTTAGGGTTGGTAAAGGAGATGTGTGAAAAGTTGAAATGAATTTTTTTGGTAAAGTAGCGGGTGATGAAAGTTTTTTTTGGTAATGGGGCGGGTTAATGAAAAGTTGAAATGGAAAAGCCCGCTTGAGTAAAATCACAAACAAATGGATCGGGTTTTTTTTTATACCACCGATCTTTTTTAGTAAGAATACAAAAAAATGGGTTTCTTTGGTAACAAACGATCTATTTGGCACTCCCCGCCCTTATTTTACTCAAATAGATCAGTTTTTAACAAAAGTGATCTTTTTTAAGTGATCTGGGTAAGCTTTTTTGTAGTAGTGTTTGTACGTTTTCGTCCATTTTTATACGCTTTCGTCTGTTTTTGTACGTTTCGTCCATTTTTCTATGTTTTTAATCTGTTTTCGCCCGTTTTTATGCGTTTTCGTCCGTTTTTGTAGGTTTTCGTCCGTTTTGTGCCATTTCGTTCGTTTTTGTATGTTTTATCCGTTTTTATACGTTTTCTTTCGTTTTCGTACGTTTCGTTCGTTTTTAAACGTTATTGTACGTTTTCGTCCGTTTTCATACATTTTTGTACGTTTTCATCTGTTTTTGTACGTTTTTGTCCGTTTTTATGCGTTTTAGTTCGTTTTTATACGTTTTAGTCAGTTTTTATACGTTTTTCGTTTTTATATGTTTTCATCCGTTTTTGTACGTTTTTGTCCATTTTTGTACGTTTTCGTCCGTTTCTGCTCGTTTTTAAATGTTTTCTTCAGTATTTATACGTTTTCGTTCGTTTTAATACGTTTTCATATTCCGTTCACTTTTATATGTTTTCATACGTTTTCTAACCTAACATCTCTGGATCACTTCTCAGCAACAACCACCACCACTTAAACACCTATTTTCAATTGATCTTACCACCACCATGAACATTATTAAACCCACTTCTACAACCACTGCTATTGAATACGTATCAAAATGGATGAAAACGTATAAAAAAATATATACAAACGAACGAAAACTTCTACAACCACTACTATCGAAAACGTATAAAAACAAATGAAAATGTATAAAAATGTAAGTAAACGTACATAAAATGGATGAAAATGTAAAAAAACGGATGAACACGTATGGAAAGTAAGAAAACGTATATAGACAAACAAAAAAGTATAAAAACGTAAGAAAACAGGCGAAAACGTATAAAAACAGACAAAAACGGATGAAAACGTTTAAAAACGGTCAAAGACATATAAAACGAACAAAAATGTTTAAAAAATGCGAAAGAAAACAAGCGAACGTATAACAACGGACAAAAACTTATAAAAATGGACAAAAGCGTATAAAAACGTAAAAAAATGTAAGAATACAAGCGAAAACTTATAAAAACAGATAAAACGGATGAAAACGTACAAAAACGTATAAAAATGGACGAAAACGAACGAAAAAGATAACGAAATTTTAAATTATTTACTAACGGTCGTTAGTATAAAGGACCAACGATGCCAAACTGGATACACACAATAGAACGACGTCAAAAGGTTTGTGTCAAGTTAAAAAAAATTGCTACATACAAGGACAAAAAATGACAAATATAATAACTTTTCATGCTAATAACCTTATATATTAATACAAATACTATATAGTTATTATATAAATATTACATTGAATAAACCAAAACGTAGATTATGAACCAACAATATAATAAGAGCAGTCGGTATCGTTGTGTGAAAGATTTGGTGTCGTTCTTCAAAACCAGTGTCACGTCAGCAAAACACTCAACGACAGCATAAAGCCTTTGGCACCACATTTTGTGCCGTTAACGTTGGCATCGAAAAATGTGATGCCGTTGCCCCTTTTTTCTCTTTTTTTTTCGTTTACATAAAATAAAACATACACAATATTAACTAAAATAAACTTCATTAAATAAAATAAAAAACACATTACATTGATTGAAAAATAAGTTACATAAAAATAAAAACATAATACATAAACAAGAAATAAAAATTACAAACTAGTGATTAAGGTTCCTTAAAAGCTCCACAAGACTTCTCGAAGATCTTCGTGTACTTGTCTATCTCGAATTTCTTTGCTTTTTCTAACTTGTAAATCACATCTTTCGATCCAAGTGTCTGTTATGTTTGGCCTTGGATCAACGAACAAATCTCTAAAATTGACTTGAATTCTTCGTCTTCCAATATCATGTTGTGTAACATTATACAACAATACATGATTCTTTTCAAGGCGTTGATTTCGTAAGCACGCATGGTTGTCGATAATTCTCAACGACCTTGTAGGACTCGAAAGCTCGTTCAATATCTTTTCTAGAACTTTCTTAAACTCTTTTAAATTTCAATTTTTTCATCTTGCAATGAATACGTTTTGACAAACACGGATCATGCTGGATAAATAGTAACCTTACTTGTATGTATGTCTGTTTACTACAAATGGACATTCTGGAGCTCTACCGGCAAGTTCATCATCAAACAACGGGGAACCATATAACACATTAAGATCATTATTTGCCCCCGGAACCCCTAAATATGCATGCCAAATCCATAATTTTTGACCCGCAGCTGCTTCTAACATAATAGTTGGGTATTTATAATCACGCCTTTTGAATTGAGCATGTAAGGCCATTAGACAATATCGCTCTGGGTCGTTTTGAAAATAAACATCATAATGGTCGTAGGTGGAGGTGTTATTGGGATTGTTTGGATCCATGGTTGGAAGAAAAGTAAGTATTATTGAAGAAGAAATTAAATTAAAAGAGTTTGTGAAAAATAATAAAATAAGGAGGTCTTTATAGAATTTTTAGGGGTAAAAAATTGAAAATTGTGTTATTTTTGGCTAAATAGGCGTTTACAAATGTTCAAAAAATGCAAAAATTTTCGTTGCCAAACGTTCACAAAATAAAAAAGAAAAAGAAAAAAAAAAATGGCGCTGACTGGTGCTAACGGCGCAACTACCGTTGACGTGACCTCCATAACCGTATGTCGTTCATCATTTTGGGCTGCTAGCTTGGCGCTAGGCTTTAGCTCAACGACACCCCAGCTCTAAGCATCAACTAGAATCGAATAAATTTGATAAGTAATCGTTCAAATAGTTTTTGCTAAAGATAACTGTTGGGGAGTGGTTATCATAATATATTTGTGAAGACAAGTTATATATTTATCGTAGTTATTATATTGTCCAAATTATATATTCATGTCAGATAATTGGATTGTTGTCAACTCAGATGTAACATTTCGAAATTGTGGTTGTTTTCTGTTTTCTAATCACTTGACGCGCATCAGTAAGAAGACAGCATATACTATTAGTGGATAATTAGGCCCAAACCCGGTTTGTGGGTTTAGGGTATTAGGGTTTTCACCATTATAAATAATGGTCTATAATAATATTATACCTACGGGTTTTATCATTGTCTAACATGGTTTCAGATATGGGTTAACATATACAAGAATGTTACATATAATACAGATATGGGTTAACATATACAAGAAAACGGAAATAGTCGAGCAGTTTTGATTTTTGAATACTACCAAACTTTGTAGTATTAATAAGAAGGGTTTTGCTATGACAGTTTTAAAAATGTGAGTTTTACTAGATTTATTGTAAGATATTATATGGGCAAATCAAAATCAAGTGTTTGTGTATTCTTCGAAATTGTATTTATTCTTCTAAAATTGTTAACCAATCATAATTATTCATGGTTAACAATGTAATAAAATAATCTTGTTAACGACAACTTTTAAGATTGTCGTTTGCAAAACCCAAAACAAAATAGAACATGCAACTTGTCGGCCATTTTAGCGTCCATCAGTTTCTTAATAGATTTGAAAATAAAATAGCATAAGTATAATATAGTCGTCGACTAAATACTTAGCAAAACTCTTTGTGAGTTTTTGAAGACATAGAGTCTTTACTTCAATGATGATGCGGTTCATCATCTGAAGTACAAGTCCCCGAGAAGAAGTTCAGTCCAATGAAACTTGATAATACCTTACTGAACGATGTCTGATCTGTTCATAACCCCAAGATACATGTCAAAGGCGGGAAACTACAAAATCAAAAAGAGATTAAGAAAGTTTTCATAGGATTCAACACATTTTTAGAGTTGGTAAAAATATGCAACAATTGTCAACATTATTCCCTAAAGATGAGTAACCTATAAAAAATTGTAGTGAAGTAAATATTATCTTTTATAATTAATATGAAAATCTTTTAATAGCATTTACTTTTCGAATTGAACTTTCAACGAGTAAGTATAAGTTCATTCTTAAACCATATTTTAGGTTTGTGTTAAAGTTAGCGAGAAGATCACCTCAATTGTCATTCAATTAAAATTGTTATTCCGTAAACAATCCTTATCAAATTCCTTGATTCATTTAACCGAGCCACTTACAATCATTTTCATATACAAACAATTTTCGTCTGATAAAATGAAATTAACTGTTTTTAAACATTTTGTTATATGTGGCAAGATGGATGAAATGTATGAAATCGAAAGGTAAACGAATAAGGATCGTGGTCCACAAGGGTTGCAAAACAGGAAACAAGAAGGCATGTGAAAGCATGTGCGTTCCGTTCCCACCACCAAAAGAAAAACACCGTTTCAAATAGTTGCCATTCAATATCTTCCTAAGGTGGCTTTGTTTCATATCATCATTCCATCCATAAGTACAACTACACAAGATAAAAATACAACTCATTTTCACTTGTATTTTCAACCCATTTATTGATTTGATATATATTTGTTTTGACTAAAAGCCATGCATGTTGTTTCGTCACATGAGTGGTTTAACTTGTTGACAAAGGATAAATATACCTATATATTACATTAAAACAGAATAATCGATAAAAGGTGTTATGAATCTAAGTTACATTGGAGCTAATTGTGATGGAACGACAAATCGGAGATGTTGTTGGTCTGCACATTCGTATCTAAAATAAGCCTTGAAACACCAATGTACTTGAAACATGTGGTAAAAAGATCACTACTCGGGAAATAAGAGATAAAGGTTAAACGGGAGGTGAACGTAGAAGGCTGAACTTAGGCCAATCGTAATAACGACCCTTGCAAGAGTCGGTCTACCCAACCGAACGACAACAAACTGTTCCAACAACAGCCGACTTTAATTTTCAATTAACCGGGCATTCACCACCTATTAATTTTCGACCCTCTAGTTTTGCATACGAATCACAACATCATCAACCTATTTCTGTAAATAACCCGTTTTCCCCTCCGTATAAACAAAAACAACAAAATTATTCGTTCCTACCTTCATATAACTAACCGATGTACCAACAACAACAACAATCTCAATATTATCGTACAGAAATGCAACCACGGATGGACCAAGGTTAAAGTTCCCAAAGATTGATCCATTTTTTGTTAGTCAAGATAATTCTATGACCCAAGATTGGGTTGAACCATGTGAACCCGTGAAAACGAGTCTCCCGTCGAAGATGTGGCGCCCGTCAAAAGACTACAAAAAGATGTCAACAAGCCAAGAAGACGGTCAATGAAACATATGAACCATTGAGTCCTCAAGAAGAGATAACCTTGTACAAAGTTTGGATAAACGTGTTCGAGAATAACATTGAAGTAAATGATAAAAAGGCACAAGGGTTTTGGATGGAAGTATTAACATACTTTGAGATAGAAATGAAGAAATTGAAAAAAATATAGGATTCATTGTTGTAAAAATGAAAAAATAGGCTTCGTCCTTACGATACTGTGAAACAGGGGGCCGAGAGTGGGGAATGTGACCAAATAATTTTTGATAAAGCGGTAGCTGAGTATCGTGTTATTTACAGAATGCCCTTCACACATACTGAATGCTGAAATTTTTTGAAGGACCATAGCAAATGAAAATCGATCGAAATGCAAGATTTTACCAGCAATCCAAGAAGGTAAAGGTTCAAAGAAATCGCGTACATAAAAAACCACCTCACATTCGATTCAGCACACAGTGGTTTTACTCTAAACGATGAAGCAGATGATTCAGAGGAGGTAGAGGTTCAGGAGGTTCGACCAATGGGTCGAGGCCGGTCTAATAAGAAAGCGTTATCCTGCTATGCTAGCTCGTTCGGAATCTTCAGTTGTTGGTGCACCTGCTATTGTTGAACAGTTGGTCGATAAATGGGAAAACGTCACATCGAGTATATTTTCCCAAAAGGTAGAAGCCTCGGTTGAGTATTTGAGAGTAAATGAGCGGCAAATGGAACTGGAAGAGCATGTGCGTCGGGATTAAGTGGAATTGGAGAGACAAAAGCTTGCACATGAGAAAGGATTGGAATAACAGAGGGTTGCACAAAGGCAAGAAGAACTTGAGCTAAACGTCAAATGTTTCTATTTAAGCAAGAAAAATAAAGGGACAAAGACCTCATGTACTACAACGAACCCCATGACCATTTAACCGGAAAACAACTAGAGGCGATGTTAGCGATGAAGAAGAAAATAGCTCAAAAATATAGTTTAGTTTCTTTTATTGTTATGTTTTTATTTTATTTTATTTGAATTATTATGTAATGTTATTAAATTATTAATGAATTTTATTTTATTTTTTAAAAGTGTAGGTCATTCGAAAGGTCACCATTCTGGTGTTTAGTTATTGTTTGGTCTTGAGGCAGTGATGTGATGCTTATGTAGAAAAGGGTCCAGTCAAGTGTTTGGTTGCCATTACTATTAGTCTTAAGAGTACATAAAAATATACTTCATATACCTACCTCTAGTATTACGGGAATGGATCCAATAAGATGAAAAATATAAATGAGAAGAGTGAAAAGTATATTTGACCACACATTTTAAATCAAAGGAAGATTTTTTTTTTTTTTTGAAAGGCTAAGAATTAAATATAAAAAAAGAAGCCAAAACAATAGGCAGAAAGAATGTACAACCCAAGGACTAGGAAAACAACAACCCACAAAAGAACGACATTAAAGCCTATCTAAACAAATCGAAAGGCTTAGCGACCCAACTATTCCAATTGGCAGGCAAAGATGCCATACGAGTAGAAATCCATGTCATCGAGAGTATTTGGATAGCTGGAAAAATATCATCGTCCTTGATCTTCCTAACGTCCTCAGGCTGAGCATGAAAAATCTTGTTTCTCCGATTCCATATGGGCCAAACAGCGGTTAAGAATACACCATGAATCACATTTGAGATGCGGGAACTACCATTTGAACCAATATTACCATGAACTATATCCTTGATTGTAAAATAGGGGAAAGTAACCGGGGAAGGCAAATTCCACCAACTCCATATTTTCCTTTAAATTGCGAGGAAAAGAATAATTTATAATACAATGTTAAATATCCTAAGCGTGATTGTCACATAAGGGACAAGAGAGACAACATATTCACACCACGAAGATTAAGATTTTCCAGTGGGAGTCTATTCAATGACGCCTCCAAGAGCAAATATTAACTTTACGATGGACAAGGGGTTCCAAAGATGATGATCACCAATGATAAACTAAGCCGGATGAAGGTTTTGGATTCTCTTAGAGGGTTTAACTTTGAAACAACACTGAAGCGTCTAAAGAACAGTCCATTGTCCACCCCATCCCATTAAGTTTGGAAACCCCAATACAAGAGATAAGCGAGGTCAAATCATCGTTAGCTCTACCTCTTAAGGACGACTCCATGACCGATTACCAACACCGAATCACCTTCCATATGCCAGCGATCACTAATAAAAGCAGGTCTTTTGATGTCTCGAGGCGTATAATCTAGGGAAGCTTTGAAAGTTTCGATCTGTCACCACACCATGGGTCATTCCAAAAGAGGTGTTATTACCATTGGATATTGTGCGGTAAAGAGTATTTAAACTCCTCGTCGATCTGTTAACACTCATCGACAACCTTGATGATATCAATCCAAATACCACCGAACCGAGGCTACTAGGATCAGAGATAAAACCCCGTCATCCCCATAAAAATATTTAATGACCATTCGCCAAAGAGCCTTATCCTCCAAAAGATATCTCCATTTCCATTTACACAAAATACCAAGGTTCTTTGCGAGAAGATTTCCAACTCCTAACCCTCTGAATTTTCAATCAAAAATGATAGAATTCCATTTAACCCAATAGAGGCCATGCTGCGACTCAAGAAAACCCCAAAAACAACAACACCTAATAGCTTCAAGGCAATTTATAATAGAAGCAGGAGCCTTGAACAAGGAAAGGTAATAAATCGGAAGGCTGCCAAGCACAGATTTAACCAGAGTAAGCCTTCCACCAATAGATAAAGACTTGGCTTTCCAACTAGAAATTCTATCTCTGAAGCGATCAGTGATCGCATTTTAACCCTCTTTAAGGCTCAATTTATACCAACAGGTAGCCCAAGATAGTTGAAAGGGAAGGTCTCATGGGCACACCAATCAAAGAAGTAACAACCTCTATCTTAGCTGCTGAGACTCCAACACCTAGGATCCTACTTTTCGAGATGTTAACTTTCAAACCTGAGCCTAACTCAAAGCATTTGAGAATGTGGATAAGATTTAAGGCATTACTCCTAGATCATTCCCCAAAAAATATAGCGTCCTCCGTATATTGAAGCAAAGACACATTTTCCCCACAACCCGCAAGATAGACTCAGCTTAGACCCTTGTTGCACGCTTCCAAAATATTAATATGGAGAACTTCACACAATAAGAAAGAGGAGCGGAGATAGAGGGCAGCTTGACGAATCCGTGTTTCGTCTTAAATTCACTAGAGGGGGATCCATTTATCATAACCGAAACCGAGGCCAAAGAAAAACACGAAGAAATCCAATTCCTCCATTTAACACTGAAACCCATTTGCCTCATAACATCAAGAAGAAAGTTCTAATTTACACTGTCAAACGCCTTTCAAAATCTACCTTGAAGAGACAAAGATTGGATTTTTTTATAGAGGCCATCTGAATGATCTCGTTGGCAACTAAACATCCGTCAAGGATTTGCCTACCTTCGATAAAGGCCGATTGGTTAGGACTAATAACCGAGTCAATGACCTTGGCAAGTCGAGAGACTAGAATCTTATCAATCTTTATAAATACAACCGATGAGGCTAATGGGGCGATAGTCCGAGAATCTAAGAGGGTCATTCTTTTTCGGAATCAAGACTAAAAATGAAGGATTAAAACCCATAGCAAGCTTACCCGTAGACTCAAAAAACTTAACACAATTCCAAAAGTCAATTTCAATGACTTCCCAGAATGATTTAATAAAATTGAAGTTAAAACCATCCGGTCAAGGGCCTTAGAACCCGCGCAATGCCACACAGATTCCTTGACCTCCTCGATAGAAAGGCGATTCTAAAAGTTCGCATCAACATCGGATAACTTAGTAACGGGGCTAGAAAAGGAGGGTCTCAGTGATGTCGCTTTTAAAATCGAGAGAAAAGTGCTCAATAGCCGCATTTTAATGGCAGAGGGAATCCACCTATGTACCATTAACAAGCATACCCTTAATGGAGAAATTGGCAAAATTTTGCTTTAAGATGGAGTGGAAAACTTGGTGTTCTCATCGCTTCCACCGCCCATCTTATACGGCATTTCGCCTGAGATCATCATGAAGAAGCCGATCAAGACGATTCAAGTCCATCAACCATTCTTCCCTCTTAATGATGTCGGCCTCGTTAATGAGACCATTCTCGGCCTTAATATCCCATTCAAGAAGATTATTTAAAAGAGAGTCCTTAACTTTATTTTGGGCAGAATAACGATTGGAAGTCCAGGCTTTAATAGCCACCCTTAGTTTTTATGCTTGTTTTTAAGCATAATATCAGGGGTTATGGCAAATAAGGGTTCGCCCCAAGTGATATTAACAAGTTCCCTGTAATCTGGATCCAAAAGCCATTTGTTAAAAACCTTGTAAGGTTTCAGACCAGAATTTATATCCCCAACCTTAAAAAGGAGAGGACCATGATTGGAGTAGGATCAACAACGAACCAAAACGCTGGAATCTTTTCAAACATCAAAAAAACTGCTCGAGACCAGGAATCTATCAAGCTTGCTCGCCTTCCTCCAATCCTTATCAAATCGAGTGAACCTCCCTCCCCCAAACGAGAGATCAAAAAGACCCACCCTAGATAAGAAATCATTGAACACCCTAGTTTCACCACTATCAAAACAACAACCACTTCTCTCATCTTGGGATATCACGACATTGAAATCCCCAAAAATAATTTAGTAACATTAACCGAGTTAATAAGGGTTTCAATGGAAGACCACATGATCTCCTATAAGGAGGTAGACTGAGGCACGTACACATTTAAGAGGCCTATTTTATTACAAGTTCCAACCCATGAACTAGCCACCTCAACAAAGTAGCAATCAGTAAAAGTTTGTTCCATAGAAAATGTCCACGAGTCCCAAATAGTAGGGATGCCCCCCAAAGCCCCAACAGAATTACTTACAACAAATTCGACAGATTCATCTGTTTTTATAGATGCATATAAAATATGCGGTTTTGATTTCTTCCTATTCTTCTTATTTTCATTTTATTACTCGTTTAACTTGAAATAATATCCTTTTATAGATGGGTAAATTGTTTTACATCATCTTCACGTAAATTGCAGAAGTTAAATTACATGACTAATGTTAATTGTTGAATGTTGTATCTTATTGAAATGTATAGTAAAGGCATCCACTATAAATACACCGTTGGTCCCTAAACTTGTCATTGTGCATCATAATGGGACAAACCTTGCATTTATCATCGTGGGGAGTCCAAAACTTGGGTTTTTAATGCCAAACTAGTCCCTTGACCACTAATGCCAAAGTCAATGTCTGATTTTTGTCATGTATTCGAGGGTATTTTAGTCCATACACATTTATACTTTTGTTTCTTTACATTTGATTTTATCAGATTCCTTGTATTTTCTTCTCTTCTTGTTTCTGGTACAAATCACCATGAACACCTACAAATTACCATGAACACCATGAACACCTACAAATCACCATGAACTTCTAATCGAGTTGGTTGCCCTCGAAACCATAAAAGAAAGTGCTGAACAAGCAGAGTATATTGAGGAAATGATTTCACTTGTTACCCACATGCATGACCGCTTTATTGAAATGAAACAGTCACAGAATAACAACAGTATACCAATACCTCCTGACTTATGTTGCCCGCTATCCCTTAAACTCATGACGGATCTTGTAATCGTATCTAGTGGGCAAACATATGAATGTGAGTATATCACTAACTGGATTAATCTTGGCCTTACTATATGCCCTAAAACAATGCAAATCTTTGTTCACACTATTCTTACTCCTAATTATGCCATTAGAGCACTTATTTCAAATTGGTGTGAATCTAATAATGTTAAGCTCCCAGACCCGGTAAAAACTTTTTTGGTTCATCAAGTTGTCGACGAGTCTTTACCACAGGCGCTAACCACAACAACTACTGATGCTTCAGAAGAGGTGTCAACACAGCCACAACCAACTATTAGAAATGTAAGTATGTCTAAATCTCAAACATTTAGATCAACCAGAGTTTGTTCTGAAATTGAAACTAGAGTCAAAAAGCTAGTTAAAGACTTAAATAGCACTTCACTAGAAGTAGTAAAGAATGCTACTAGTGAACTCAGGTTACTTGCTCGAGACAAAGAAGATATTAGAAATGTCATAGCAGCTTGTGGTGCGATCCCTTTATTAACCAACCTTCTTTATTCACCCAACCAATATATCCAAGAAAATTCTGTGACATCCCTTCTCAACTTATCAATAAACGATATCAACAAAATCAGTATAGGTAATGCTAATTCAATAGAACCTCTTATTCATGTCCTCAAAACCGGAAGCCCACAGGCTAAAGAGAATTCAAAGAACAACACTTTCTAGTCTTATGTTTACCAAAATTACAAAATAAAATTGGAAGGTCCGGAGCTATTGAGCCTTTAGTTGATTTATTAAGAAACGGACTCCACGTGGAAAAAGATGCAGCAACAGCTTTATATAATCAGTCAACATTTAAAGAAAATCAAGCACGTATAGTGGAGGTGGCGCTATTAGATTATTAGTAGAGTTAATGGATCCTGCAGTCGGGATGATTGATAAGGCAGTTGCGATTATATCAATTCTTGCTACAATTCCTGAGGGGAGAGCAGAAATTGGTCAGGAGGGATGCGTACCAATGCTTGTTGAAGTTATTGAATTGGGTTCGGCTTGAGAAAAGGAGAATGTTGCTGCAGTTCTTTTGCAATTGTGTACTAATAGTATTAAATTTTGCAATATGGTGTTACGTGAAGGGGTTGTTCCGCCGTTGGTGATTTTAGCACAGTCCGGTACTCCACGAGCTAAGAAAAAGGTGTGCTTCTTAGTTAATTTGTATACAACAACAATATAAATGAGATAAGCAGTCCCAACAAGTAACCCTGAACATTCTTAAACCGCTTATCTCATTGTATCAATAGGCGAATCGGATGAGCGAGTTTAGTAAGCAATCCCAAACACCCCTTTAGAAAATGAAATATGAGATAAATAATTCTATTAAGCAATCCCGAGAAAATGAGACATGAGATATATAGTTTTATACTTTTATTGAGCAATACAGTTTGACTAAGTAATACTTAACGTTCTCGAAACTAGCGATCCGCTGCCAAACTGATAATTAGATAAGGAGGTTTTATAAGCAAATTCAAAAACTTGTTTGTAGGTGTTCATGGTGATTTGTAGGTGTTCATGGTGTTCATGGTGATTTGTAAATGTTCATGGTGTTCATGGTGATTTGTAGGTGTTCATGGTGATTTGTACGTAAACAAGAGAGAAGAAAATACAAGAATCGACAAAATCAAATGTAAAGAAACAAAAGTATAAATGTGTATGGACTAAAATACCCTCGAATACATGACAAAAATCAGACATTGACTTTGGCATTAGTGGTCAAGGGACTAGTTTGGCATTAAAAACCTAAGTTTTGGACTCCCCACGATGATAAATGCAAGGTTTGTCCCATTACGATGCGCAGTGACAAGTTTAAGGACCAACGGTGTTTTTTAGTCAAAGCTTTATAAGTGATTCATGTGATAACATCAAATAGTTCTGAATATTAAGTGTCAATTTCCCCCGATAATGCTTGTAATTGATATCATTTATATGGATTTACGCTTGTTTTCCATTGTTTTCCACTTTCGTAAATTACGAGCATTGAGCTAAACAGACGCGAACCGGAGAAATATCAAAAGATTTATCACAAGATGCTACTTTGAAGAAGTTATGGCGTAACTCACTCTCACATTCTGTTGTAACTATTGCGTGACTCGAAAACCAACTTATCAGAAGGTTACGGCATAAGTCTTCCCAAAGGCTACGACGTAACTATATTAGGTCAAATGAGATTCCACGCGATACTTATACCGTAACTATTTCATCAACTACGGCGTAACCACTTATAAGGTTCGCCGTAACTAGCGATCTAGTGCAAAATACATAAGAATTGAAGGTTACTGGCGTAACTCTTGTTATGGTTACGCCATAACCTAGATCCGCCTATAAATACCCCAATTCCAAAGATTTCTAATCATCCCATTCCACATACAACAATCGAGAGCGTGGGAAAA
The DNA here is from genome assembly GCA_022545495.1 of Chrysanthemum lavandulifolium. NCBI lineage: Eukaryota > Viridiplantae > Streptophyta > Magnoliopsida > Asterales > Asteraceae > Chrysanthemum > Chrysanthemum lavandulifolium. The sequence goes on from CM040246.1 coordinate 93,771,246, forward strand.
GCTCAAGGCGTGTCTAGAAGACATACGGATAAGCATTATCATTCTATATTTTCTTTACTTTCAATTCATGTATTTCGTACCTTTGAATATTGAATTGGTTTGTATGATTAATATGAGCGCTAAGCACCTCTTGGTGCCGGCCTAGTTATGATTCCTTAAATTGTTTTGTTTATGTTTACATTACTTCCGCATAATTATTTCTAAGTGTATGCATGCATAGTTTATTGGTAGCTACCTTTGGTTCGGTAGTTTTGAATGGCGGTAGAGGCCAACCGCCTAGGAGATATGACCAACCGACCATAGATGAGCGGATCGAGACGGGAAGGGTAGATATGACCAACCGACGACCCTTTCTACTTGTGCGATTTGACCAACTGATCACCTACCGCTTTGATGAACTTAAGAATTAGGGGTGAGTGTTTAAGTTGCTAACGTCCGGGCACTCACTATTATAGATCTAGCATGTAGCGGTACTTAATGACTTGGCTTAGGGACCGGGAACAACAGGACTTATGAGGGACACCGACTTCTCCGTGGTGGCATCTTTCTTTGATAGGTTAGGCGAATTGACCAAATGTTGTCCTCTCGACTTTGACCCCACCAAGTAATTGGAAGTAAGTAGACGTAGACATAACTAGCTAGGAGGATTAACTAGGTTAGCACCACTCTCCTCTATTGATTTACCCTTTACCATTTATACGCTTTTATTTGCTTTATTACGCTTTAGTATTTTAATATATTAATTCCTATCGAAACCATTATTAATCATGACACCTAGACTTAATAATAATCCAACACACATAGCTCTTGGGACGACCTCGACTTTACCGATTACTACACTACACACGATCGGGTACATCGCCTGTTAGTGCACTAGGGTAAACCATAGGTATAACGAGACTTTATAAATATTAAAACACAGTCAAGAAAACCTACATCAAGTTTTGGCGCCGCCGGGAGCTATTTTAGGATTTCGTATTAAGTCTATTTTAATTTTCTTTCTTAAATGTCGGGATACAAGACTCGCAATCGAGGCCTTTTCTCACCACCCCATTCGACGATCCGGAGAAGCAATTTCGGACAAGGAAAGTTTACTCGTGTTCCTATTCACAACGTCTTCTCATTTTACTTAATCGCACTGGTCGACCGAGAGAACCCGAGGTCATCAATGAAAATAATATCGATGACCTAACTATGGAGCAAAGATTTGGAGCAACCAAATGAGAACCGCCAACTAAGCTTCACACAGATTCTAATCTTGAAAATACTCTATTCCGCATCATATTATTCGAGAGTTACACGAACTTAAGTTTTACGGAGATAAAGATGAGAACGCTCAGATCACGTGAAGAAGTTCTCCACTTATCCTCTCTTTTCAACGTCGAGGTACTCCGAGCTATTCGGTCACTGCAAGGATTTTTCCTATGACTCTTACTGGGACCGCGAAAAGATGGTATAACAAACTCCCTAACGAATGTAAAGGAGCATGGGATAAACTAAGAAAAGAGTTTGTCCAACAATTTTGCCCTCCTTCAAAAATGGCCAAACTTCTTGGGAAAATCTATCAATTCATTCAGGTTGGAGAAGAAACACTTTACCAAGCATGGGAAAGATTTAATGAGCTACTCTATCGATGCCCCACCCATGATTTAAACAAACATCAGATCGTCTACGTCTTCTATCGTGGGATTAATGCGCTAACACGAGAACTTCTCGATTCCCGAGACCTATTCCTAGCATGAACTCGACTAAGCCTCGGAATGTATTCAACGGATTTAAAAATTGCTACAAGTGGCATATGGATACGAGGTACGGACCGAGAGACAATTTCGATCATAAGGTAATGAAGACGATAACAAAACAAGAATACAATTATGGGGAATTTTTGAAAAACGAAGGTTAGAAAGAGAAGCTGAAGCATGTAGGGTTGAGAGGGTTAAGAGCGTGTTTGGGACCAAAACCGGGAGCGATCTTGAGAAAAAGATTCTTGACCACATCAAGGAATCAAGAGAACTAGATGATAGGATTGAAAAATTGATGAAAATATTTGTGGATAATACAGTCTCTTCTCTCAAGATTCATGATGATAGGATTAAGAGATTGGAGAAGAGTGTTAGCTCATGTTCAGAAGCCATCTCTGATTACTTGGCAGCTCGGGAGGAGGAAGTTGTCCACACTGTAGAAACTATCCTTGAAGAACCTATGACCTTTTCGGAAAAAGTTAAGCGACGAATCAACATGGAAAGCCAGTCACTTCTGGACCAAGCTTTACCGGTAAACCCCTATCAATAATTCTATTAAAACTAATCATGATGATATTCTGCAGGAATTAAGCAATGATGAGACAATTCACCTCAACGAAACATGTTCAGCAGTTTTGAGAAACGAGATGCCACAAAAGGAAAAAGATCTGGGATGTTTCACTCTCCCTTGCTTGATCGGGAGTCTAAACATATGTAATGCCCTAGCCGATCTTGGAGCTAGTATTAGCATAATGCCTCGCTCGATGTTTTTACGATGGGATTGGTGACCTAAAGCCGGCCAAGATGAAAATTGAAATGGTAGATCGATCTATGCAATCGCCGTTGGGCATCGTTGAAAATGTGTTGGTGAAAATTAAGAAATTCCTTTTCCCAGTAGATTTTGTGATTCTTGACATTCCGGAAGACAACAGAATACCTGTCATTTTAGGTAGGCCTATGCTTGCCACTGCCCATACTAAGGTGGATGTCTTTGCTGGAAAGTTAACTCTTGAAGCTAATGGAGAAATTGCAACGTTCGGACCTAATGAACACTTGTCTACCCCGGAAAAGGTATGTGCAATTGACCCAGTAGGCAGTTTTGGTGACGCTTTAGAAGAATTTCTTAGCGACCCCGGATCCCGACGAGGTTGATTCGGGAGAGATTTTGATGTTTTCGCCAACTTTGAGGAAGAGGATAATTTAGGATTAAGTGTTGAAGACCTCTCAAGTGACGTCGAGATGGCCCATTGGCAAGATAACTCTGTTAAAGCTTTTTCGCAAACCAATCAACCTAGATTTCATGAGGTAGGAACCCGCATACATCATAGAAACCCCTATTATCTCAAGATCTCATGCAAAATCGGGTTCATCGACTTCCACCCATTTATTGACACTACTTCCCGATCAACATCGGTCGAAAGAATGCTACAACCGAGTTCAAGAAAGAATTAGAATATAAGGAAATAATTTTCTTGGGTTTGCAACTAACATCCATGTCTTCGTTGGAACTCATTCATTTTTGGTGGACTTTATGGTTTTAGACTACGTAAGTTTAATTTGTGGAAGATGGACTAACGGGAGTAATTTTAGGAAAGCCTTTTTAGGAAATGTCGGGGTTAGATAAAAATGAAAAAGAAGGGTTAGTATGGTTGAAGATAAACGGTGATAAGACTATTTTCAAAATGCTGAGAACAATCAAGAACTTTAAAAATTGGACCAAAAGGCAGTTGAGCCAAGCCCAACCACTGCTCGATATCAGTGAGGAAGACAAAGAAACAAGAATTGACCACCCTTACCAGAAAATCAAGAGTTTCTACTTGGGGTGTTTAGAATTAGGGGATGACTACAGACGGGATGAGAATTTGGTAAGTTGGATCCAACGTGAGATTGCCATATCCACGAGATGACCAACAAGCACCGTAGCCCCGCTGCTCGAGACTAACTTAAAGACTCAGAATAAAGAAAAGTGCTCTTCGAGACAACCCGAATTATCCCTTTCTTATTTTATTTCCATTTTGTAGGGTTTTGTGTTTTCTAACCATTTTGCGGAAACGAGGAAGTAATTGTTGTTGCAAGCCTTCGATCGACCGAGTTACTACAGAACTCATTTAAGTGATTACCAGAACCAACCTTTTGCGGCAGTAATTCTTGACGCATTAATCATTACGCCGTAATACCATCTATGTGGTTACGCCAGAACCACCGCTTTGTGACTTATGTCAGTTTTGACATTCTGGCAGAACTCCCTCAAAAAGTTACTGACGTAACCTTCCATTGCTTTTATTCTTTCATTTTAAAACACAAGAACCTTGTATTAGTATTTTAAATGAATTTTGTGGGTGTGTTCCTGTAAACCCTCACGAGACTTTACTCGTCCACTGGGACACCAAGTGGTTTAAAAGGCTTGTTGCATATGCTAAATACAACCGTGATTCCTACGAAGTGAGTTAGGTTTGTTTTTCATTTTTCTTTTTTTTTTTAGAATTAGGCTTGTCGATAGTGTGATTTCGTGATTGAAGTTTGTTCATGATGCTTATCTGAGGCACGCTCTTTTTCGTGGGCCTTCTTTCTTTATGGAGCAAATTTCGTGAATTGCTCGCTCTAATTCTACTTTTCTCTTCACCTTTATTTAATGCTTAGTACAAAAGGGACTTTGTACAATTCAAGTGGGGGACGGGAGTAGAATTATCTCTTGAACATTATTTTGCCCTCGTTTTTCTAGTTTATTTTGAAAAATTATGCCATTTTTAAAATTTTGACATGTTTTTCTTAACCTAACTAGAGTAGACCTTAGCCGAGCACATACAACCCTTGATATATTATGGTGAGATTAGCCTTATCCGTTTCCAATATTTTACCCCAATCCACCAAATTATGAGTGTGCCGGTAGCTTGTAAACTTTAGAACTTGGCCTTTGCATCATTTCGAGACCATAGACGAGGTATGTTGAGTTAACTCGATGTATTTGGACTTTTCGGTTTAGAAGGCAATATTATAGGATTATCACCCAAATAGCCTACCATTGTGTGTCTATCGATTAGTCACTCGACTTCTCGACCCCCATGTGAAACCCTTTTGTTGCGCCACCTTTAGTGCAAGATACCCTAGATACACCTATCCGAGCCATTCATTTCATTTTGTTAACTCGATATATTGTTTCGATACACCTATACACCTTAGCCTACCCTGTAGTCTTTATTTGTGATTGGGAAGTCATTATTTGCCTAAGTTCAAGGTTCGAGTGGAAAGGTTCTAAATCACGCTTTCATCGACAACATTCCCGAAGATCATTGAAGGCCCCAATTCCCATTGTTCATCTCAAGTGGGGATATTATGTTTAGTTATTATTGTTATGTTGATTCAAAAAATAAAAAAAATAATAAAAAGTGATTCAAATATATATATATATATATATATATATATATATATATATATATATATATATATATATAGTTGTTATGTTATTGTAAAGTGCGATGTTATAAGCACTATGAGCTTTATAGATTTAGTATCGAGGAGGCCACCTCATGCACATTTGAAGATTGGGTTGGTAATTATGCCAACAATTGGAGAAAAGGTAGTGTGCCCATCACGACGTCCTCTAATGACACATCTACCTTATATTTCATGATCCTGTTTCTTGACTTCAAAGCTTGAACTTTGGGCGACAAGAAGTGGTGATGACTTGGTTATAGATTTAGACTACCTTCTTGTTTTTTATTTTACACCATTTATATATCCCATGTCTTATCCTACCCTTTAGTCATGAAGCGTGTTTAGGTGATGCAGCGAGCAATCTTTGGTGTCTTGGCCATGGATTTGGTCATGTATCATTGATTTTGTCCACTTCGCCGTGACATGTTAGTAATGACGAGTGTGACAACTCGTAAATTCCTCGATGCGTCGTTATTGGAGAAACATCGATTTGAGCGGTCGTTTGAGTTAAATTGAGTTACGGCTCGTATTATATATCGTTTTTATTGGAAGTAATATTTTCAGAACAATGGCGTAATTCTCGAGTCTTGAATCCTTCGTTTACTATTCAAATCGAGCCTTGAACCTAATATAACGAAAGTCTTACAAAGTTACATCTAGGGTCCTTGTGATAGTCTTCATTGCCGCCCCTTGTGTTTCAAGTGTACAACTTTGGTCCCTCGTAGTACTATATATACACCACCTCCTCACCACTCTCCCATTTTCACCACTTCTTTCTCTCACTACAAAAGACACACAAATATTTCTCTCTCTCTCTCTCTAAAATCCGCCACCCAAACTAGGGTTCCTGGCACACATTTTCCTACCAACTTTCCCATGACCACCAATAATTACACCACCCTCCTAGATGATAGATCGGCAATTGTGGTTACGTTTTTATAACCCACATGCCACGAATCGAACTAACGCTACCAAATCTTGAAAATAAGGATCGAATGATTAGGGTTTTCAAGTAGGTGATTGCAACGGTTTTAACTTGGTCGTGGTTATGAGTAGTACTCATAAAGGATACCACGGACTCGCTTCCTCACTCACGGTAACAACCCAAATGTTCCATATTTTGTATATTTTATGTTTTTAATAAACCAAATATATTGTCTATGTTGTATTTTCGTGGATAAGTGAAATGGAAACAAGGCTTAAAACATATTTAATTCAGACACAAATAATAAAGCAGTTTAGAACCCAAAGAGTAGTTTTATAAAATGTTTCGTGTGGTAAGATGTATATGAGTGATGGGTTTGTTGGTTTTCACCAAGACCCTTGAAGGGTTGTATGTTCATGTCGCTAGCGTATCCGTGTTGGGTACCGTTGTTTGTTTGATATTTCGCCATGGTTGTGCTTGTTGCGATTAACGAGACACCTCGGGGTGTGCTCCATTTGGTGGTTTGAACCTTGGTGGGTATATCGTTCTCAGCCACAAGGAAATAAATTGCTTAGGACTTGTTTGCGTGTTCGGTCATGGGAAATAACGGGACCCATCTGGGGTGCTCGTTTGTGTCTTAATTTTTGGTTCGCAAATGTTAAAACGCAAAAGTATGTCTTGTATATGTGGGATATAAGTGTGGGTTGAGTTCATTAATCAAACTAGGAGTGTATTAAAATTTGATTAGTATAAATTGGTTAACTAGGTTGGACTTCAGATTTGTATATATGTTACGCGTCGTTTGATTTTGTACCCGAGTCAACAAGTCAAATTGAGATGTGGAATAATTATATTGAAACTATGTTGGGTCGTGTTGGTCATTTCTGGTTGGTCACTTGAGCGCTTTTTGACTTGGTAAATTGTGCCGGGCCTTGACGGTGAAATTAGTTATATGGCATGAGAAAATTAGTTAAGGTTAAACTCGATAAGACGTGGTAATAATTTATAAGTTATAAATGGTTGCTAAAATGAATTAACGATTTCACAAGAAATGAGGATTAGTAAATAACAATGGATAAATGTAAAATCTATACCTAACGACTCAAGTGTGTAACGGATCAATTACGTGTATCGATACCGGAATAAAACTATTGTGATATACAATATATGACTTGATCGGATAACGAGTACGTTAATTATAAAACGAGACGATAGATGTTAAGGATTAATCATATAATTAATAATTGGTATTAAGTAGGACATATACGATATAAATTACAAAGGTCGAATACGGTTTATAAACTTGAAATAACTATTGATAACAAGTTTGATTGATTAACAAGTTGTACTTTATTAAACATTTTAGTTTAAACGAGTATAATATGTTAGACTCGGAAATGAGTTTAAGGTATTTGCTTCGCGATAAACCTAAATATTCCATTTTCACATTTTAACTGATAATTGAAATGTATAACTATATATTGTTGACGAATGTGGTTTTATATGATATAAACCCTTATTAAATACGATAATCTAACTCGTGTTTTATAACACATGTTAGCTTTTATAAACTTGTTTAGAAGTATTATTTTGATAAGATGACTTATTAAAGTCGTAATGGTTTGGAAACGTTGGAATAAACGAACGTGTCATTTATAGTACACTATTTACTATACCTTATATGAAGTACTTTCGGGTAAACTTGTATAATTATGAATAGAGATTGAGAAACCTTTATTAATTGAGCGATGAATGGAAACTTGTCTTTTATTATTAAACATGTACGTTAGGGGATTATTGGGTAAATTGCCGAAACTTATCAATTAACCTATTTATGTTATATAAATAGCTATTGTCGTTTCCTAGTCTTGGACTAGCTTGAGTATTGTCGGTATTTCTTGACTTCGTCAATGTCTTTTCCTTTTGGCGTGAGTTATGGTCTGTGTGTCTCGATTATGTCGATGTCTTCTTTTCCTTCGCGTGAGTTGTCGTCGCGTCTATGTTTCTTACCACCACACCTAAACGTTAAAACTAAACTTTGAGATATTAATTATGAACTTTGGGAACGATAATGCACGTTTGAAAGTAACACATGAATGATCCACGAAAACTACAACACATTACTTTCTATTGATTTCTTTATCGTATGAGTCGTATTCGAGAATATCGATACGCATTAGGTTCGTCACAACTATTCTATTGTACTCGTCGTACATTCTTTTGGATGCCATGGAGATTAAATTTAGATGCCAGTCGTGTCAATAGTGAATAGTGCATTGCTGTAAGGTGAGTTTCATAGCCCCACTTTTATCTATGTTTTTAACTATATTGGGGTGAGAATCATGCTACTATTTTTGGACCGAGAAAACTATTTGGATTTGCTTATGTGCTTGACTGTTTAGATAGATTTGCAGTGGTCATTGACTTAGACTAGGGTAGCAATCCTAATTGCTATAACTGTTGCCTAGCTAAGAATAGACTTCTACATCGACCTAGTCCGGGGTTGGAAATTGTTCTAGATTTTGCCACGACAGTGCTGGACTAGAGTCGCTGGGCCCGAGTAATCCATGGATGCTGGATATGATTATGGTTGGTGATCCGGGTAGGATCGGTGTGCAAATGGTATTTATCTATCTTAGGTCTTGCATAGCAAATCAACTCCTACAGGTCCACTATGATTTTGTTGAACTTAAACCTATGAACTCACCAGCGTAAGCTGACCTTTTAGCATGATTTCTCAGGTGTTTGAGAGATGTTTGGAATACGTGATCGGTGAAAGCTTGGCAAGAAGGCGGGGTTCAAGGATCATTTCTGACTCTGATAAATTTTGGGGACCTATTTTATTAAATCATGTTTTGGGCCTAATATTTACACTTTTGGATTAAATGTTTTGAATAACTAAATTTGGGATTGGTTTTGAATGTTAAATGACTATCTTTTTGCTATACTTGTGTGCGATACCAATCCAATAGTAAGGCCCCAAAAACTTGATTAAGTCTTCCGCTGTACCATGATTTAGGGGTGTTACAACGAGTGACCCATTAACCTTTGTCGTGTCTACCCATATTGCCTTCGAGAATTGTTTAACCCTTAACTCTAGTGGTGGAGATTTATGTAACCGCCAAGCTTATGATAGAATATATGCTATGACTGTGCGATTGAGTGATCACCCCGAAATTGACACTTAGAATAGTTGAGAGATTTGAGTGTTTTGTTCTCCTTTTGTGAGTTGTTCGGCTTTGTTTTATTCTAGCATACGGATTTGTAAACTTTTATTTTCCGAGTTATGGAGATATCGTTTTAGGAATCTTTCTAATAAAGTCTACTTTAGGGCAAATAGAGTTCGTGGGGGATATTTGATAACATCAAATAGTCCCGAATATTAAGTGTCAATTTCCCATAATGCTTGTAATTTATATCATTTATATGGATTTACGCTTGTTTTCCATTGTTTTCCACTTTCGGGTAAATTACGAGCATTGGAGCTAAAGAGACGGGCGGAGAAATATCAAAAGATTTATCACAAGATGTGCTACTTTGAAGAAGTTACTGGCAGTAACTCATCTCTTACATTACGCCGTAACTATTGTGTGACTCGTAAAACCAACTTATCGGAAGGTTACTGGTAACTCTTCCTAAAGGCTACGACGTAACTATATTAGGTCAAATGAGGTTCCACGCCGCTAATACTTACGCCGTAACTATTTCATCAACTACTGGCGTAACCAAGTTTATTGAAGACTACTGGCGTAACCACTTATAAGGTTACGCAGTAACTAGCGATCTAGTGCAAAATACGGAGGAATTGAAGGTTACTGGCGTAACTCTTGTTATGGTTACGCCAGAACCCGATCCGCCTATAAATACCCCACTTAATTCCAAAGATTTCTAATCATCCCATTCCCACACAACAATCGTAGAACGTGGGAAAAGCTCAAGGTGTCTAGAGGAGCATACTGAGTCGTCTCGAGGAGAAATCACTCCCTACGATAAGCATTAGCATTTTATATTTTCTTTACTTTCAATTCATGTATTTCGTACCTTTGAATATTGAATTGGTTTGTATGATTAATATGAGCGGCTAAGCACCTCTTGGTGTTGGCCTAGTTATGATTCCTTTATTGTTTTGTTTGAGTTTACATTACTTTCGTACAATTATTTCTAAGTGTATGCATGCAAAATTTATTGGTAGCTACTTTTGGTTCGGTAGTTTTGAATGGCGATAGAGGCCAACTGCCTAAGAGATATGACCAACTGACCCTAGGTGGCGAATTGGACCGAGACAGGAAGGGTAAGATATGACCAACCGACGACCCTTTCTACTTGTGTGATTTAACCAACTGATCACCCACCGTTTGGATGAACTTAAGAATTAGGGGTGAGTGTTTAAGTTGCTAACGCTGGCACTCACTATTATAGATCTAGCGTGTAGCGGTCTTAATGACTTGGCAGGGACCGGGAACAACGTGACTTATGAGGGACACGACTTCTCCGTGGTGGCATCTTTCTTTGATAGGTTAGGCGAATTGACCAAATGATGTCCTCTCGACTTTGACCCCACATGAAGTAATTGGAAGTAAGTAGAGCGTAGACATAACTAGCTAGGATGATTAACTAGGTTAGCACCACTCTCCTCTATTGATTTACCATTTACCATTTATCTGCTTTTATTTGCTTTATTCTGCTTTATTAGTTTAATTAATTAATTCTCTATCGAAACCATTATTAATTTGTGACACCTAGACTTAGTAATAATCCAACACACATAGCTCTTGGGACGACCTCGGCCACTGATTCTTCTGTCACACCACCATAGATTAATCTGCATGTTAGTGCACTAGGGTGACTATAGGATAACGAGACTTTATAAATATTAAAACCCAGTAAAAACTTGCATCATCATGTCATCACGTATTATTAATTTATAGATCTTTTGATTTTATAAACCTATTTTCATTATAGTCAAAATATGTTACAACTTTATAAATGTTTCATTTTGAATGGATCCACTGAAGAAAATAAAATAAAAGAATGGAAATCTTTGTATATTACGTTTCAAATGAAAATGAGAATTTCAGGTAGATGATCGATTTTGTAGGTGCGATCCCGAAATGCTAATGCTACATTTCTCATTCTTCCGTTTTATTTTATTTCATTCGATCCTTACCGTTTCATATTACATATGCATTAAGCTGTGTTGTGTTTATGAAAAGATTAAAACTTGAACTTTTTCGTGTCACGTAGATATGAAATGAGTTACTGAATGATTAAAATAGAATATAAATCTTTTAAGTTGTTTTTCGTCTCGTATCAATTTATGGTTGGAGAATTTTTTATTTAATTTCCATGCACATGCACACGGAAAAGGAAATAAAGGTTGCTTTGATTTGTCAATCGAGAAAGATGAAGAAATGCCAGTTTTGGGGGAATTGGGACCATGCAACATTATTTTTTGATTCATTAATATGTATGTATATGTACGCGCATTATACATGGTTAACATTAGGATTAGTTTAGATGTCTGCTATGGTTCTTGACTTAACTCAAACGTTTAGGTTATATAATGGGTGAAAAGGAGTTTGGTTTAAACATGCACACTTTAAGAAGTGTGTTTGTTTCATTAAGATGTTTTGGCCCGAATCGACTCTAGCACTTCTTACCTGAAGAGGTGGTATAAAGTCTGAATCTTAATGAAATAATGTTGTTTGCTTTTCTATAATTATCTAAATGGTTTAATTGTCCATTTTTATAAATATATATTAAGAGAATGATCGTTGACCTAAATTTGAGCTAAACTTGGACCTAAAACCACTTAAAATAAGTGGGTCGCGTCTCATGCCATCGTGACGCCGACACTGATTTTAGGCTCAAGTTTAGCGTCGTTAGGCCCACGATCATTTATCATATATTAAACTCATATCAACACGATAAATAAATAAACATGTAAACATAAAAGCAAGACATTTTAATCATAAATTTAACACAATAACAAATCATTAAATAAATTTCTTAATACACTAAAATATATAATATAAATAACAAAATTATAACACATTCATATGTGAATCCAAAGTACTAACAACCAAATGCAATATCCAAAGCCCGAAAAAACGATTTAAGAACAAGGCCCACCAAACAAAACCTAAACCTAAGAATATATATATCTCTTCTCCACAATTTTTTCAGCCACCAAAACCTCTTTATCTACTTTCTTTCTCAACCATGAAACACAAGTCTCCTGGATCTCACTTGATCTTTGATGTGTTCGATTATGTTAACAAAAACACAAATCACAAATACCCATATTTTGTTTCCTTTTACTTTTATTCCCCATCGTAAAACAAGATATAATTTTCTTTTCTTAATAGGATGAAGGGATGTGAGGGTGTTCATAAGGTTAAGAGGCAATTAGATGTTATCACCACATCTTATTGAGTAAGAGCTTCTAGGTCTTACCGCGTCTGATTCACAAGAGAAAAACAAACAGACAAAAGGTCTGACCGTGTCTGACCGGTCAGATGTCAGAGGCCAGTAAGACGTTTTTTGTAAAAACAAACACACCCTAAGGCTAAAATTGTTTGGTGTGACTTAATTGACAAATATCTCTTTTCCCCTTTTTAAGATAGAAGCGTAATACGTGGCTTTTTTATGCGTTGAAGGCCACCATCAGGCTTTTTTATGCTTGTTTTGGAAGGCCACCATCAGAGATGCTTAGCAAAATAGCTAAAGTTATAAATGTAAAATAAGATATAAAAACATACTAAATTAACTCAAAATATCAATACATAAAAATAAAGTTACATATGTAATTAACCTAGCTTGTCAGATGGTCAAAATAACTCTGCGACCATTTTCCAAAGTGCTTATATTCTAAGAGCTTAATTATAAAAGCTTGAATTTTATAAAATGAGAGCTCACATAACCTTTCTCCAAACTTGGGGCTTGTAAGAACTTATTCTTTAGGCTTATGATTTTGCCAATAAGTTTCGTGCTAATTATCATATCCATGATTTATCACATGCGCGCTTGACACGAGCTAGATTATTACCAAATCATTAATGCATTAACAAATTTCTTAAACACATGCATAAAGTTATTCGTTTAGTCTTTAGTTATCCCAATCACACAGCTTAGGTTGTAACTTGTGAATCTTTATATAAACTTAGACTATCTCCAACTAATGTTCATCGTTTTATTTTCTTCTACCTGCTTGCTAGGCAGCTTAATATACATTCTGCCGTTAAAAGAAGAAGAAGAAAAAAAAAAAAAAAAAAAAATCTCCATAGTTTTGTGAACAGCTAGGGAAGGATAAGACAAGATGGTCCTACGTGGTAGTATCTAGTTGGTCTATTTAGGTATAATTCATGAATTGTTTATTCACCTCTCATCCAAACAGTTTTGATCTAGAATCCCAGTTTGTCTCCTTGTGTTTCAATTATTATTTTAGTTTGGATACCTTTTGTTTGTTAACTCCAAGTTGTTTCGTATGTGCAAGTCAAAATCAATATGAGTTGCTAATTCACATGGAAACATGGGCTCTAGGGCACAATAGGAGGTCTTCTTGTGGCCCTCTTGATTTGTACAACTCCTTCTTCATTACATGCACGTATTCAAAATTAGGCATTCCATATGGCCATGCAAACCCTAGACTATGAACAGTCACATTTCCTCTTTCAAAGATGCATCTAGACTTTATGGTGTCGGAATCAAGGTTCGACATCATGTTTCAGTTTTCTTGAGACAACAAACGTGGACCTTGAAACTGACGTTACGATAAGTCTTATGGCATATGGAACATTGACGTACTATATGCCATTATCTCCACTTGACGTTGTTTATCTTGGCCGACCTCTTGAAACGACAAAAAACAACACATGGCTAGGGGGATAGAGGGATTTAATTTTCTTTTTTAGGGCAATAAAATTTTATTTATAGCCTAATAAGAAATTAGGCACGAAACAATTGCATAATTAAGGAACTGAACGTCAGTTTCGGGTCTCAAAATCACTCAATCTGACTGAAGGAGCATGCATTTGCTATGTCTACATCCAATCCAAGTTCTTTAAACTTTAAAGAATTGAAGAATTAATAGCTGAATATCAATTTTTGAAATATTTTGGGCTGTGAGTCAAAGCAAACCAAAATATGAACATTTTTGTTTATATAGCTATAGTTTTTTCTTTATCTCCAATATGAACATTTCATGTGTCTTGATTTGCAGCATATAAAATTTATACACCAACAAGGCAGCAATAGTAGTGTTGTACGTTAGATATATCAATGCGGTCACAATTTTATGTAATTTGTTAGATATATCAATAAGAACATAGAGTCAATGGTTCAACTAATTATTACTTCAATTTGTAAATAGCATTGTAAGTTTGCAACTATTAATGCGGAATGCACACATTGAGGAGGAAACGTGGTCCTCATTTGGTGAATGATGATTGAAGTATTGCTTGTTTACATGTAATAGTCAGAAAGATATAGAGAAAAAGAATTTGTTGTATTTTCTCTTGCAGTCATTGATAGCTATGGTCTGTCATAGTATCTTTTGATTTACAGAATGTTGTGTATATATGTTCTTTGGAGGATTAATATAATTTTCACTATTTCAAAAAAAATAAAATAAAATAAAATAAATTAAAAAAATCTTATTAATTAATTGATATTATAGAAACTAATCCCTAATATAGGCGACAATATAATATAATTATGATATACTTATTTATTGTACAAAGTAAAAATAAATCTTGACCCTTTAAAATGAAGCTCAAACTTATCCTAATTAACAGTTTACCTGAATTTTTGAAATGCTACTATGCAAATTAAGCACATTTCTTTGTTACAAACCTGCATAACTATGAAAAGAAAATAATTCATAATTAATTGCTCAGTTAAAAGTGTTATCTGTGAAGTTTGGTTTTATATTTGTTATCCAAATACTGATATGCCCGTAATTACTGCATATTTTGATTGCATTCCGATCCAAATACTGATATGCCCTTAGTAATATAAATTGCTAGCCATCACTAATTGATCATTAGTTTATCTCTATTTTATAAAATATCAAAATCATATTTATACCACACTACCACATTTACCGCTTTCCCCATCATTTGTTTCCCCGTGACAATTGTCATTGGGAATCTTCACTAAACGACAAAATATATCCTCGTGTACACGAAGTCTCGTAGAAAAGTCGACATTATTAACTCTCATTTTTCCCGTGACATGTCACGGATTCAACGCTAATATTTTGACCGAAATTTTCATTATTTTGACCGAAATTTTCATTGTAAAGCGTGGCGGCAAATTTTCCGCTTACTTTTCCCGCGACATGTCGCACGGATTATTGTTTATTAAAAAAATACGTAATTAGTGTTAATATATCTTAACGTGGCGTAAAACCTTTTCCCGGCGACATGTCGCGATTCTATTGTTTATTAAAAATTCATAATTTTGCATGCCATATTTAATTGGATCAAGAAGCCAAACGATGCATAGTTGAATGTGTTTTATAAATCTATGATTCACCAAAGTTACTCTCAAATATTTTTCTTAAATTGGGATGAAATGGAGTGATAAAATCGTATTCTTTTGAAGTCGTTAACAACATAAACTAATTAAATTGAGCGTCCAATGTGTAACCATAACATACCGACTCATTCGTTGAGCGTCCAATGTGTAACCATAACATATCGACTCATCCATTGAGCGTCTAATGTGTAACCATAACATACCGACTCATTCGTTGAGCGTCTAATGCCTAAGCATAACATACCGACTCGAATGTTGAGCGTCTAATGTGTAACCCTAACATACGGACTCATCCGTTGAGCGTCTAATGTGTAACCCTAACATACGGACTCATCCGTTGAGCGTCTAATGTGTAACCATAACATACCGACTCATCCGTTGAGCGTCTAATGTGTAACCATAACATACCGACTCATTCGTTGAGCGTCCAATGTGTAACCATAACATATCGACTCATCCGTTGAGCGTCTAATGTGTAACCATAACATACCGACTCATTCGTTGAGCGTCCAATGTGTAACCATAACATATCGACTCATCCGTTGAACATCTAATGTGTAACCATAACATACCGACTCATTCGTTGAGCGTCTAATGTGTAAGCATAACATACCGACTCATCCGTTGAACATCTAATGTGTAACCATAACATACCGACCCATCCGTTGAGCGTCTAATGTGTAACCATAACATACCGACTCATCCGTTGAGCGTCTAATGTCTAAGCATAACATACCGACTCATCCGTTGAGCGTCCAATGTGTAACCATAACATATCGACTCATCCGTTGAGCGTCTAATGTCTAAGCATAACATACCGACTCATCCGTTGAGCGTCCAATGTGTAACCATAACATATCGACTCATCCGTTGAGCGTCTAATGTGTAACCATAACATACCGACTCATTCGTTGAGCGTCCAATGTGTAACCATAACATATCGACTCATCCGTTGAGCGTCTAATGTGTAACCATAACATACCGACTCATTCGTTGAGCGTCCATGTGTAACCATAACATATCGACTCATCCGTTGAGCGTCTAATGTGTAACCATAACATACCGACTCATTCGTTGAGCGTCTAATGTGTAAGCATAACATACCGACTCATCCGTTGAACATCTAATGTGTAACCATAACATACCGACCCATCCGTTGAACGTCTAATGTGTAACCATAACATACCGACTCATCCGTTGAACGTATAATGTCTAAGCATAACATACCGACTCATCCGTTGAACGTCTAATGTGTAACCATAACATACCGCCTCGGATGTTGAACGTCTATGTAACCCTAACATACGGACTCATCCGTTGAATCATAGATTTATAAAACACATTCAACTATGCATCGTTTGGCTTCTTGATCCAATTAAATATTGCATGCAACATTTTGATGTAATATGTTCTTGTTCCTCTAGCCCGTTACTAGATTGTAAATCTAACTCTCATATAAGAATATAAAGATGCCGAATGGTAACTTTTTGTTCGAGTTTATATTAAAAGAAAGTGAAATATTTAGGATTATAATAAAAATAAAAGATAAAATTGTATTCTTTTGAAGTCGTTAACAACATAAAGTAATTGAATTTTAACAAAAAAAAAAAAAAAAAAAAAAAAAAAGTTTTCCCGTGACATGTCATGAAATCTCTACCAAAATATTAGTTATCGCGCCATTTACGCTAAGCGACAAAAACAAAAAGTTTCCCAATGACATGTCGCGGGGATTGTCATGGGAAAAACTTGTAGATAAAGCAGATCTGGTCTCAGTATTATCACTTCACAAAACGAAAAAAACATATCTTCTTCTCCACAAGGCGATTTCTGCAACAAAAACGAGATAAACAACATCAACAATCATCAACCATCGTCACCACCGCATCCACCATCACCACCACCGCATCCACCATCACCACCACCACACGTTACACGGTTTGTTTTCCCCATTTTAATTATTATTCAACTAAATTAGTTAATTATATTATGATTTTTGGAGATTATTATTGTTGTAAGTTGTTGTTAGTTAAAAAGTGAAGTTTTTTTTTTTTTTTTTTTTTTTTTTTTGGCCGACGAGGACCGACGAGGAGCAAGAGCGAGTATGTTATAATTTTGCGGATTATTATTGTTGTAAGTTGTTAACTTGGAAAGTTAATTTTTTTTTTTTTTTTTTTTTTTTGGCGGTGGCGGCGAGGAGGCTAGACAAGGTATGTTATAATTTTTTTTCTCCTTTTGGTATCCGGGTGACATGTCATTGGGAATGTTTATTCATGTCATTTGGGAATGTTTATTGTTTAAATTTTGTTAGTTTATAGTTATTATTTGGTGAAAAAGTGAAATGGTATGTATGTTAAAATAATGGTATGTATGTTAAAAAGTGAAATGATATGTATGTTAAAAAGTGAAATGGTATGTATGTTAAAAGTGAAATGGTATGTATGTTAAAATAATGGTATGTATGTTAAAAAGTGAAATGATATGTAGTTTATAGTTTATAGTTATTATTTGTTGACATGTGCTCGTTTATATTATTTTGTTAGTTTATAGTTATTATTTGTTGATATGAGCCGTTTATAGTTTATAATAATTAGTTGTTTTAGGATTTTAGTGATTAATTTTGGAAAATCCCGTCTAAAATTAATCATCCTATAGAAAACCCGTCAAAATTAATTTATTAGAAATTAATTTGGAAGATCCGTTGGGGATTGCTTTTGAATGTTTTGTCTCATTTAGGATATGAATGCGTATAATTGGATTACTATTTGAGATGATTTCGACAGTGTTTCTCCTTTACTCCTACGAATATGTCTTTAAACACATATTTGGGGAGTTGAGGGGAAATGCTGCCGAAATTTTCTTAAATAGTAAATCGATTATCTTGCGTTCATATATGAACAAATTATTCAAAGAGTGGAGTTAGGATTGCCTTCCATAGTTGCACTAGGTGAACAAAACATCCGGTATTCCTCGTTTGAATGTGTTTAATTAAGTTGCATATAATAACTAAATGTATCGTTAAAAGCAGTTATGGTATTCGATGATAAGACTTGGGCAGTTTCTGACGTCATGAACCATTATTTATTCTCGGTCTTGAAAAATTTGTCAATCATTGCAAGTCGTTAGTGACTAGTCTTGGGAGAATAAGATGTCCATGCAAGTCTTGTCGAAATATATTATGGGTACACATCAAAACCTTTCAAACCACATTATGAGAGAAGGGTGGGACCCACGTTATAAAATATGGGTGGAACACGGTGAACCGGCTCCACCTATGCCACCGCCAATAATAGATAACACAAGACAACCTCGATGAGTGACATGGCGTTAATTAATGATCTTAGCTATATTCCTCCGAATAATGAACACAATGAACCAACTCGAGGAGATATTGGTGAGACAAATGTGAACCGACTCAAGCTACACGTAACGAGTTTGAAGAGTTATATGCCGGTGCCAGCGAGGAGTATACCGGTTGTGACTATGTGACTCGATTAGACTTTATGGCAAAGTTTACCTATTTTAAGGCTAAAGGTAGATTGGTGATTCTATATTTAATGAAATGTTAGAGTTTTTACAAAATGTATTTCCCATCGATAAAGGATTCAAGCTCCCACCATCATACTATTCAATAAAGAAGACATTTAAAGCGATTGGGTTAGGAGTGCAGTCGATACATGCTTGTGAACACGATTCTTTGCTTATTTCGGGAGACAAGAACAAAGATTTGGATTTTGTCCGGTGCATGTCTGAGTAGATGGAAAGGCGGTAACACGCCGGGAAGAAAGTTCCTAAGAAGGTGTTGCGTTACTTTCGATCATTCCTAGACTACAACGTTTGTACAAGTCTAGTCACACTGCAAAGGATATGATTTGGCATACTCTTTGGAAAGTGTCACGGGCCGGTAAGATGCAACACCGGTTGATGGTGGAGCATGGAAGAAATTTGACACAAAGTATCCAGTTTTGCAAAGAACCAAGAAATGTTCGACTAGGGTTGGTCGGCGATGGTTTCAATCCGTTTGGGAACCTTAGTCGGCCTACTGACATGTGGCGGTGATATTGACAACATACTGATCGCCTCCGTGGTTATGTATGAAAGAGTTCTTTTATGCTAACGTTGTTAATTCTGGTCCTAAATCCCGGGCAAGGACATTGATGTTTACTTGAGGCCTTTGATTGAGGACTGAAGGATTTATGGGACAAGAAAGGTATCGAGACTATAGGCGTTGCCTCGGGACGGAAGTTTAATATGAGAGCGATGGTTTATGGACCATCAATGATTTTCTGCTCAAGTAGTTTGTGCGGGTGGAGTGGGCAAGGTTACAAGGCATGCCCTACATGTAATAAAGACACTCCATCATTCGTGTGTTAAGCAAAGCAGTTTATTTTGGCCACGAAGATTCTTAAAGAAGCCCATAAATGGAGCGCTCACTTGAATTCAATGGCCAAACCGATATGAGATCCTCCTCGAAGAATTTGGTCGGGATGTAATCTGGCTCAACTTGATAGATTGCCAGCGCGTGTGAAGGGTAAACATCCGAGTTATGGAGGTGTGAAGATAAAGCGCAATCTTCTTGTCGAGCATAAGCGGACTAAGCGGTCTATTTTTACGAGCTTGAGTATTGGTCTTTTCTTTCACTAAGACACAATTTAGACATCATGCATATCGAAAAAAATGTGTTGGAGGCCATCTTGAACACTTTGTTAATGAATGATAAATCTAAAGACACCGTCAAGGCAAGACAAGACTTGCAAATGTTGGGCATTCAAGTGGCTTGTGGCTCGGCCAAACCAAAAATGGGAAGTGCTTGAAGCCTCGGTGCGTATTCTTTCACACGAGAACCGAAAAAGTTTTGTCGGTACATCAAAGGATCTAAACTACGGATGGGTTCGGATCATGCTTCAAGCACGAGTGACCGATAACGATACCAATATAACGGGCTGAAGTCTCATGATGTCATATAATGATGCAACGTTTACTTCCTTACGGACTTCAAAATTACTTGCCCGATAAGATTGCAAAACCATTAATTGAGTTGTGTTCCTTTTTAAGCAAATATGCTCGCAACTTTGATGGAGGATGACATGTTGAAAGCTCGGATCAAGGTGGTCGATATTACATGCGAGCTTGAGCTCATATATCCTCCTGCTTTCTTTGACATTATGGTTCACTGGTTATCCATTTACCTATAGAGGCTCTTGAAGGCGGGCCTATTCGCCCCGGTGGATGTATCCATTTGAAAGATACATGAAGAAGCTAAAGGTTATGTTCGCAATAAAGCTAAGCGGAAGGTTCGATTGCGGAGGTTATGTTCTTTGAAGAAGCATTGACATTCGATTCTCATTATTTTCGGGATGTTACCACGAAATTTAATCGTCCCGACCGTAATGTGGACCCCTCCCCAACGTGTCGATTTGGTGTTTCGATCGGTATGTAAAGCGATTGGTTTACGGTCATTTATTGGGTTTGATGCCCAAGAGTTTAAAAAGTGAAATGGTATGTACTTCACATGATCCACGAGATCGACACGTCACGGACCCGTTCAAGAGTGCAGCGTTTTTATTTTGAAACTTCTTTTCTTAACTTATCATTTCGACGACTTATTCTAATACCATGAGCGTTTTGATTATTTCCTAACAAAGACATGCAAGAAGAATTCCCATTGGTTTGGGTCGCGAGTAAACTTAAGACTTATTTGGTCTACTTAGCGTAAAAATAACAATATCATATTTTGTGTTCTCTATCTAGCTAATCTGTCTTCTTCATAGATCCGTCAACGTCACATAGACAATGACCAAGACTCGAGAGGTTAGCACAACGAGCGAGTTATTCGCTTTGGCTAATGGACCATCATGGACTCCAATCTCGATAAACTCTTGCGTAGTCAGCGGTGTGAGGTATGTCGTGCTGGCCGTGATGAGCGTCGCACAACTCAAAGCAATGACATTTGTTCGCTGGCCGTGACGGAGAAATGTATTATGGTCGACTTCAAGAAATCCTCGAGTTTAAGTATTTGTTGTTCACAGTTGCGTTGTTCCGAGTTAAGTGGTTCGACACTAGCAACAAAGGACGTAAAGTCAAAAACTTGTCTTTAGAAACAACATGACACAAATCGTCATTGCGGGCTGAGACATTTAAAGATGACCAATACATTCTCGCAACACAAGTCAAACAAGTCTTCTACCTTGAAGATAAGACCAAACCCACGGAAGGTCGTCGAACATGTTAATCATAAAAAGTTTTCCGGCGGGGTGTCATCGTGGTAGAGGGCGATCCCGATATTATACATTTCGACAACTCATCGATCTCCCACTTTCTACTAGTTTGAATGACTTGGATAATGCGACCTTGCATATAGATGGTCAATCAGCGGTTGTTGACGCACCGCCGGATATCATTGATGTTCTGGCGAAGGCGATGATATTATTGGCGATGAAGATGCCGCTTCCTCATGATTTAGCGATTCGATGTTGAAGCCCTCATCAATGTTGATGATGATGGTGTTGAGAAAGTTTATTCTAGTGAAGAAGAAGATTGATCTTGAGTTGTAACTTGCAAAATACACTTATATATTTGAATGAATGAATGAAATTGTTGTGGATTGTTTAAATGTGTATATTTATTTGGATGTGTATGTATTTGGATGTGTGCATGCTTATATTATTTTGTTCATGAATTTCTATATCTTATGCTAATTGTACTTATACGGATGTCGACAGATGTTGCACGGTCCCAGGCGGTGGCGGTGGCGGGGAGGATCGTCCCCTCCGGACCAGCGTACCCACGGTTCTTTGGGCAAGCTTCATTAACAAAGGTAAGAATTTCGGAGTATTGTAATACAAGCATAAATTTGATACATATTTATGACTTTTATCACTAACTTGATTTTGCGAGCAAAGGTAAGCGGAAGCCCAATTTGGGCGGCGAGCGTGAGGCGGTGAATACCGCGACAAGACCCGGAACCTTCGGCTGAAGGCAATCGTGAGCGAAAAAGGTCCGTGTCGATCACTTTTGAGGCGGGTGACAAAAACCTTTAACCTCTCGGCCCCATGCGGCGCATTGGTCTAACTACATAGGGAGGTCGTTAGGAAGGTGCCGCTTTACTACCCTTCTTGGGACAAGGTCCCGAAGGAGAAGAAGCGAGGAATCATTTCGAGATATTGGGGTCGATTATCCTTTTATGTTTATTTCATTATCGTGTTCATTTATTTAATTGTGTATATTTATCTAAATTAAACTTATTTATTTATATCATATAAATAAATAAACAAATTTAAATAAATATATAAATTATATCTCTAACTCTCTTTTCGTTTTGTTGTATATGATTGCGGACCCTATTTGACCTCGGGCCGCACATCGACTCCTCCCGGGCCCCGGATCTCTGAAGGCATAAACTCGCACCTCCAAAAGCCTACAATACTAACAAGGCTTCTTTCAAAGCCAAACATTGGAAGGTAGACCCCACCACGGGGATTACGATGCGGAGGCGATTAGGCGGGCACGTCCAGGAAATTACAATGGGTGATTGGGATGAGTACATTAAGTTTTGGAATGATCCCAAGAACATTTCTCGAGCATTGTAAATCGGCTTAACCTAAGCAAAGAAAGCAAGGTCATATCTAGACAGGGGATCCCGGTCGTGACTACGCCGAGATAATATGGTAATAAACATTATAATTATTTTACATGCATATATACATATATATAATATGGTAATAAACATTATATATATATATATATATATATATATATATATATATATATATATATATATATATATATATATATATATATATATATATATATATATATATATATATATATATATATATATATATATATATATATATATATATATCGATTATACGCTTTGGTGTGTTGTGATTTGTCGTTTTAAAATTATTCATCTTATATGCGTGTGTATGTACGGATCACGAGGCATCGAGACTCATGAATACCGTCACTCATCGACACTTATTGGCGAACACATCTTTGTGATGGGGTATTCCTTAACGATGAGGACCATGGGATATATGTAAGTTTTGTTTCAAAACACACTTTAATGAATTATTGAGAAATAATGTAGCAACCCGACTAATATATTTACTATCTTGTGTTTTGTCACTACATAGGGCGAGATGAAAAAGCTTGAGGCCACGGGTGAATACACTGAGGATCAAATCAATGCGTTGGCAAGAGGGGGTAAGCTTCGTGGGCATATTCCCGGTGTGGGTCGCGTATTGCCATCACGGGCCACATCCAGGCCAAGTATGCCCGCCCCCGCCGAGAAAGTCACCAAAGATGTAAGCTTTATGATGAGTCTCCTCGAGCGACAATGATCTGTGGATATGTTCGGGGAGTATGACTCGGGTGGTGCTAGCGGGAGTGGTGGGTGTGGTGATGACGAGGAGAATGGCGGTGATGAGGATAACAACGGCGAGAGGTAGTTGTGTATATATTATTAGTATGTTACATTGGTACTAGCTTTATCTAGTTGTGTTATATATTATTAGTATGCTACATTGGTACTTTAGGTAGTTGTGTTATATATTATTAGGTTCATCTTAGCGCCATTTAAACACTTGTTTCCCTATCTATCAATGCACATATTGACTTTTGAGTCGTGTTTATGTAAAAGTTGTGATCTATTTGTATTGCGTTGATCCGTTATATGGTATTTGTGTTTTGGTACAAGTTGTGGCGAGTCTATCTGAGGTTTTAGTACAGGTTTATTTGGTAGATTTTTAGGAAAATTAGGAAAAAATCTGAAATCCTTACCTTCTGTTGCATTAAAAAAATCGAGACCTTTCCCGTGACATGTCGCGGGATAACTACGATAAATGTTGACAAGTCAACGAAAGCCAAGTTTCCCAGTGACATGTCGCGGGGATAATGTAACTCGTTGACTTGTCAACAACAAAAGTTTCCCAGTGACATGTCGTGGGGATCTTGAATCAATATAATTAGCGTCTTAATCATTTTGCTTAATTTGACTTTTCGTGACGTGACATCATTTGATAATCTGTGATGTGTACTTGCTTCTTTGACTTAAATTTGAGTGGGACCCACGTCGTCGCGGGATTGTCGTTGGGGATACAATCCTCTACGAGACTTCCCGGCTAGGATTCCCAAGTGACGTGTCGTGAGATACCCAATGACGTGTCATTTGGGAATCCCATATGTCATTTGGGGTAGCCGATGAATGTTGTAGTGCCAATAACTAACTTTATATTACTATGACATTCTTTTATCGTAAATAGCTCTTCTTCTCATCAAAAGAAAGAATATTTTTTTATAAAAATGTACCCATGCAATGCACCGGTATTGCACTTGTATATACTTGTCCTTCAAACGAAGTCAGCCATTGAACAAAAAACAACTTGTTAGTAAGCATTACCACGAATAGATTTGGAACAAAGGAAATAATTGTGCTTTTGTAAAGATTAGACCAAATATAGACAAGGATGTCCCATATGCATACCTTTTCATCTTTCATTCACCTTTATTTTGGACGATTATAGTTTAAGTATTGGATCTTTTGGCTTAAATGTAACTTACATGACCAGTCAGGATTAAAAAGGGAGAGAGGTCTATTCACAACACACAATTTAATCACCGGATTCGGGAGAGAGGTCTATTCACAACACACAATTTAATCACCGGATTCGATTTGATCAATTTAAGGAACACGTACACCACACAATTTAAGCCTCATACCATGTGTATGTACATATGTCAAGACCATACTCATAGTCTCACATGGATGTGGGACTTGAAAAATAACTAATTCCATGATGAATGTTCGAGGAAAAAAGTTGAAGGGGGCCTCTTATTTGAAACAAAAAGCTACACATTTATGGAGTATGCCATTAACCAACCTATATACATAATAAATCTTTTGCTATAATGAGTTTCATCAAAAAGTGAAAGTTTGTGTCATCACATTCTCTAGTGTGAGTGTGACACTCAGTTGAATGTACAATATACATTCTTTGATGTTTCTCATTCTCGCCATCTAAAATTGAGGTCTTCGCAGAAAAATCGAAGTGCAGTAGCGTGAAAAAAAAATTTTACTTGATGTTTTTATATTTTTTATTGCATTTGGAGGATGGATGGATGACGTAATAGTGGATATGATTACACATGGGGAGACGATCTTTACACGTGCAAGAAGCTACGATCCAAAGGTTACGAGGAGTAAAATCACTTTCGCATAATAACGTTTTTCAGTTACTAAATAACAACTGTATTTATTACTCTAGAGCTTCCAAACACGTGTTCCGGTCGTTTTGTACCCTTACATTGGGCCCCAGGACGAAAATACTTGTGACTTGTGTAAAATACACTCTCTAATAACACTTGCCTTTTATAATATAATTTTTTTTGATGGTTATAAAAACTTTATTCATATATAAAGCAGAACTGAAGAACCCTCGACGATATGTTCAAAGGCGCTACTGCAACTGACAAGCTAGCTACGCACCAACTTACACAATGCATCGATCTGCTTAAAATTTCAGAAGTTGTGAATGGTATTTGTGAAAATGTTCATATGGATTTGTAACGTTACGGAACAAGTTACGGTCATTGGATGTGAAGACTCACAATCGCCACCAGGAAAATATTAACGCACTTAATGACACATTTATTATTTTTGGTCAATCGTTTGGTTGATGACTTGTCAATTGCGATACATCAACTATGTTTATTCATCCCTAAGGTATAGTGAGACTTTATAGGTATAGTGAGACTTTGATGATGTCTTAATGAGTGATTAATGTAATGGCATAATAAGTAGGGTAAATGCCAAAATAACCGACATTTTTTTTTAAATATACCTAAATGCTAAACATGTTCATTTAAGTATCAACATGTTACACTTAAGTTCAAATTTTGTATGTAAATGCTATATGTAGACAAAAATACCCTTGTGTTTTCATCTTCATATTCTACATCTTCAAATTCATATATCAGTCACCACCTTCGACTACCGACCACTATTTCGGCAATTTTTTGGTCCAACAAAACCCATACACTTGAAATCCAACTTAATAACAAATTTTGATCGCTTTATCAGGGCAGTGAATGAACATCCGTATATTGAGCGAGACCAACTGCTTACACACCCAATGGGTTTAGGCTATAGCACTTAGGTATATCTGAAAATGCATGTTGGTCATTTTTTACCTTTACCTTACTAAGTAATTGTTGTAAACATGTTTTAGCGTAAACCCATTGGATGTGTAATACTTGGTCTCGCTCAATATATAAAAGTTTGTTCAGTGCCATGATAAAGCATATCAGATATATTTATTTTAACAATTTAACGTGAAACCCATGAACCGGCCGTAGGCTTCAATACTTTGCTTTTATTAAGAATTGGGTTCGTGTGAAATTTAACAAAAATAGTTGACAGCAAGATAAAAGTCAACCAACCAACATTTATTCAACATAATAAAAATGATAACTACCACAAGAATTTGTTGATTGTTATCATAAAGTGGTATACAATTAAAAGTGATAACTACTGTTTGATGGCAATTATCTACAAATAAAAGAACAACTTGATTTAAGAACAACATTGATGAAACAATAATCACACCCTAAGAAACAATTTTAAGAACACAAACATGAGTTGTCAAATCGAGAATACGACCTACAACCCTGGACAACTAATAACCAAACGATTACATCTCGAACAAAAAACGTTTAGAGAGAAAATAATAAAAACTCTTTATGATGAAAAGAGTTAAGAGTATCTCCAATGATGTCAATCTGAGTTCGATCTGTTGTCGCATCACCGTCACATCAAGATCTCGTTATTTTATCTAAACTCGTCTGATGTAATGAACTTTACACAATACATTTAGCCAAACATTACACTTATAAACACCCTTATTATGTGTTTAGGTTTAGGTTATATCTCTGATTGAGAGATCTTGATATTAGGGTTTAGTCTGCATGGCGTTTATGTGTTTATTTTCTGCTATTTATGTTTTATACGTCATGAGATGACCACCCCAAATCTCTACAATTGGTACCTATAACTAGTTCTAACAAAAGAAGTATGGTCTTTACAAGATTCTTAATGATAATGCTTATGTGATTGATTTGCTTAATACCATGAGTATTTCAAAGACTTTCAATGTTTCCGATATTTATAAGTTTTACCCCAAGGATGAAATTGAAGATGTAAACTCATGGACGAGTTCTTTTAAAATGGGGTGGGGTGGGGGCGGGAGGATGATGAAGACAAGATCAAGGAGTTAGCGAAAGAGTATATGGAATACTTGAAGCATGGTAAGAGAAAACGAAATAAGAAAACGTAGTTAGTTTTTAGTATGGCGTAGAGCCAAAGCCTTGTCTAGCCGTAGAAGCTACGTGTTATTTTTAGTTGTTTTCTTAACTTGTCTACGACGTAGAAAGAACCCCTTATCTACGCCGTAGAGGGGGTCGATAACTGAAAGTTTTATTTTTTATCTAAGTCGAATTTTACTTTGTTTATATTTATTATTCCTCAAGTTTTACTTCTCAATGTTCATTGTTTAGACATTCAATTATTAATTAAAGTATTGACTTTTAGTCTGTGAATAATCCTTTGTGATTTGTCTAACCTATGTTAGGGTTTTATTCACGCTTCCGTTATACGCCAAGTTTAGAAGAGAAAAAAAAAAAAAAAAAAAAAAAATTGGCAACCACTTCAACAATTTTAAATATACAACCCAATACCATTTGTTTTTAACTTCAAATGTGGATAGAAACCTGCCAAAATTAACTTATTCCTATATGAATTGTTGCTATATAGTCTTACAAGTAATATAAAACTTTATATCAAATACAAAATCAGCATATATAAAAAATGAAATCAAATCCTGTTAAAGTTTAACTCGGTCATCCATATGCACATAGCTTGACTCACATGTTCTAATTTGGCCCCTACCCATCATTCTTTCATATATATATACCTCCATTTCCTCTCTCAAATCTATAAACCTTAACACTAAATCTCTCTTACAAGCTCCAAACTTCATTTTACAAAATTCAGAAAACAAGCCTAGATTCATTTCAGTACACTTTTAAAAAATATGGACAACAATGGTGGATTCATTAAAGAGAAGCGAACCGGAAGAAAAGTAAGAAGGACAAGTAGAAGAATCAATACGACTGTGCTTAGGAAGGTGAAGAAGTTGCAAAAGCTTATACCAGGAGGCAAAGGGTTGAATGCAGATCGACTTTATGATCATACCGCGAATTACATTATGCATCTCAAGCTACAGGTTGATGTGCTTCAAGCTTTATCTGATGTTTATCGCACCTAAAAGTCACTAGTAAATGTTCCCATCTTTTCTAGTTGCTTTTATTTTCAGAATTTTTATATAAGCCATATATATGTAGTTGCTTATTTACACCAAGAGATTATATTGTGTTTGAATTAAATATTTAATGATATATATTTGAAAACTTTTGTGCAATCTATGTATATGAAGCCATTCTCTTTATTTGCTTATCTTCCTCCTGAATGCTTTAACCGCGGTTTTAAAGACGATGCAGGATCGTATCCCAGTCTATTAATATTTGTATTTGTAGGATCTCAGTTTATGTTTATATATATAACTAGTTATCAGTAAAGTAAAACAATACATCACAGGTGTCGGTAAACTGATGATGATCAAACTTTTAAGTTTCAACATCTACGAAAGATGGATACTTCACATGCGTGTCATATGTAACGCATTAATGGTTTAACAACTAAAATCAACAATTTGTATGCGTATAATGTACGTCTCAACAGTTTGGAAAATGGGTCATATTGTGATAGATAAATTCAGTATTAACATAAATGATAGTATCACATCAAGTTATACATGCATGTGAATGCCATTATTGCCATTATTGGTGATTCATGAAGTTATGCACATGGCTAGGTGGCAAACCCTTTTTGCACATTGTACACCCTATTATTTTCCTTATTATGTTTCCAAAAATAAATTAAGTCAGTGAGATGGTATGAGTGAGCAGAACTTTTTTCCTATTATTGGTAGTCGGATTAAACATCATTTGCACACATATTATTTCGGGTTGGATCTTGAAATATGTTTGATTTGTTGTAACGAAGATAATTGGTGCCAATAACAACCGATGTTATGTTATGAGCTTATGTTGAAAACTGATAAACATGTATACCATCACAATTCAACTGGTAAATGAATTGAAGTAATGCCGACTTTTTTCTATATTTTTGGCAAAAAGATGTTGTATTAATAATGAATCACAAAGGATTCAAAAGGCGATACAATTGAAGGATGCAAGAGGTCATCCTAGATGACGAAGGCTTGAAAACAAAGTAGAAGTAACTTGTGACTTTGAGTCTGAGAGTTAAGATGTACGAGTACTTATTAAGAATCATAAGTTATTAACATCCATTTTCTGATAAAATGAAATTTTGATTGTATGCTTGTCTTACATAAACAGCTTAGATGTGCATTGCATAAAATGGAGGCGAACTGATATATTAGTTACAATGATACAAGGCAATGTGTCCTGCGACTTCACTTAATCATAGTAAATAGATGGAACAATTAATCACGTTGAATCTAAACAGGCAATTCATTTTATATATTGGTTTGTTATATACAAGAGCAAGCATATTTCGTGTTCTTGATCCAAGCCCTTCATTTTCAGCGTTTCAAGCAACCAAGTGATCATAACTAATTAAACTAAACACAAATGTTGTCACATTCCAACTTTTGCTTCCAAAACTTCACGACAATCCATTCATTTCGTGATTCTCATTTGTAATTTATCTAGGTATAACGCATCACGATTGTCACATACATCTTACGAGTGAAACCAGAACTTCTTTTTTATAATTTTGTAGTAATTTATAATTACATAAATTAAGATTAGACAAATGGATAACTAATTGCAATCATAAAGTTTGCAACATGATACCCATGACAATACAATTCATTGAATGCAAGTTCAAACAACACCAATTTTGTTATATAAATCTTTTGAAGTATATCTTTGTGAAAATTAGATTATTAAACATGCATACTTGCCTTAAAGTCTAGAATCAAGCTTATTTTTTAGCATACTTCCCCGTGCCCGATTCAAGTGATTTCAGCTTCAAATGTTGCTCAAAATGAAGTTGCATGCTTTTGTATCTTCACCTTCTCCAACTCTTCCTTCCTCGTTGGTTCATCATATCGTTCATACTCACATCTTTTCAAGAGAGTTCACTAAGTGGGCCCTCTGCGTTGGAGCATTTATATCGAATCAAGGAGCCATTGGTATTGTCGCTCCGGACTAGGAGGGTCCATACTTGTATGTATTAATGGAGGTAATGGCATGCTTCCTTTGCGCTACTATGGGTCGTTAGCCTCACAGAGCGTGTAACCTTGCCTTGACAATGGTTTATATTCAAAAGATGTTGTAACTCTTGCTTAACATAGTGCGTCCCTCCATGGGCCTTGGGTGTAGTCGTGGTTGATATATAAAAGACCAGGCATGCATTCCGACTTGGTTTGCAATTTTCTTGGGTTCGTCGAGTAACCGTGTTGAAGTCTGTTGGATCGTAAACTTGATTTAGTCCGAGCCCATATAGTGGAAGCTTCTAGAAAGTCGTAGAATGGTATGGAAGCTTCTAGAACGACAAAGAATAATCCTAGAAAATATCCATAGATATGTCTAGAATATTGTAGCTAAATGTTATAGAAATATCTAGAATTAGGATAAGAATGATGATGTATTAGAAATGATCAAGATGATGTAGGAAGTATCTAGATAGTAGTAGAATATCCATAGAAATATCTCATCTCTAGAACATTCCATGGAGTAGTATAAATAGGTGTTGTGGTGATGCATATGGAAGAAGGAAGCAAAGCTTAAACAATCAATAATATTCCTCTCTTCCTAAATTTCACTTACAACTTCTTCATCAAATATAAGCCTAAAAGGCCTTCGAGTTTCTAACAAATTGGTATCAGAGCTAGAAGATCACGATGTCAAGCATGATGAACTTGTTCCAATTTCCTCGTCTTACCAAAGACAACTATGATAGTTGGTGCATTCGAATGAAGGCGTTACTAGGTTCACATGATGTATGGGAGATGGTAGAAAGGTGTTGAGAAAGTAGATGATGAAAGTTCCATGAATGCCGCCAAAGGGTGGAGTTGCAAAAGGCAAGAAAGAAGGATCAAAGTGCTTTCACACTCATCTATCAATGTCTTGATGATGCGATGTTTGAGAAAGTTGCAATCAACTACTTCCAGAAGCGTGGGAGATCCTTCAAAATGCTTTCAAAGGAATCGACAAGGTGAAAAGGTGCGTCTTGAAACTCTTGAGGAGAGTTCGAAAACTCCAATGGAGGAATCAAACCATTTGGATTATTTCACTCGTCTTGACCATTTCAAATGAAATGAAGAGAAATGGTGAAAGCTTGAGTGACACAGGTGATAGAAAAGATTCTTCGCTCTTTGCCCCAAGCTTTGATTACATTGTCGTAGCCATAGAGGTCGAAAGACATAGACTCGATGACCATTGATCAACTCATGGGATCTTCAAGCCCATGAAGAAGTTGAAGAAAAGAAGGGGAAAGAACCCTTGGAGCAAGCTTTATACTCGAAGGTCTCTTTCAAAGAAAGAGAAAGAACTTTCATGGAAAGGAGCAAGGGCGAGGACGGTGCACTTTTCGGGGGTCGTGGTGGTTTCAAGGCCGAGGGGCGAGGAAGAGGAAGAGAGATGTCAACAAAGAAGATGAAAACCAATGATCTTCATATCGAAGAGGTCGTGGGAGAAGCTTTCAATCTCAAGAGGAGGTAAGCCCCAAACACAATGTTACAACTGTCGTAAATATGGTCATTATGCCAATGAGTGTACTAGCTCAAGACAAGTGGAAGAAAAAGCTAATCTTGTGGAGGTAGAAGGCGGAGATGAGCTTACCTTGCTAATGGCAAGACATGACGAACAAGAAGAAAGGATAGAGCCATGGCATATAGATTCCATTGCAAGTAACCATATGGCGGTGAAGAAGACTTGTTCGTGGAGATGGAAGAAAGTAAAGGTAACGTCACCTTTGGAGACGAATCAAAACACCGGTGAAAGGAAAAGGTAAGATACTTATCCGAGCTAAAGATGGAAGTCACCAATATATTTGGACGTATACAATGTGCCCAATCTTAAAAGTAATATTTTAGCGTGGGACAACTTTTAGAGAAAATTACGATATTCATTTCAAGGATCGTAGTGCTACAATAAGGAATCCGAAGAAAGCTCATAGCAAAGTGCCTATGACCAAAAACCGAATGTTCCTTCAAACATTCAACATGATGAAGCTAAGTGCTTAAAGAGTTGTTTGAAGGATCATTCGTGGCTTTGCACATGAGATCTGAACTTAAACTTTGGTGACTTAAAGTTATTATCCTCAGGGAATGGTGAAAGGGTTAGATCAAATTGATCATCCCAATCAAGCTGTGTGAAGGATGCCTTCTTGGGAAGCATGCTAGGAGTTCGTTCGAAAAGAAGCGACATCAAGAGCTAAGGAGCCTTTACATCTAATTCACACGGATTTGTGTGGTCCCATTACTCCACCCTCTTATAGTAAGAATCTCTACTTTATGCTCTTTATTGATGATTTTTCAAGAAAAACTTGGGTATATTTTCTAAAGAAAAATCGAGCTTTTGAAACTTTTAAAACATTTAAAACTATGGTTGAAAAGAAAGGTTTAAAAATTAAATCAATGAGATCCGATAGAGGTGGAGAATTTTTATCAAAAGAATTTAACAAATTTTGTGAGGATAATGGGATCAGGAGATTTCTAACTGCTCCTTACTCCCACAACAAAATGGAGTGGTTGAGAGAAAGAATAGAACCATTCTCAATATGGTCCGAAGCATGTTGAAAAGTAAGAAGATGCCAAAGGAGTTTTGGGCGAGGCGGTTGATTGTGCGATATATCTATTGAACCGGTGTCCATCAAAGAGTTTAGATAACAAGACTCCACAAGAAGCATGGAATGGGATGAAGCCTCACCGTCTCTCACCTAAGGGTATTCGGAAGCATAGCATATGTCCACGTTCCACCAAAGCGATTGAAGCTTGATGATAGAAGTGAGAAGCATGTGTTTGTTGGAGTGCGACAAGCATTCGAAGGTTATAAGCTCATAATCGATCACAAGGAAGGTGGTAGTGAGTGAGGCGTGGATTTCGATGAAGAAGAGACATGGGATTGGAGCATCAAGGAAAATGAAAGGTATGATTTTCTTCCTATGGTGATGAAGAAGAGACGGGTGAATCAAGTGAAGAAGTCCAACAACCTCAAAGTCGAACTCGACCCAAGAATCGCCTTCAGTTCAGTGATGGAGAACCAAGACCGAAGTTTGCAGGAGGCTCTCGAGGTAGTGACGAGATACCCCTTACTTGTTTATCTGATTGTGAACCTTTAGTTTTGAGGAGGCAATGAAAAGCAAGAAATGGAGACAAGCCATGGGCGAGGAGATAAAGTCAATAGTGAAGAATGATACGTGGGAGTTGACGACCCTTAGAAAGGCCAAAAGGCTATTGAGTCAGTGGGTATACAAGACCAGAAAAGCGCCAAAGGCGAAGTGGAAAAGTACAAGGCAAGACTTGTGGCAAAAGGTTACAAGCGAAGTATGGTATCGACTACGAAGAGGTATTTGCTCTGTTGCTCGCTTAGAAACTATTAGAATGATTATTGCTATTGCTTGCTTCAATATAGGTGGAAAATCCACCAAATGGATGTAAAGTCGCATTTCTAAATGGACTTCTCGAAGAAGAAGTTTATGTGGAGCAACCAGAGGATATGTTGCCAAAAGGCGAAGGTAAAGTGCTAAGGTTGAAGAAGGCCTTATATGGTCTAAGCGGACCGCGTGCTTGGAATACTAGAATTGACAAGTATTTCCAAGAACATGGTTTACTAAATGCCTAAGTGAATATGCACTTCGTGAAATTTGCAAATCGAAGTATCTTGCTCAAATGCTTATGCGTGGATGATTTGATCTTCTGAAACTCTCGAGTATGATTGATGAGCTCAAGAATTCAATGACGAAAGAGTTCGAGATGACGGACATAGGACTTATGTCTTATTATCTTGGTATTGAGGTGAAGCAGACGGATGATGGAATTTTCATAAGTCGAGAAGGATATGCCAAGGATATATTAAAGAAGGTTGGCATGGATAAGTGCAATCCAGTTGGCACCCCATGGAACATAAGTGCAAAGCCTTCTAAGCATACGGAGGAGAGCGGTAGACTCAGCTCAATTCAAGAGTCTCGTTGGAAGTCTGCTATTTGACATGTACAAGACGACATACTCTTTACGGTTGGTTTAATTAGTCATTTCATGGAAGAGCCTACGACAAAGCATTTGGAGATTGCAAAGAGGATCCTCAGATTATATCAAAGTACCGTAGACTACGGCATGTTTTATTCAACAAGTGAAGACTTGTTTGGTTGGATATAGCGACGATGTTGAGCCGGAAACAAAGGCGATGGAAGAAGTACAACAGATTCGTATTCTTCACGGTAACAATGCTTTTACATGGTCTTGAAAGAAGCAACCTATTGTTACTTTGTCCGGTTGTGAAGCGAGTACGTAGGCTGCAACATCGTGTGTATGTCGCGCATTGGCTTAAGTATGCTAAAGAGCTACACATGGAACAAGAAGATCGCATGAGATCTATGTGGATAACAAGTCGGCCATTGACTTAGCTAAAAATCCGGTATACCATGATCGAGTAAGCATATCAACACTCGTTATCACTTTATTCGAGAGTGCATTGCAAGGAAAGATGTCAAGTGATACATACGGTCCGGAACCAAGTTGCGATATCCTCACCAAGCCGATCAACGAGAAAGATTTTTCAAGACAACGAATGATGCTTGGGTCGGTGAAATCAAGTTTAAAGGGGGTGTTGGATCGTGAAACTTGATTTAGTCAGAAACCCGTATAGTGGAAGCTTCAGAAAGTCGTAGAATGGTATGGAAGCTTCAGAGCGACAAAGAATAATCCTAGAAAATATCCATAGATATGTCAGAATATTGTAGCTAAATGTTATAGAAATATCTAGAATTAGGATAAGAATGATGATGTATTAGAAATGATCGAGATGATGTAGGAAGTGTCAGATAGTAGTAGAATATCCATGAAATATCTCATCTCTAACGTTCCATGGAGTAGTATAAATAGGTGTTGTGGTGATGCATATGGAAGAAGGAAGCAAAGCTTAAATAATCGATAATATTCATATCTTCCAAATTTCAACTTCTGACTTCTTCATCAAATATAAGCAAAAAGGCGCTTGAGTTCTAACAAAGTCATTGCAAACTTTACATGGAATGTAAACTTTCCTGTCAAAATTACTTTCATAATGAAAAGTGATTTGGAACAAAATTATGACCTCGTTCTTTCACTAAAAAATACTTTTGCATAATGGCATTGGCTTATGGGAAAAGAAAACCTTTTTGGTGGCGTAGGAACCCTGGGCAGATTTTTAGGACATAAGCCCAAGCCATTAGGAGACATGATGCATCCTGTATCTTTTGGGCCAGCAATAGGTGTTTGCATTAGTACGACATAAACGGTAGGGGTGTTCACGGATTGGGTAATATCATGCGTGGCAAAGCAAAGCCGAGCAAGGCAAAATAATTAAACCGAATTTGTGACCGAACCGAATTGGTCAAAACCGAACCGAACCGAACTAAATATTTGGTTATCGGGTTGGATATGGTTTTAGATGAAACCAAACCGAATTCATATAAAATATATATTTTTCTATGTATATATATGAAAAAAATCAAACTCTTTTTAGTATAAATATAACATGATTTAAGTTTGAAAAAATATTTTGTGCTAAAATATATATAATTAAATAAAAAATAATTAAAATTATGTAATTCGGTTTATTCGGTTCGGTTTTCGGTTATATGGGTTCGGTTTCGGTTATTCGATTGGTTTCGGTTCGGTTGAATCAAATATAATTTCGGTTCGGTTCGGTTTCGGTTATACCCAAAAAAAATTAACCGAATAGCAAGATCGATGAACACCCCTAATAAACGGTTTCATTTGAGCAGAATTTTTGCAATTCACATAATTCCACTACTGGGCGCGGAGTATAAACCCAAATCTAAAGTCTTTGAACTGAATAATCAGATTCAGTTTTAATGTGTAACAGGCAGGGGCTCGTTAAACATGAAAATTGGAGTAAACAAACAAAATGCATACAGATCCGGGTTTGTTTTAGTTTTTTTGGTCATGTATCAACATGGTAAAAACTTATACACTATTTACTTGTTCGGGTCCAGTACAACACTCAATTCACTACCAAACCACTAAATCAAAAAATAATTCCATTTCACTCTATAGTCAAACACTCAAACCTGATAACCCGAACACGCCAACATATTGAGGTCATAGTTAACCGGATTGGGCCAATGAATTGTATATGGGCCTTAAAGCCCCAAATCCATCACCCTGGCCAGCTGCACTTATTTAATCTAAGACTTTCTAACTATAGATTAGACTTCTTAACAGCTATCCATGATTACAATCATTATCAAAATTACAAAACCACCCTTACCGATCCTACCTCCTTGCTGCCTGCCACCTATGGCCAAATGGGCCTAACAAGATTTTCTTTTGGAAATTTCCAGGTACTAAAATCATAACAAACACACGCTCACTCACCTACTATAAAAGTCATAACACAACTAAAAAACCACTATCAAAGTCACACTTCAAAAACCTCTTGAGAAAACACCAAAAACCCTTTCCACTTTTCTATCATTTATTAATTTACTCATGAAGAAACTGTCAAATTTGGGCCACTGGACTATTTCAATGTGGGTAAGTTAAAAGTCTTGGCATTTACTTAATACTTATTACACTTTAAAGGGTTTCTTTTCTTGTACTTTTAACTAATCATAATTTAAATTGTTTTTTTATTTATTTTTATGAATTGGGTATTGATCCAATAACAAGTTAACTATTTAAAAACCATTTTTTGACAGTTCACACTCTTTATAAACACAAAACTAATGATATTTGTAACATTTATATATGCCAAAATGCACCTGATCAAAATCAACCCATCATTAAACAAAACCTTGCACCTTTTCACCTCCTATTAGTACTCAAAACCAAACACAAGTTTAGTTTTGCAAGAAATATTGTTATTGTGTTGGGAGGTGTGTTGATAGTCATATGTGTCTTGCTTCACTTTGTAGTAAGATATTATATGAAGAAAAAAGATCATTAAATTCTGATAATGAGTCTTTAAGGTTTCAAGAAACAAGTGATCAAAATGAAGATGTTGTTGTTGCATATGAAAGACAATTGCAACAGCTTTTTAGCTTGCATGATTCAGGGTTGGATCAAGCTTTCATTGATGCTCTACCAGTTTTTATGTACAAAGAGTTGATCATGGGATTAAAGGAGCCTTTTGACTGTGCTGTTTGCTTATGTGAATTTGCACAAAGTGATAAGTTAAGGTTACTGCCTTTATGTAGTCATGCTTTTCATATTCATTGTATAGACACTTGGTTGCTATCAAATTCATCTTGTCCTTTATGTAGAGATACCCTTTTTACCCATGGTGAAAATCCAGTTTTGACTTTCATTTTGATGATCAAATGGAAGATCAGAATTTGAAGGAATGAAAAAGGGTGTTGCCAGTTAGGCTTGGTAAGTTTAGAGCAACAAATGGTGAGAAAAAGAAGTTGGTGAGACTAGTAATAGTAATATTGATGCAAGAAGGTGTTTTCAATGGGGTCTTATGAGTATGTGGTTGGAAATAATGAGTTACAAGTGACATTTTGTCCTAATAAGGGTAAAAAAGATTTGGGAGTTGAGAAAGATAAAGGAAGAAGTTCAATGGATGATGGTAGTGATGGTAAGAAAATTAGTAGTAGAAGCAAAGGTGAAAGCTTTTCTGTTTCCAAGATTTGGCTTTGGTCAAAGAAAGATCAACATAAGTTTCAAGACTCATCCGACTCGTCTTTTAATGTTAGCTTACCATGGGGCGCACATAGCTGAGGGCGGAGGTTATGTACGTGCATACTCTTATAGCGCATCTCTAGTGTAGAAATGAAATTCTATTGATGGTTATTTTCTTCATTAGTTTAGGTCATTTGTTATGATAGTGAGTTGTACACTGTTTTGAAACTTTGAATATGGAAATATGAGCTAAGTGGTTAAATTTTGTATGCACCCCGTATCTTGTAAAGACTATTATTTTACCATTATTGCCTAGTGATTTGATTTGTTGGAATGAATGATATTCTGTTTTTACATGTGAAGTGTTTTATTGAAGGTGACAAAAATGTACAACACACTTTTATGTTCTTATTCGAATTTGTTTTCTTTCCCTCCCAAGACTCTTTTGAATATCAACCGGCTTGGTTGCGTTTGTTTTTTAAAAAGAGGCTTTTAATAGTCTCTGAATCTGAATCGTTTAGATGCGGTCAGACATTTTGGTCGTTCATATCGTTTGTTTTGTTTTTTCCTTTCAAGCGGTCGGGCGATAAGATCTTAATAGTACAGGCTTGAGAGGGTATCTTAATCTTCTTGTGCCTCTTATTGACACAAAAATAACCAAAAAAAAAAAATGCAATGACAAATGTGCGGTTCAAACGTGAGTTTTTTCCGTTCGGATGCGGTCGATTCGAGACATTTACGCCGATTTAGATGTGCGGTTCAAATTGATTCAGGCCTCTTAAAAAAAATATCACCTAATGCTATTGTAGCTCAAATTTTAACTGCACTTTTTTTTCTTTTTTTGGAATAATATAGAAATATAAGAGGTAATCCATTTTGTACAATTTCAATCTGATCAACTAAAAATGATATCAATATTGCCAATTATACTCTTAATAACGTAGCGAATGGTGATCAAAACAATGAAATATCGAAGTGTTAGGAATATTTGTGCATCTCAAAGTTGGTAGTGTTGTATATTTAGCTCTAAATCTTGTGTATTTTTGTGTGTACACATCGTCTTTGTTATTAGAATTATACTAAAACAATAAAATTACATGGATTTTACCTTTTTGTAAGTAAACTTTCTTGCATTATTTATACTAGGCGAGTACCTGCGTATAGCATAAAAATTTTAAGCGACAAAAAGTTATAGTTGTGAAGTTGCCGGTTAACTGTTTCGTGTAAAGTATAATATTTGAAGAAATAGAAGTAAGGGTAGAATAATAAGTTACACACGCATGTGAAAGCAGTACAGACACTTTTAATAATAAAATCGAAATACAATAACGATATATAAATAAGCGAAACAAAAACGATGAAGTTAAGCAGACGAGCGGGTAGAAGCGGAGAGGCATATGTTATAGAAGCTGTAATAAGCGAAAGCGGTAAAGACACTTGCGAGGCTCGTATTGAATCGATTCCCTTAAAAGCAGTTTTAGTACATTTAAAAATTACACGTCGTGGCGTTGCTGCACAGGACTAGACTACTTGCACGAAAGATCACGGAAGGTGGCGTTCGATCGAAGAGATTCTTGGAGCGTTTAGTAGCGGAATTGCGTTTATGAATCTGTAAAACCGAATGAGACATGGGTTCTATTTATCCGAAAACCTATTTTGTTCTCCAAGACAAGATATTACATTCAATATACGATATTTGCAAATCTGTTTCATTCTAGAACAGATTTAATATCTTTCATTTATTTAAACAGATTCTATATAACTTGTTCACAAAGTTAAAATCTGTTCTAAAAATAAAAATAAATGCACAAAAGCATACCGAATGAGACATGGGTTCTATTTATCACGAAAACCTATCTTGTTCTCCAACTGGAAAGATCGCACATAAGGCGAGGTTTGAGTGCGTTCGTGTCCGGTCGTCGCGTGAGTTGAAAACTTGAACCCATTTTGGCCCGAAATCTGAAATCGCACCCCCACTGCTGGCAGTGTGTTGGAGTAAAACCAACAAATCATTTTGAAGGTTCATATCAAGATTTCTATATAAACACACTCCACTTCCTTTTCAGGCGATGTGGGATGTGTTTATTTTCCCAATTTTATTCTCGCGTGTAAAACTTTGAGACGATATATCTCAATCATATTAACTCCATTTTAGACGTCACTTTACTCGTTCTTGAAGCTCTCTCGTCAAGAGAACGCAAAGCTTCCAAGAAATATAAATATATATAACATATACATATATTAAATAGTGTCCAAAATTTGCAAAAACTCATTTTGCAAAAACTATTTTTCCAACACACCTCACTTTAAGTATATTTAAGTAATTGTATTCTTTTTTATATATATAAGTAGAGATATGTCATGAAAGTGTGGTAATAGGTTTTAGTTTATTTACCAGGAAATCATGCAAATAGAGATAATGATTCAAGTATCATTAGTTGATACAATATGTAATATAAACTACAAATTCTAAGCGAGCTTTACAGAAAAAACTTTTTATTTTTTTGTCGGTGTAGTACGTTATACTTATTTTGTGCTCATATGAGTGCAAGTAAATATATATTTTGATTTTAGTTATTATAGAAACGTGCAATTTTGCAATGTCACCCTTATTTGATTCCTTTGTAATGTTCTCTTTGTTCTAGCTTCTTGCTAGTTTATAAAATTTTGCCGGTCAAAAAAATAAAATAATAAAAAATGGCAGTGTGACTTTTTCAATTATTTATATTACTTCCTCTGTCTTAAATGTCATGTTTTTTATTTTTAAAAATTTTTTCAACTTTGATATTAAATATTTTTGTTTGTGTTATATAATATTTGATGAAAATTATACTAATAAAAACATATTTAAAACTCAATTCATTCATATATTTTAAGTCAGTATTATATAAGCGAAAGAATATAGTTAAGTGAAAATCGAAAAAGAAACTTAAAAAGTCAAAGCAGGAATGATTATTTACAAAAATGAGAATAGTTCTTGTGATCATTAAAAGTAATAGTGAAAAAATAAAACAATAATCTTTCTGGTAAAACAAACCGAAAAAACGTCATATTCCAGCGGCCTATAAAAAGGCCAATATTTTTCTTTCAAAAACATTGCAGCATATGTTTAGCAAAAGAAAAGACATGTTCGGGACACCTTTTTAATATGTCATTATCATAATCTATTATACTACATATAAATAAAAAAAATATCAAATATTGATCTTTGTTTAAAACTCTTAAAAATTTAAAAGTTGAGTTATGTTACCTTTACCTATAAAAGTTAACGCAATTTATTAATTATTAATTACAATTTAACTAACAAACTTATTCCATTCTCACTTACACCACAAACAAATATGCACGTATAAATTTCACTTTATTAGAACACCGTCGCCGTTATCCGCGGGTATCGTCTCGTCGTCATAAATAGATTAGTACTATTAGTTTGAGATACGTAAATAGCATTTTTTGTTGTTTGATGACTTTGCACGATATATCTACTAACTACAAATATTTGTTTCCTAAAACAAGCTAAAACTTGTACTAAAAAATGTGTTAAAAGAAAGATGTTACAAACTATATTAATGAAACCATAGTAACTTAGATTGAAATCATATCTGAGTCACTTCATTGTCAACCTAATGTCTAAAAACCAACCTACAAAAACCTTGTTTTGGCATGTTTGTAACAATTAGTGAATTACCTGAATTTGAGGGATTGTGTAAAATATTAAGGGTGTCAGTCATGATTTTATGTTTTCCACATGCATAATCTAAATAATATCTGTAATCTTATTTCATGTCTTTCTACGTATACCATACATTTTTAGTGTCAACCATGATTCAATGCATCACCTAATTTTATTTTTTATTTTTTATATTCATAATTATATTAAACAATTTATTAAAAACATAAAACTTCATTAATAATTAAAATAAAAACGTACATATCTAAAAATCGCAACTCCATCCATATTTCTCCGCGAGCTCACGTTTTTTGGCAAGAGTGAACGCTAGCATATTCGGATCGGTTATGTGATCGTGCGGTTGGTTATAGAACTTATCGCCCGAAACAAAACCTTTTCTTCAACACTACGGATTTGTGTCGCCAACAACTTTTTGGCCAATTCATCATTTGCAAGTTTTTTCTCCACTACTGTCTCCAATAGTTGTGTTTTCCTTGCCGTGTAGGTGTCAAGCTCATGACAACACTACCCTTTGTCGACGACTCGTTATCGGTCTTTCGCTTTTCTTTTCCGTGTAGGATTTGTGTCGTCATTCGGATCCGGAATAACGATGTCGGCGTTGTCATTGCTTCCCGACCAGTAGTTGCCCGATTCAAGCGACTTTCTTCGTTTGTCGAATGAGGCGAAGATGCTTGACCGAGATATGGTTGTTCCAACCATTTGAACTTCTTGCTAACAATCTCCCATGCTTGAATATAACTAAAAGACTTGCCGTTTGTTTTCTTATCGTAATCGACCAAGGCATTTTTCATGATGTCAACATCTTTTTTGGGTAAAGGATTTTCACACAGTAAAATGCATTACACCAAAAAGTTGAAATCAAAGGATGAGGTGAGTCTCCATCTCGGCCGATTAGGGCGACACAAATCACAACATGTGCAACTTACCTCTGACCACCTCATGAAGACTCTACACCCGGTCTCATGAAGGCGATTCTACAATTGTAAAGTAAATATAAAGTATAAATTAATACAAGTATACAAATACAAAGTATAAATTAATACAAGTATACAAAAACAAAGTATAAATTAATACATATAAAGTATAAATTAATATAAGTATAAAAAGTATAGAGTTTAAAAATTACTTGTTGGATGAATAGCCCGTTAAAGACACTCATTCATATTTTGCCACTTTGTGTTCAAGGCATGATAAGTTCGAGTAGTATCTTTCACGTTTTACATGTCGAGATATGAACCCACTTTTTTGCCAAAGCTAGCTCTTCGGCCGACGTCCAAGTTTTTTTTTCCCGCTTTATTCGGTTGTCTTCTTTTTCGGACATCTTGAACTTCTTGAACATCTTCATAATTTTGTTCTTGGCCTCCTACATAGTATAACAAATAAAATTATAACAAGTATAACAAGTATACCGATTGCATTTTGTGGTTGCATTTCGGCAACAAAATCATCTTCATCAAACTCGCCATCATATAACGGTAGTTCTCGTTCGACACTTGGTTCACGCCGCGAAGGACCGTCACAGAAGTCCGTGAACGGGTCGAAGTCACTTGTAAGAGACATCGTGTATTGGTTTGGATTCATCGGTGGAGGTTGGGGATAATATTGGTGTTGATAGTATGGTGGAGAACTCATTTGAGGATAATGGTGAGCGGGTTGAGGAATCATTTGAGGAATGTAGGGAGCGAGTTGTGATTGAACTTGCGGACGAACGGGTTGAGATCGAGAGACCCGTCCACGACTTTGGATGAGGTTGAAACACCTTTTGATTTCTTTGGATCCATGCTTAATTTTTTTTAAAATATGAGAGTTGGAAGTGGTTAAAATGTGAATTGGAAGTGTTTATTTATAAAGGGGATTTTTTTTTATTATTTTTTTTTTTTGAAGTCTCTAAAGTGGTTAAAAAATAGCCGTTCAACGGCTCTTTCTCCTCACTCATGCCCATGCTTCAACGGCATCTGATCACGAGAACACTCATGTCGAGCCCATGCCTAAGGATGGCGGCGGTGTTCATTCTTGGCATCCTCATGCCGAGAAGCATTCTTAGCCCACCGCCACCCCGTCATTAGGTGACATGCATGGGTTTAACAAAACTTGTTAATTTTGGGAAAGATACATGTGATAAACTGAAAATGGATTTCTGATTTTCTTAATATAATTTTAGTTATTATAAAATTAACTATATTGCTTGTTCTAACATAATATGAGTTGGTTTTGATATTGATAAA
This sequence comes from Chrysanthemum lavandulifolium, assembly GCA_022545495.1. NCBI lineage: Eukaryota > Viridiplantae > Streptophyta > Magnoliopsida > Asterales > Asteraceae > Chrysanthemum > Chrysanthemum lavandulifolium. The sequence continues at coordinate 93,815,759 of CM040246.1, forward strand.
AGATTATTGGCTCCTTTGAAATATTTAAAATTTAAAGATTCAAATATGGAGTGTTAATGGATTTGGTATGGAAAAATTTGGAGCATAACTGGAAAACCAAACCGTATTATATATGTATTATATAATTGGTATGCTGTGTTGTGCCAAAAAGATCTTAATTAAAATTGTTGATCATTAGGATTTAAAGAATTATTTGTTTATTTTTTTGAGTAGGATAATACTATCCAAAAGAAGAATATTGATATGTTTAATAATGTTTAATGATGATTACTCGTATAGTTTATTTTATCGGATATATTTTTTGTATTTTTGTAACAAAAAGGGTCCCATGCAATGCATTCCCTCATAACATACGTTTTGTCATTTTTTCTTTAAACATCACTTTCATGTTTACTAACAAGAGATTTCAATCTACTTTTTTTATTTAAAAAAAAAAACAGTTAATATGAGTGAAATGACATTTTTCACCATTGTGGTTTTAAAGAGAAAGACAAGGAAAAAAAACATAGAATCAATTGGTAAAAGAGATGCAAAGTCCAAATAACAAAATTGAGAATATGGTCGACGCATGTGACAATTTTTCTTTTCCGTTGTTTCAAAGCCTATCCTTTATTTTCTTTTGTTTTGGTTTTCATTTTTTACAATATCTTTAATTTTAGTTTATGATATGATAAGTTTGGATATAAGTTAGCTCAATTTGTTTATTTGTTATTAATGTATACTTGTTCATGGTCTAAAGATTCAAATAAACAATTAGGGTTTACCAACAAGACATTAATGTTAGTATATAATTCTACTAAATTTCGTCGAATGACAAACAATCCATATCCAACAAAAACATGTATGCACATCGGGTGGCAGATATTGAATACGCGATCACACTTTGAGTCTTGTATGCCCCCGTTTAAAACCAGGAAGTCGAAGGAAGGAAAGAAGCAAAGATTTGCACCGAGTACGACAAACATTACATACAAACTAAACCTTTGTGTAAAAACACAACCTATTTTACACAATTAGAATTTGTTTTCAAAAGAAAGAAAAAACTAAAGTTTTTTCCCAAATGGTAACCAAGACTTTTCCACCAAAAGATCAATTGAAACGTCAAGAGCTCCTTCTATCTGTGCCTATAATGTCAAAATTTGATTACCCACAATTTCATACAAAATCATTTATCTTCTGAATGTACAAATCCAAGCCCTGAGTCTTTAACTTTTAATGACGATTGCTACAGGTCCCCACCCGTTCCGCCTCCCTCAGTGTAACAGAAGAACCGAAAATAATGACATCGTTAAACCAAAAAACAGTGTGAGAAGACAGCAGTTTCCAGGCTAAAAATCTTACAAACTCATAGATCATCCTCTTGAAAGGCAGCTCAGCTTCATAAACCACGGGGGAAGTTGCTGATTTGTCCTTCCTCCAACATATCTTTGTTGTTCAGCTTGTAACTTATTCTTATGCGCATGACAATTGATTTCTGGCATAAGCATTCATTACTTAAGTCGTGAAGAAAACAACCAATGAAAAGAAGAAAAAACCATATAATCAGAACTTCCATTTTCAAATATTTTAATCCTGATATAGTCTGAATTGTCTAACATTATCTCCTACCTCTGTGTAGTTGTCCTAGATTTCTGATAATAAATTAAGACTGCGATATTATGATCCTGAAGAAAAGGATTGATACCTTCCACACCTTAAATATACCCTCCAGTGAGGTATTTACTAGGAAATTCAAAAGATAATGCTTGATATAAGATGTGGCAAAACCGGCAGGCAGGTGGGTTAGGTAAGAGGTCAGAACCGTAATCTTTTTGTACATATTAAAAAGGGTCAGGCCAGGCTGGCTTTGACCTGGAACACTTTTTATTGAAATTCTTAAAAATTCGTATTAACAATTAGCCTGTCAAATATATTCACAAGAATCATAGTTTTTCAATAATATAATTTTTTTGTAATCATACTTGACACCTTTCAATCCGTTTGACTTGTTTCCTCAGAGATAGATATAACCAGCACCGACCCACGGATAATTAAATGGATCAAGGTTATGAATTCGAGAGTTAAACATAATACCAGTGGATGTAACATGATCTGGTCAAAAAAGATGTAGAAGTATATTATATGAAAGTATTTACCTTGCCATGTTGACTGTTGGTAAATCGTAACTTCTGAGTTATCGACCCATTACTGTTTCCAGCTAGAGTATTGCTACTAGCAGGTTCCAAATGCAACTGAAGAAACTGTGGATTGGAAAAAGCAACATATCAGATGGCATATTCAGGTTAAAGGGATGCAAGCATTGTTTATATATACGATGCCCCACATTAGCATTGAAGTAAAAGTGAATCAAAAGCACAAATGAGTCGTTTAAAATGAGGTGACTGTTACCTTCGGGACTGCTGCCTGGAAAATAAAGTCCGTATAGACATTGGAAGACTTGTTCGCAAAATTTGCTTCGATTTGAGTTGTCTATGGACTTTCAGGTTGCTTAGAAAAGTTGAACGTTAACCTCAAAGAGCTGCTCTCAAAAGCAACTAATGGTGGATATGCTGGACCATTATCTTCTGTTTTGAACCAATGGTGGTAATTAAAATCTTGAGAAAAAAAGTAATTTGCTGTAACCAGATTGAGCAATAGGATAAGGAATTCTTTCAACCAGTGTAGACCTTCACGTGTTCATTAGCAGCGTTAATATCGTAAGGTAAAACCAGTTGAGTTTTTTTTTTTTTTTTTTGCTTTTTTAGAGTACGGAAATTACAACTTTGTAGTATGCATAGAGTATATGCAAGAGCTGGTATTAGTAAAAGAGTAAACCATACCTTATATTCTGATGTTTTTCAAGTATAGAATCGAATTCAATGGATCTCTGCTGCAGTTCAAGCAAAAGGCTTCCTCTAGATTGAGTAACAATATTCTTTATTCTCCTACATATAACAACTTTGATATCAAAAACTTCATCTCTTGTAAGTTTGCACGAATTGCGTACAGGACCTGCTTTTAACAATCAAATTAATAACTTACTGTGAGCAAGAAGGAAAACGGAGGACAGCTTCAACAAAGCAATCAAACACATAGCTCTGGTAGTAAGATCTGATGAGTGGCGTTTGATTGCAGTTTCAACAACATCCACAGCATCATTCTCAGTTACCTGTTCATAACAACTCAAATTAACAACTTCTGAAGATAGGAATGGGTCCAGTTTTATATAATTGAAAATCTAACATATAACATGAACTCGTACGATTATGGAGAAGTAAACTCACGGTTATAGGGTCCTCAAGATCAAGCATTCCAATACCATTTACCAACATGTCACCATATTCTCCAATACACCATACAGCTACCCGAACAAGTGTTTCCTGTTTTTGGGATCAATAGAAAGCATATATTAATACCTATACGCAAGTACTGCTTGTACAAATGATGAAAACATACCAGTATTACTTGAGAGTAAACCAAATTGACCAACATTTACTAAATGCAAAGTTGATGTACCTGGTCATCTGATGTTTGGATTGCCTTGTAGAGTGGCCGTACTGTATACCCATGGAGGTTAGGAGCATTGGTTATCACAACAATAAGGGCATGCCATACTTCATCCTTTACATGATTTCCAGCCTACTAACAATAAAACATGAGATTAGGAGTCCCTTAAACTTCTTCAGTCGGCTATAAATGAATTTCACTATGGTTTTTTAATGATTGGAGATTATTGGGTCCATGTGGAAAATGAGTCATTGCTTAGATAAGCTCACACCAGAATACATACCTCAGAAAGAACCTTGAGCATCTGATCAATGTACCATATCTTGTCTGGGGAAAGCCTAGAACACCAAAGAAAAGAAAGATACTTATATTATAAGTTGAAATCAATGAAATTTTGCTATCTCATGTACCATATTACTCGTATATCTCAAGTCTAAACTCAGTGTGCAAGAATTTTACATCGGCTGAAGCTATTTCCAAGTAATAAATACAGCATTAAGGTAAAAACAAGATGATGCTGTGAGCATAAGTATATGCTGGAACTTACTTTTCCACAATGGAGCAAATTTTTGCAGTAAGGTCTCCCTTGAAGTCCTGGTCACTAACTTGTAGATAATCAATTAACTCTTTGGTCAAAGGTTTAACATTGTTCTCGTTCATCAGAAGGTATATAAGTTCAAGAGCTCTTTTACGAATTGAAGCATCAGAATCCTGAAAACCAATGGCACACCATATGAAATTCACATGTTATAGTAAAAAACATACTTGCAATTCTGCTCCTGAATCCCCCAAATATATAGTTAGGGCCCAACAAATTATAAGTCAATTAATAAAACAATTGTTAAGCCTCAAGCAAATATACATCTAAGTATAAGTTAAAAAATACCTTTACACATTCTAAGATTGTTGCTCGATGTCACTGCACAGCTTGATCATCTACTGAAATTGCTTTTGTTAGTTTAAACGACTAACAATCCGGAAGCTAGAATGCGGAACTTGAGCTATGTAGAAAAGCGATACACACACACCCTTGTACACGACAGAAAGTAAACAGTTACACGTATGCTCCCAAACGATTTATATATTGAGAACGATGAAAAGAATACGATACAATGACCCCTCCCCCCTCACCTCTTTATTGTAGAGATGAGGGGGGAAGAAAACCAACCCTAAAAGAGTTGAAGTTGGCTGCTACAAAGGAGAAAACAAGACGCACGAATTCCCTTAACGTAACAAGTTGTCCATGCCATATATATAGCATGGGAACCGACATGCACATTCCTATTTGACTACAATAAGAATTAAAGTTTCACAAAGACCCCTAGACTATCTAACTATCATCACTAATATCTAACAATTTCCACCTTAGTGGTGATAGTTAGTCTTCTCGATCTGTGACAACTTCAACTTTGTCTTTGGAACCTCGGACCGAGGACCGCGCCTTCAAGGCACCGATGCAATAACCGCCACTAACATTAGTTTAGCTCCCGACTACTCAAGACTTCCATTAGCCAAATAGCCTCCTTGCGCCTCAGTAAGTGTCATATCGTCGCTTGCTTGTTGACAAAACCTCCATATGCAGCATCATAGCTTCCCAGCTTCCTGCACATCATTGTATCATAAACCCGTACCCTGTGATTGATCTACCCATGGCAGTGATCGATCTTCCCATGGCATAGTCGAAATCCACAAAAACATGTACGTTTGTCTATAATCCACGATCAAACCCATCCAACATACCCACATCTTCAGATGCTATGTCAGGTCTCGTGCAGACCACTTGATACTCCTAGCTTCCAACCACATATGTATATGACCACTTACCATTCTTTTCCACATCACAGTCCCCTGATAGACTACCCTCAAACGACATTATGGAGTGTCCCTCCAACAAAGTCTGTACCAACTTCCGTTGTGAACCTTGGACCGTGACCCCTCGTAGTATTACCACTCGATCCTGATGATCTCCATACCAAGTATATTTCCTTTTGCTTTAACCAAAGATCCGCGGTAACCCGGATCTCGACGCACATTCGAAAAAACCATACCATCATATAGAGATAGATGTATGAACATACACAGTGTATACTCCCGGTAATAGTCGTCATTTTTTCCTACAATCATTCTTGAGCACATACACATCTAACCGAGTATCCATATCTTCTTTCAATCCACCTTCCACTGGAAATCACCTCACAACAATTGTATCATTGACGTGCAATGACTGGTGTGTATATCTTCTCCATGCAAAGAATCGCAAAAGCAACCTCATTATTGTTTTTTCTATACCGTATAGTTCCCATGCTAAGTGTTGCTCCTATCATGTCTGAATGATAGTCTATCAAATCTAGTTTGTACTTCACTGTGAACCGACTACATACGTGACATTCCCCTGTGGTTCCACCTCAAAAGTATGATCCTAGCGGTTCCACCTCAAACTCGACTCCTACTGAACACATGCATTGAACTCGTACCTACACCAGAACCAATGAAAGTTTTCTTGTATTCCCCACTCTTATTGAAATCCATATTCCTGTAAAGCACTCCCTTTGAAGTAACTTCATCAAACCTCCAAAGATGATAATCCACCGTACCTTTAAGGTATCCCAGGAATATGCACTTGACCTTAACCGGTTCAAGCATCCCTTGCTTAATACTAGTAAGCCAACCAAAAAACCCCAACATATCTGTAGGCTTCTTGAATCCAATCGCTGATGATGGTGACCTATTCACTAGATATGTAGACCTGGTTGTATCCTCTGCCCAAAAAACCTTGGCCACACCAGACTGAATCAGAAAACAATGTACCTTAGACAAGAGTGTCACGTTCGTCTTCTCAACCAACCCATTCTGCTGCTGTATCCCTGCAACACCCAAATGTCTGGCGACCCCACTCTTCATACATTGTTGTGTAGACCTCTTATTACAAGACTCAAGAAAATTACCTTTCTTGATCTTCCTTCTAGTCTGAGATTCTCCTAACTGCTTCCTACCCTTCAGTGTCTTCCCAGTCACTGTGTGACCGTCCAGGGTAAATACGCAATTAGCCTTCCTTGTTCCTGATAAAACCACCAGTGAACCCTTTATAACCTTGATCATGCCCGACTGCATATTCACGTTAAAACCCTCTTTTTCAAGAGTACCCAGCAATATCAAGTTTCGCCTTAATTCTGGAACATACCTGACGTTCTCCAAAACGAATCTTGACCCATCCCTCATCTGTACTTGAACCTTACCCGTCCCATGTATACGACATTCCCTGCCATTACCCAGCAATACATTACCACTGTCATACTAATCAAACAAGTAATCTCTCATATATGTCATGTGATATGAGCCCCCTGAATCCATGATCTAGTCCAATAACTTTTAAACACTCATAGCCATCATAACATCTGCACTGTCATACCCATCAACTCCAGAACCGGATACTTGATTTTTATTCTTGACAAAACCTTGAGATTTCTTGTGATTATACCTGGGATAATCCCTCTTCAAATGCTCCTCGGACTGACATATCACTTGAGTCTGCTGCTTCTTCCCTGTGACTTTGACCACGTACTACCTTTACCCTGTTGCATATCACTTTGATCAGATTTTCCCCCTCACATACAACCCTTCACCACCATCACCCTTTGCATCTGTCATCTTCTGAAGTTCCCTAGAATGAAGTGTCGCGACCACGTCTTCTAGCTTCAGAGTATCTCGACCATATAGCAAAGTATCCACAAAATCATCGTAAGACGATGGTAAAGATGTGAGTAGTAATAATGCCTGATCCTCATCCGATATAGCAACATCTATAGCCACTAAGTCACCTATCAGCTTGCTGCGAAACTCATCAATATGTTCAGATTGTCTTTTACCTGGATGCATGTGAAAAGTATATAATTTCTTCTTCAAGTACAAACGATTAGCTAAACTTTGTCATGTATAAAGTCTCTAAATTTTTCCAAATTCCTCCTCCAGTTGGTGATCTCTCGTAGGACCCGATCACCTAAACACAAGATCAATGTGTTGTAAGCCTTTTTCTAGAACGACATTATCGTATGCTACTATTGTAGATGCAGGTAACTCCTCCAATGCTACAACAAATCCGTGTTGTTCCAACAAAGCCTTCATCCTTACCTGCCATAACACGAAGTCATTCGTCCCATCAAATTTCTCGATGTCAAACTTGGTCCCCGTCATTTTAATCTAATCCCTTTGTTTATTCTGATAACCTTGTAATATAGACCTCACAACACCGAATTAAACAAAGTACCCATGTGCCTTTAAAAACGCCCTTGTCGACTTTATATGCTAAACCCGTAACTTGTAATCCAAGCTACCAAGCAACACAACAAGAAATTGTTGATATTTAAACAACCTTTGTTGAATATAACCTTCAACAAATTAAACTTCAACTAAAACAAACTTCTTTAGTTAGTATCTTTCACGTGCATAATGTAACAATTAAGCAGACACCTTAACACCTTACATGCATTTTTCATGAAAGACCATCACGTGCATGTTCAAGAAAGAAAGAAATATAAGTCTTTCTTTTAAATATAAGTCTTTCTTTTTCCTTTGTGTGGTATTCCTGTTTTTGAAAATAACCCTCCAAAAACGAAAAAGATAACTTCCTGATTCAAAACCGAAAAAACTTCTCCTTGTCGATATATATTAACCTGCAAACCGATTATTGTTAACCCAAAAATCTTGCTACACCTCGACAATCTTGAAGCTTTGAGAACCTGAAACCTTGAGAACCCTTGCTGCCGAACGATCGACCAACAAGAAAACCCTTTACGAGATCGACCTCGTTGCTTGAACCTTGATTTTCAAACCGAAAAAACAACCGTGATTGTGTTCTTTGTCGAAAAACCCGACAAACCCAAACACGTACACCATCAACCTGTCGACCTTCTAAAACGAAAAACGACAAACCCATAAGCTTTCTTGAACCCGTGTCGATAACCTCGACAAATCAAAAACTCAAGAAAGACCCTTGATGCTCGAACGAACACCAAGACCTTATGTACACAACCAAAACAACAGAACCGCTTTTGTCGTGAACCCGGTGGTGCAATTAACAAGCAAAACCTTCAACGCCTTATGAAGCTCTAGAACCCGAAACTTCACAGTACCTTGCGTTGAATCCGATTTGAAAAAAAACCTTCAAACCTAAAACACCTTCTACTTGTTGATTACTTGAACGCCAAAACCCAGCGATTCAAAGTGGAACCTTGCTGTCAAAACCAATCAGCAAGAACTATCTACACAGTCGACCTAGCTTCCCGAAATTCGAACGAAGCTCTTGATACCACTTGTTAGTTTAAACGACTAACAATCCGGAAGCTAGAATGCGGAACTTGAGCTATGTAGAAAAGCGATACACACACACCCTTGTACACGACAGAAAGTAAACAGTTACACGTATGCTCCTAAACGATTTATATATGGAGAACGATGAAAAGAATATGATACAATGACCCCTCCCCCCTCACCTCTTTATTGTAGAGATGAGGGGGGAAGAAAACCAACCCTAAAAGAGTTGAAGTTGGCTGCTACAAAGGAGAAAACAAGACGCACGAATTCCCTTAACGTAACAAGTTCTCCATGCCATATATATAGCATGGGAACCGACATGCACATTCCTATTTGACTACAATAAGAATTAAAGTTTCACAAAGACCCCTAGACTATCTAACTATCATCACTAATATCTAACAGCTTTCATCAACATGTTCAATGCCACGTATCTGCCAAGTGTGTAAACAAAGAGGTTAAAGATTCTCATGTTGGCTTTGGTCAAACAAAGATCAACATAAGTTTCAAGACTCATCTCACTCATCTTTTAATGTTAGCTTACCATGGGCCGCACATACTTGAGTGCAGAGGGTATGCACGTGCAGACTCTTATAAAGGTATGCACGTGCATATGTGCATATCCTTATAGCATCTCTAGTGTAAAAAACGAAATTCTTGCATCGCCACTGATGATGGTAATTTTCTTCATCAGTTTAGGTCATTTGTTATGATAAAGCGAGTTGCATCGGGCATAGAATCATAGAGAGTTTGTACACTGGTTTGAAACTTTGAATATGGAAATATGAGCTAAGTGGTTAAATTTTTATGTACCCCGTATCTTGTAAAACTAAAGACTATTTAAGGAGTATTATTTTACCATTATTGCCTGGTGATTTGATTTGTTGGAGTGAATGGTATTCTGTTTGTACATGTGAAGTGCTTTATTGAAGGTGACAAAAATGTACAACACACTTTTATGTTCTTATTCGAATTTGTTTTCTTTCCCTCCCAAGACTCTTTTGAATATTGCAGCTCAAAATTTTAACTGGTTTTTTTTTTTTTTTTTTTTTTATTTGAATAATATACAAATTTAAGAGGTGATCCATTTTTGTACGAATTTCAATCCGATCAACCAAAAATGATGTCAATATTGCCGATTATACTTTTAATAACGAAGTGTATGGTGATCAAAACAATGAAATGTCGAAGTGTTAGGAATATTTGTCCATCTTAAAGTTGGTAGTGTTGTATATTTAGCCCTAAATTTTGTGTTATTTTTAGTGTACGTATCGTCCTTGTTATTAGAATTATACTAAACGGTAAAATTACAAGGATTTTACCCTTGTAAGTAAACTTTTCTTCGTTACGTATTCTAGGCGAGTACTTCGCATAGGTAGAAAATTCAAAGTGGCAAAAGTTGTAATTGTTAAGTTGTGGTTAAGTGTTTCGTGTATGAAATGAATGAATATGTTTATTGGTTTATACCTTTAAGTTATAAGTAGTTGTTGAAGGAAAATATGAGTGTAAAATATAATGTTTGAAGAAATAAGAAGTAAGAGTAGATTAATATATGTTTTACCTTTATATATAGTAGAGATATGTCATGAAAGTATCGTAAGTCCCATATTTTATTTAAGAATGATTTCACAATTTTATTCATTTTTATGTTATTGATTCAGTATGACACAACATGAGACACAAACATTAAAGGATTTCAATCCTTAATTAGTTGATACAATATGTAAATATAAACTACAAATTCTAAGACTACTCCTGGGGTTGGGCGAGCCTCCATGACCAAACCACTCACGCACCACCCTTTGTTGGGTAGGCAAAGCTCACGTGTGAGGAATCCAAAAATATAAAATGAACGGAGGTTCTCACCTATGAAACCGTGCAAAGTGGGCTTCTCTTTATTTTTATATTATTAATTATTTGGTTTGTGAGGGCATATTTGTGGTATATTTATATAAAGTAGATTATTTTAATGAAATGTGGCGGCGTGGTGATTATTGATGATAAAAGTGAGAGGAGTAAAGGTAGAAACAGTGATGTGGTCTTGATATTGGAAGGAAGTGATGTCACATTAAGAGCGGTTTAAGCGAACTTTACAAAAACCTTTTTTTTGTTTTTTGTTTTTTTTTTTTCAAATGTCGGTGTTGAATGCTTGTAATTTGGCTTTATTATAAAAGTGGTGGTGGAGGTTTCAGGTAGATAAGAGAGACTTTGAGTTAAATTAATCAAAAGTATTTATAGTGAATATGGAGGGCTAGGGGATGATAAGCGGTAGTGAAAAATGGGGTGACATAATTAAAGTGGGGAATGATACTGAGAAAACAAGGGTTCTTTTTAAAGGATCTTTTGGCATGATGGTTGGTAATTGACGCAATACTCTATTTTGGCTTCATAAATGGTTGGGTGAGTTTAAGTTCGTGATAGATTTCCTAGATTATTTGCTCTAGAATCTAACAAACATGTCTCGGTGAGTGGGAGATGGTCATGAGGTTTGGATGGTTGTTGAAAGTGGGAGAGGGAAGTGGTGGTTTGGGGGGTTGGCGAACTTGAAGAACTGACAGATATGATCAAAAGTTTTGTTTCTTACTCTTTATACCCAGATGCATGACGTTGGTCTCTTGATGAAAAGAGTCACTTCTCATTAAAAAGTCTTAGGGATATGATCGATAGAAAAACACTCTAACTCGAGTATGGTGACCCAAGAAACAAAGTGGTGCAAAATCATTCCGAGGAAAGTATGTATTTTTATTTGGCGTTTAAATTAAAAGAGATTATCAGTCCACAAATGGCTTAATCACATCGGTATGGATCTTCATTCTACTCTTTGTCCTCATTGTAATGAGGAGGAAGAATCTATAACCCATTTCTTCTTGACTTGTTCACGGGTTTCATATGGCTGGAAAAAAGTCCTATCGTGATGGGGCAGAAGTAATGTATCTTTCGGGTCGGTTGATGAAATAATAAATGATTAAGGGAGACCAAATTTTCATAAGAAGCAAAGAACCGTTTGGAAAGCTACGGTATGATCCATATTATATACGATTTGGATGGCAACAAATAAAAGACTATCGAGAACAAAGTCACAAACCTTTCAAGAATCTGTGATGAACTTCCAAGTGGCTGCGAGCTATATCTTCTTAGAACGAATGCTGAATAAATCCAACTTTGGCATGCAAATTATGAAGTTTTTGAATTTTTTGTTTTGACGTCTGTTTAGTTTCGTTTGGATCCTTTTCTAATAGTCTTAGTGTTATGTTCCCTTTGTAAGTGCCCATATGTCTGTTGTCCTATGCCTTATAGGATTGACGTATGAGAGTCACTACAAAATTAATGCCATTTGCTCACTAAAGCAAGTGTGAGCAAAAAATAAGAAAAGAGTCACTAAAAGCTATTTTATCAACTCCCACTAAAAAGAAAAGAGTAAGTAACATAGGGATCACTAAAAGTCTATTATTACTAAATGTTTAGTGAGCAAAAGTTCAAAACTTTTACTCACTGCACTTTTTTAGTCAGTAGAGGTTATACAAGTTTTCAATAAAATCACTACTATGACTAAACTTTCAGTCAGCAAAGCCTTTACTAGCTTCCAGTAATATCAGTTATATATAATTGTTCTTTTAAGCTGTACAGATATCCAAAATAACTAAAACATTGCACAAATACAAAGAATTGAAATTTAAAGAACAGTTCAAGATCAAAAGAGAGAGATATGATGATATAACTTCATGGTTCAAGTGGTGTCCTGCATTTCTCAAATGTATAAAAACACGTATGCTCTAAAAAAAATCTTAAACTTAAAAAAACAATAACAGAAGTGTTCCAGAATGTATGTTTCATATTCCGTTTGTCATTAGGCTTTGCTAGTATATTGACTAATGAGTATGTTATTAGCTCGAAACACCAGTTAATTCTAGTGTATTTATGTCAATACACACAATGCAGCGATACACATAACTTAATGACGCCATTAGAGTACAGAACTGAATTTAAAACACAGCTCAAAACTAAGCTGCAGTAAATCAGGTCTAAAAATAACAGAAACTCGTCCTCTAATGAAACAAAATCGATACAACTCACAAAAACACATCAGTGTGACATATAATGTCTAAGCATTCAAACTGTTGTAAGTAGGACCATATACATAAAATGTGCTTAATGTATTTAAAGAGAGGATTCCATGGGCATACAAATCTACTACAACAACTAATCAGGGTATTCACTAATTCTGTACTTATATCTTGCTGCCTAAATATCTAAAGTAGTTTATTATGTTCATGCAACAGATGGGAAGTGATCCATTTTCAAAGTGTGATTAATCATTAATGTTTATCCTATATTTAAGTTTTATAGTACAACGTATTAGTTGCAGTACTCTTCATCATTAACGTAGCATTACATTAACAAGCTAAACCGCAATTTATATTCATTACTACTCCAAATTCCATAACAAAACATAACAAATTCATTGAGTTTGTTAAACTCTTCACAAAACTTTAGTTCATTTATACTTATTCTGGACCATTTATAGTATGAGTTTCAATAAGCGACTAAGCCTGGTAAAATGGGAGGTTGGGTGAAGATAGGCAAGTGGTCAAAAGAAGCTTTTTGCAAAAGGTGAACTTACATTATTTGCCACAATAAACAACGGGTCAAAAGAAGTTATAGTGCAAAAGAATAGCTATTCTTTATAACAGATTAAACAGGTTCCAAGAGGGTCACTAACATACTGTAAATGTCCACTGTAGTGTTTGGATAAGCTTATTTCATGGGGTTTTAATAAGTTACTCCATCACAACTATACACTTCTTATTAACCTAAAACTAACAAACTTCAAAAAAAGTTAACTCCGTCTCAGCTCAATGTTCCTAAAACAAACATTAGTTAAACACTTAGGACTAGTTCGTCCAAAAGGCAACCTTACAACATTATTTTCTAAAATTACTATATATAGAGAGATAAATAAATTTATTGTACAAAAAGAGAGATTTGAGTCACACCTTACCATCCAATGACGGTTTGACGTTGGAAGTCATGTCACTTTTGAACCCCACTAGCTGTTTTACCAATTTTTTTTACAAAAAGAGAAATTTAAGCTCGTAAGGTATATTGTCCCATGTCATAGATGATCTGCTTCACTCTATTTCAGCGAGAGCTAAGAAAGTTTTTCCTACAAATGAATTTTAGGAATCAAATTAATGAGTATTAATCATGCATGGTTATACCTTAAATATACTCTAAGTACATAAACAAGTACAATTTAGGCAATTTAATTGAACATGTCAGGTCATCTTTATCGATATTCAAAACAAACGAGTTCATGCATTTACTTCTACCTCAACAGGATGTGTAACCTCATCAACGGTAGCTCAAACTTGTTGCTTCCCAAATCCCATATAGTTTGTGACATGAAACCTTTGCAGTAGGACCAAAATCTTCGAGGTTTACCTGCATTACCCAAGACTTTTACCAATCAAGCAGAACAACATTGGCACACGAATTAAGTTTACAAACAAAAACATTTATCTATTAATTTCACGCTACCAGGAAGAAAGAAACAGAGATTTAAAAGCATATTCAGTCAGGCTACCTCAAATGTCGTCGTCTTCCGTTAGTTCTGCAATTTCCGCTCTGTTACAAGCACACAAAACAATCAACAAAAGAAATTATGGCGAAACAAGAGTTGTAACATACACTAATTCCAAACCAAAAAAATTGATCCAAACATGTGTATACCGATTAGAGTAATATTTTATTTCGAGGTAAATGTGCATAGTATAAATTCTACCCTGAACCCTCAGTGAACTTCTAATGCATTGAAAAAATCTATGGACCATTATATGCACAATCAAAAGATATTTTCAAGACTATTATGTTGCAAATACAGTCTACAAAACTATGAACTATCATCAAGAGAGCTTAGAAATACCCCAAACTGTGCGCAACATAATGAACATATAAGAAGCGACTATCGGTAAATCAACGATATGATTATCAAACACAGATAGCTGGAAACCGTATTAACTAATACTTATGGATGGTGTAAATCATGACTCAAGAGTGTCTTACACTCCTATAGTGGCTTGAAGGTGAGAAAGTTTGTTATGGCCAATATTTAGCACACAAAAAGCGAGAAATGGATTGATTTTAGAGATTACCTCAACATGAGCTCGGGTTCAGGCCTATTTCAAACAAAGTAAGTACATGAGTGTAATTACATCACCTAAGTATGAGAATATACCTCCCTATCTTCCTCTCACACCACTTATATTAGTATGCATCTGCATGGAAATGTACATGTTAGTAGATGATGTCACGGCAGCGACAATGATTTGCTAGCTAGCATCTACCCATGATTATCAGATTCCTTAGAAAGGGCACATGCCAATTAGTTTAGAAAATTGCATAATGGACCATCTCACAGCAAACTCTACGCATTTTTCTACATACATGTCCCAAAGGAGTTGGATAAAGGAGTAGATCCTGAATGGAATAGGAAAGTAAACGGTTACACGATTGCTAATCCTTGATAATAAAAAACCAACATAAACCAAATGACCACTATCAACAGTCGCACCACAGTAAATTCATGTCCGAGTCTCTTTCTTTTCTTGTTACTTAACTATATAAACTATGTATGCTCATGAACTTTTCGTCAACTAATTCATCAACAAATCACATTCCTATTATCATGATATTGTATGGAACGGGAAAATCATACAATTCCAGCAAAATGTGAATAGATTGCGATAAAAGAACTGTAATTGCAACCAGTTAAACTAATAAAGTTCACTCAGGCATTTTATCCAACACTTAAACTGCACACAAAAATCTAACATTATAAAATCATAACAAAGGGAGAAACAGTTCCAGATCAGATATTCCAAGCTCATAAGGTTCAATTGTTTAAAATCATATCAAAGATGAATCCAAGATAACCACTTGACAAAAATCAATAGAAATTTAATATGTACAAGCACAATAACAAGATAAGCAAAAAATACCTCAAGTTCTAAACTGAACTAATCACAAATCGATCGATTTGTTGCTTGATGAATCTAGGGTTTCATTACTTATATGTAAATTCAGACGCTGAAGACGGGGATGGTGACCAGTGATAGTGGCCGGTGATAGTGATGGTTGATGGTGACAGTGATGGTGATGGTGATGGTGACGGTGGCCGGTGATGGTGCCGATGATGGTGATAGTGCAGGTGGATGAAAGAGGGGGGTGGGGGTTGAGGGTGGGGAATGAAAGTTAGAAATAATGGGATAGAATGAGTGTTTTGCAGTTTGCATTTTGAACTTGCAGTATATACTTGCCTTTTTTTTATAAAAAGTTAGTAATCTTTTGCTTACTTTTATCATTAGCAAGCTTTAGTCACCAATGCTTATAAAAATGGTTTTATCGACTATTTCCTTTCATCAGTAAGCAAAACATTTAGTAGGTAAATGGCTTTTATTTTGTAGTGAGTGGACTGTTAAACCCCTACCTCAAGTAATGGACTGCTTCAAAAAGACCTTCAGCATAAACATAATCTACAAGAACTATAATCCAAGTCTGCACTGAAATACTCTCATTAACAAATCGTAAATATTGATTAGCATGCAACAGGTTTGATAAGATGATGGAACATTTGGATATGAGCTATTGGATACACTATTCAATAAACAATGGAAGGAGAATGATGATCAGTTAGCAAATGGTGTGACAAGAGAAAATTTTCGACATCGAATACATCCAATGTTCATTGAAGGTTGGAGAATATACACGTACATTTTTTTGGTCTCAGAATCACCAGAATCTTAGATCACACAGATACAATACAATCATTCTTGGTCTCAGAATCATTCGCAGACATTTCATTTTGATTTCAAAACTTAAAAGAGCTAGTAGTAATATCATAGAACAAAAACACACAAAATGATGTTTGTATCCATAAATCCTTTGACATAAAGGCAAACTA
This sequence comes from Chrysanthemum lavandulifolium, assembly GCA_022545495.1. NCBI lineage: Eukaryota > Viridiplantae > Streptophyta > Magnoliopsida > Asterales > Asteraceae > Chrysanthemum > Chrysanthemum lavandulifolium. The sequence goes on from CM040246.1 coordinate 93,832,515, forward strand.
CATAAGATGAAATGCTGATCATAGACCTATACTTCCTAGCCACTCTTCATTCGGAGTCGGAATCATTATTAGCAGAATATCTCACTGTCCTTCGTCTACTTTCGTCATATTCAGCTTCTTCATCTTCATTCTTTTTCTTCTCCTCGATTATACCTACAGAGGAAAAAAATTTAGAGACCAACATGGTGCAAAAATTAACCAGCCGTAAGGAGTGATTTTAGAAGAAAGTGTTACCTTTCTTTATCAAATAAACTTCTAACTTCCTCGTGCTAAAATCATCTTTTCCTCCCAAATCTTGAAACCCAACCAGCCTATCTCCTGCAATTCCGTTTCTGTAAGAAAGAAAAAGAAAATTATCAGTCCCACAAGGCCACAATAATACCATGGAAAACCAAAACTTAGACTAATACCATTATCATGAATCTGACCTGAACAAAATGACACACGGCAGCATCTTTATTCCTAATTTGGTGACAAAGAATGGGGAATTCTGCACGCGACATATGAAATGATAAAACCCTATAGAAGAGTAAAATACTGACTACGCCTAAGTAACAATGAATCACATATACAGACCTCAGCGTCTACTTTAATAAACTTGGTATTTAGATGACTTGTTGCAAGAGTCTTCAAATGCTTGTCCATTATCCTACAAGACAAATAAACAGTATCATCAAGAAAACTGTATCATCTGAAATAATATCACTGATTATTTAGTTAAAAGTACAAAACTTACTTGCAACGATAGAACTCGCGATGGTAAAAGTGGCAAATCACTTTTTCACTACCAGTGACTTCACCCAAAAGTCTCCTTCACTTACCTCTCTATACTCTCCATGCCCTTTTTAGTCAATGATTGTCGCTTCTCAGCTTCCTCTTTTTTAATGAAAGATCAAAGAATAAAAGAATATTCCATGTTAAGGCCATTGTCTCAATTTACGTAATAATGTGTGTAATTAAAACTAGTCCAATTACAACCTTAAGAGCCGCAATCCTATCTGCATGTAACTTTTCCAGCTCGGGGTCCTGATATGTAATTTGATGTGAGTGGATTCAATTGGACACTTTGATTAACAAATATATATTGTATAATGATAAATGCATTCACAACTTACATCCATCAGCTCATCAAGATCAACCTCCTCATTAAATGAAGATGATGTTTGTGCCTTTTCTTGAGCCAACAATTCCTGTAAGAATAAATTAAATGAATGAGGAGTAAAAAAGAATACACAAATGAGATATATAGTTATACTCAGGTTTATTTAGGAGTATTTTGAATCTTTCATCCTTCATCTCTTATGACATTATCAAAAACCAACATGCATCATCCATGGCATTACATAATGAAAAACAACTTACTTATTACCTAATGTAAATCATGTATGCTATCAGTTAATACATCCAACGGTTCCCTCTCATACATCATAATACCCTCAGAAATAACCTGGATATGCATTCTGTAAGGTGAGAAAATGACAAACAATAATCTTGGATGCATCCAAGTCTACTGGTCATGAATGTTTATTCTTCCTAATCCTTTGTCAAAGGAGATAAAAAAGCTCATGAGATGGTCTCTTTCATGCAATGTGAATATGAAAAGACGTACGGCCAAGGTTGGTTGGAGTGATGTCTCTTTCCCAAAGATACAAGGTGGTCTAAGTATTAAATCTCTTTATATTTGGAATAGAGCTCTTAATGCTACGCACAGATGTAATGTTGTCACTAAGAATGATTCTTTATGGATCAAACGAATACATACTGTCATACTTACAAAAGTGGTGGTCAGAAATTCTGGGGATGTTAGTGAGGGAAAGACCGGAAAGTATACATCATGTAGTTTAAGGAGGCTAAATCAACCCAAAAATCCACATTGTTCATGAATTAGGTAATGATAGTGAGGTGTCGTTGTGGTTTAACAGTTAGCATCCTTATGGTTCTCTAAGTAAAATTATAACTAAAAGTGATATCTACCAAACATATTAAAGTCTGAACTTTGCGATGAAGGATGTAATAACGGATGGCAAGTGCAGATTAGCCATATGTAACGATTCACTATAAAACCTCAAGCAAGATCAATTTGAAAATTCAAAACGGGTCTTGACTATACTAGCACCCAAATAACATGTCCACATTTGGCTCTTTAATTATCAATTTAATAACTTTCTAACTACAAAACCTTAATTTTTTTTTTCTCTTGAACATATACTTATATAACCAAATAATACAATATCTGAAAAAAAAATTAAAATATTACCTTTTGATAATCACGAGCAGCAGCAGCCATAACATTTCCATAAGCCAATGTTTGCAGAGTCGATTTTACTGTGTCCGGATTCATTTTTCTTATCTCTTTCTATACAACCCTAAATAAATAAATTAAATGATTTGTAAAATTTAAGGATTAAATTTGGTTTAAAAAAATAAATAAGCATGATAATGTTACTATGTTTATCGGTGAACTGATCCAACCGATTGGAGGGTATAAAACAAAAAAAACTCAATATTATATTATCTATACTACTATATAAAACATTTGGGATATGCTATTAATAGAAGGCTTAAAAATTCAGATTTAACAAATTACTTAATAAGGAAAATAGTGTTTTACAAAACTTGTATCATACACATAATTAAAAGTGAAGAAAGAAAATTAAATGGTCTTCAATTATAAAAATTGTAACAGCCTTTTTTTCCTTGATATATACAACCCATTAAATGTCACTTGTAAATTTATATAGCCCATTAAACGTCCGTTTCAACCAGACTTGTAGCAGCCAAAACTCAATCGTATAAAATCCAACCGTAAAACTCCAAAACCAGTATGAAACATACACTCTTTTTTATCCAGCACCGATTAAAAACATACGTAAGTAGATAAATCTACTTTCATCTCTCTCTAACCTACAACACACACACAACAAGCATCCTCTCTACACCACCACCACCACCACCATCAAAAATCGCGCCACCATAAAAGAAAAAGATGAGATGAAGAAAGCAAAATTAACAAACAACAAAATCCTTACTACGGTTCTCAAATCACATTATCTGAAACCAACTACAATCTACAACTCGTAACTAAGAAGATACAAAAGATCTCGGTTTTATTTATCATGACTCGAAAACAAGAACCAAAGATCTCACTATCTCGGTTTAGTGTTCGGTATTAACAAAATATTTTTAAGATTTATAACACGATAATCATCACATATCTGTGAGAAACAACCACTTCTCTTATATATCAAGAAAAGTTTAAAGAAAAGACAATAAAAATCATTATTATCCTTCTTTCTTTCTTTAAGCGATAAACAAAAACATTAAAAGGTACCTACCGAGAACTTTAAAAGACCTTCAAGTGCACATATATTATTTTGGAGATATAAGGTTGGAGTTAGTTTTAACTGTGTTTTGTTCGTGTGATGTAGGAATGACTGAAAATGAGTTTTTGTTTAATGGAGAGATAGGGTTGGAGGAAGCAATGTGGATGGTAGATGCGTTTTTTGTTGCAAGAAGGAATGACTGCGAGTTGTATATGTGATACGGTTACGAGAAATTTTTTTGTTGTTGTAGATGGGCTTTATATAACTTTAAAAAATTAAGGGTTAAGAGTTATTATGGGTTGGACTATGGGCTTATTTGGTTGGAAATCCATTAGCAGAAATTTTTTTATACTATAAGTTTGGGCTATTAACCGTACTAATTCGAATTCTATATAATTCTTAATTCGCTAGGTCGGTTGAATTTTAAATTGTTTCCTAAAATTCTTGGGCTTATCGTATACGAGAACAGGCCAGTTTTTTAGCCCACGTTGGGGTGGTGAATAAAGGTCGTGACTCATATATGTCGTTTGGTTACTTTCCGCCATCTGTTAGCTTCTGCGTGAGGTTTGGAATTCTTGTAGATCTCATCATCCATTGCCTCTCTAGATCGCATGCGGTGTTTTGGATTCTTAGGTATGTTTTTCTTTGTTATAAACTTTAGAAACTTTTGTGGATTCTTCTGTTGATGTTGTTACGTCTTTTATGTTTGCTGACATGGTTTTTTTTTTGCATGAATAACATCAAATTTGACTCCAAAAGTTGTGGAATAGAATCTTTGCCACTTATATTTGTGTAACGTGTTTTCTAATTTTATATATCCTTTAAGTTTGAAAATTATGAAGATAAAAACTAGACCATGCAAAAGAGTTAACGTCATAGATGTAGCGACAAACGATTTGTCGTCAGATACACTGCCTGCGGTATCAGATAGTTCACAAAGTTGTCGCATGGTGCATGTGGACGATATAGATGTTAGTAGTATGTGCATCGGGAGGAAGCGGCCGTAAGCGGTCTTTAATGGGATCTTTCAACCCATGTTTACGTAAGTAAGCGCTACGGTATGGTCTGCGCATGACCATACTTTGGCGTTGGATACTCAATGTGTCGATGCACGGTGTTGTTCACGATATGATGTTGAACGCCACCGTTTTCGTAAACGTCCACCAATGGCGGGGTAAAGAGAAAGCTTGCATTTACAAGTTCTGCGGTAGTTAAGGGAATGAGGTCATCTTGTAGACTGACGGGACATGTTGGGTTAAAGAGAAGGTTGGGGTTTGAAAATTTATTGGATGGTATACGGGATGGTAATCCAAATGTAGTTCTTTGGAAAACCGCGTGGCGTCAAACATCTACTCCCATTATTCTTGCAACAACTTCCGACTTTATTCATTCACGGTTACTCATGTTGTGTCGAAACCTTCAACAAGGGTTATGATATACCTCCACGGCTTGCATGTCGATTGGTGCGCCTACCGGTGACTCTTTGGCTGAAAGCTGTAACGTATCTTCTTTCGTGCATTCTTATCAACCTTTCTTGCCTGCCGAACAAGTTTTCACTGATGTGGATATTACAAAAGCCGAGTGGCTAAGGGCTTTTCAACTTACAGGTATTGTGACTAACGTATTTTTATTTTTGTAATTCGTTTGAAATTTTTTTCACACATATGACGGAAATTGGTGATTCACATTGCAGGGCCTGTTCGTGCTCCACTCGTTCTTGATTTTCAGACAAACAGTATACAGTACGGTGTATCAGTTTCTTCATCAAAAAATTTAGCCGACACAGTGTCAGCCTCCACATCAAGGAAACGGCGTAGACGTGATACTGGCCAATCGGTTGTGATCGCCTTTGATAACGTGATCAACACCCGTTGTGATACCTCTGCTGAAATTCATACAACATATGTACAAGTGAGTGCTGAAGCTTTATGTCAGGGTATGTTTACGTGTGACTAAATTTTTTTTATTCACAGTAATAACAACTGCTGGTATGAGTGCTAATGACCTTTGTCATGCTATAGCACACCGATTTGAGTTAGACGAACCCATGTCTCCATCTGTTTCAGCCCCGCGTGTGGATGCAGAGTATTTAACCGGAGAAGGTACTTTATCTTTCATTTGCATCTTATTAATGGTTATGTAATCGGACATTCTGAGCGTTAACTTTGTCTTTGTTATGGTTGTTTTAGTATTAACGTTCTGAGGTTCCGCCACCGGTTGAAAGCCAACTGGTACAACCGATGTCCATTCCGTTGTTCAAAAAGGTTGCCCACATATTACTTGGTGTTTACCTTTTGTTTTTCCAGTATTCAATAATTATGAACGTATCTTTTATCATAACCTTACTCCTTATTTTCTGTTGAAACTTATTCTGATATACGTTTGCTAAACTTATTTACAGGTCCACCGAAAGAATATCACAGATTTGGACGATGTGATTGTGTGTGCCATAATTGCAAGGCCAGATTTTGGCCGGAAGAAAAGCTCAGTTACTCTACTCTGACTTCGGGCCCGCTTTATAATATTTGTTGCCTCCAAGGCAGGGTTAAATTATTCACGCCCACTTCCTTGAAAACATCGAGCCTACAACCAAATGTTTGCAATGACTTCATTTAGGCGCTAGTATTGTGAGTCCATTAATAACGGGAGGGACCTTATGTCTTCAAAATTTGGAGACGATATACCATACGATTGGCCGCTATGTCTGGTAGGGAAAGATCCTAGATTTTTGCGTTATATATATACGATCTGAAATGAGGTCGGTAATAGATTAGCACATTTTACGGTACTTCAACACAAACCTCGGGCACGATATTGTTCGCGTTAATGAATTTCTGGATGAAAATAACGCACTAATCTGATTGTTTAGAACGACTAGGGATAGCTACAACAAATCCGATCCGGACTTTAAGGTAAGGCTTTTAGTGTTGCAAAGGTTCACGATATGATGTTTCGACCGCGGATACTATAGGTGCTATTGTATTTGATGATACTATGGAAACAGAGGCAGACTTTGATGTAGTCATAGAGACTCATTCTGGTGACCCACAACGCATTAACAAGCTACATGCAACCTATATGTCAGCTCAGTTTCCGCTGCTTTTTGTATATGGTGAGCATGGGTATCACCTTGGGCTTAGATACATAAACGTTGACAGTATTTCAACTCGGAGGGGAAAGAAAATGTCAATGAAATCGTTTTATGCTTACCAACTGCATGATAGGGTGGGTTATTATAATCTTTTAAGCGGGGCGGTAGACTATTCCAACAATATGTAGTGACGTCTTGTAGTATCGAACAAAGCGGATGGATTGGGTGCGTACTCATCGAGCGGACATAAGAGGAGACTATTTGGCTGGTCTATATGATGCAATTAATAGAGGGCGTCGATGGATCGGGCGTGGGTTCGAGATTATCTTGCGTCATCTTTCACCGGTGGTCCAAGATACATGTCTGACCATTATCTTGTGCGTTAGCTATCATCGTGTGCATGGGAATCCTTCTTTTTATCACGTTCACGTGTAATACAGCGGCGAAATAGAAGAGTACATGAAATGTACCCTCACTTCTACCGTGATAGACGGGCGTAGTGGATCGAATTTTGAGCGTAAAATTCACGATAAAGTATGTGCGTCGTACTAGACTCTTTGGCTCGATAAATGCGGTACAAATTCAATGCCTTTCAACTCAATTTGTTAGGAATTAGAAATTCCGGTATTAAAGAGTCGGTCACCTCAAGTATATGTAATCGTTAAGCTCGTAGTCGTAGTTATTTTAAGTTAAGTAGTATTTAGTTAAGTAACACCGTGGAGGACAGACGGTCTTTACCATGTATGTATGCACGATCCACGACCCGTTGTGTGGCGTTTTATGTAAGACTATAAATACTCTCTACCTCCCAAGGTAGAGTTGGAGCTCATAATAAAATTTTCTTTCTCTCACTAAAGTTCCCTAAACCTCTAACTTTCTCTCTCTAGAATTCCACTTATCGCCACCTTGTTGTTATGGTTTGATGTGTATGTGAAAACTAATATCCTACAATTGGTATCAAGAGCCATGGTTAGATCATATCTTGCACATCTTTGGATTTCTAGTGGTTTTAGGTGGTTTTGAGTTTGAAAAAGTTTAGTGGTTTGTGCATCATTTGGTTGATTTCTTGTGTTAAAGCTTGGATTTTGTTAGTACTTTTATGTTTAGAATCATCACAAGTGTTTAGGTTTTCATTTGGTAGCTTGAATCATCTTGGTTGGGTTGTTTTGGATTGAAAAGTGATGTTTATGTTGTTTTCATGCTAGCGACTTGACCTACGGAGTTGTTTCTTAGTAGCGACTTGCTTTGCAATTTTGTAGCGAGTTACGGTTTTGGAGCTAGCGACTTAGGCCTAGCGACTAACGATACAAGTAGTGGACTCTCCACTACGGGTGGCGACTTGTGTTAGCGACTTGAGGCATGGCGAGTTGCTCTTTAGCGACTTGAATCTTTAGCGACTTGTCTAGCAATTCTTGCCAAAATTTTGCTAGCGACTTGAGGCTTAGCGAGTTACTACTTAGCGACTTGCATTTGTTTAGCGACTTGGGACTTTAGCGACTTGGTGGTATAGCGAATTAGGTGTTAGCGACTTGGTGCATTATCTTCTAGCGACTTGGGTGATTTTTTTGGGTGACGGTTTCTCTTGATTTAGTAAAATCCGTGAAAGAATCTATTTCGGTTTAATCATAGAGTTATAAAATCCGTATAATCTGTTAACATGTCTACCAACGTTCCTACTATCATATCCACTTGTTGCGAGGATGTTCAAGCGGTGGTTGGATACTCGTCCACCCATGCTTGACAGGCCGACTATGATTCTTGGGCTCAACGAATCAGTTGTCTTGTCTTGGAAAGGATAATGGTGTCAACATTCTCAAATCCATTGATGAAGGACCGTATCGAGTTGAGGCGACTAGAGATGTACTTGATCTGCTGAAGATGGAACTACGATTTACGGAATGGACGGACCAAAGATGTATGATGAGCTTGATGATAAGGAGAAAAGAGATTCGATCTTGATATCGGGGCTTAACATTGTTCTTCAAGGTCTTCCTAAAGACATCTACAAGGCGATCAATCACAACACCGATGCAAAGCGGTATGGGATAACGTCAAGATGCTTCTCTCGGTTACGAATTAACTATGGAAGGCAGAGAATCACAACTCTATGATGAATTTGAACACTTCAAGATGAAACCGGATGAGAGTGTCTATGAGTACTATGTGAGATTTCATAAGTTGGTGAATGATATGAGGAACATCGAATGACTATGCCTAACATTCATTTGAACTCAAAATTTGTGAACAACATGAATCCCGAATGGCACAAGTTTGTTACCTCATGAAGCTCACTAAAGGATTGAAGAATACAAACTATGAGCAACTCTATGCCTTCCTTCTTGAGAATGAGAGACATGCCATGTTTGAAAAGATGATTCTTAATCGGTTCAAAACCAACCGGGGAGAGACTAGCTCATCTAATGACTCAACGCCTTCTACTCAAACATCGGAATCACAACCAAAGCCTCACAAGTCATACCCATGGGTAATGGTAATCACAAACTCATTCACGATCCTATGTTCAAACAAGGCGATCTTTGATGCACACGTGGGTAACATCATTAATCAACTAGCTCTTACGATTAGTCAAAACATGAATTCTCTCCCACAAACCAACAACAACCTCGAGCGACATCTAACCCACACAATCAAGCTCTTGTTAAAGATGGGAGGATCGTGGTGCAACCGATTCGGGAAAGGCAGTATGAGCAGGGAAGAGGTGGGTGGTAGAGGTTATGTTGGTGTCGAAATCGAGGAAGGAATGGTAATCAAGGTCAAACTAAGCCGATCAAATGCTACAAGCGTGGTGGTGAGGACACATTGCAAGGCGCACATCTCCAAAGCGTCCACGAGAATCTTGATTATTTCGAGAGATAAGATCTTGCTTGTACAAGCTCGGGATAATGGTCTTGCTTTGGATGAAGAGGAGTTGTTGTTTCTTCTTGAGGGCAATGCCAAGACCTATGATCTTGATGTGGATGAGCGACCTATTCGGAAATAGGTCACAATCATCGAATGCCTTTCAAGTCGGCGATTGTGATGCATACGACTACGATGTGGATGATGGACCTCTGCACACAAATTTTTATGGCTAGCATTTCTCCAATGGTTTCTCCCAAGGTCTCATCTTCACCACAAGTGGCCCATCCAAAGACAAACTCATCTCGGAGGTATTAAAACTATCGATGATCTTGATGTGCAAAGATGCATGACAAAGTACAATTAAGCGAAACTATTGAATCAAATATTGAAAATATGGATAATATCAATGTTGTCCCATATGATCAATATGTGAAACAAAGTGAAAGTGAAGTTGTACCAAGTGATGCATCTTCTGCGATCAACAATAACTATGTTTTGATGAATACACTTTGCATGTGCCCACGATGATTACGTAATTTACGAACTAAATGCCTATAAAGAGCGTGTTGCTATCTATGAACAACGTGCAAAATTTGAGTTGACCTCTCGTGAGCGGGAAATGGATGACCAAGTGCGTACAATCATTAGAAAAAGTAATTTTCGAGAAAAGTATTAAAACAAGAGTTAAATTCCTTGCAAGAAAAGCTTTCTAAAGCGCTAAGCAAAACAAGAACTTCAAGAAAATGTGAAAATGCTTAAGCAAGAATTTAATGCAAAGGAATCAAAACTCTTGAAAGATTTTCTAATCGAAAACTTTGAAAAACAAACTTGAAAACAAGTTGTACATACAAGGAACACCATTGATTTGCTCACATGATCACTAAGCATAGAGTCTTAGCGATAAGCATAGCATTCCCTTATTGAGGAACCAAATCCGAAGTTATTAAAAGGCTAGAAATGCTCATAAGGTTCTTTATGATGGCAATGAAATCCTTAAACCTAGGCGAAAACCTAGTTGCGTTGAGTGCCTTGAGGAAGATAAGAAATCGGATGAAGTCACTAGGGAAAAGATGAACAAGAAATTAGATGATCCTAAATGTAAAGAAGAAAATAAAGATCACACCCATGATTACAAGAAGGAAAAGCTGGTTTCCTTGAACAAGTTTAAGCCTCGGACATTGTTGACTCCAGAACAAGTTTTTGGAAAATAGATCTAGATAAGCGAAAATTGAAAATATTGTTGAAACAAACCCTCCCTTTGGAAAATGCCTAGAAGCATTGTGTATCCTCCTAATACACCAATGCATCTTGTTCCTAGAACAATTGCCACTAAAAGCAAGACCTTAATTAGCCAATATGTTATATTTCAACTATTTGTTGATTTTGAGAAAACTTGCAAGAAAAGGATCACACCCAGCTGGTATAAGCGAAGGAGAAAGGGTTTTGAGCAAATGAAAGAATGTTATTTAAATGAGGTCATGCCTTTCTTTAAACTTCTAAAAGATCACTTTGAGAGTCTTAAAAGGGATAGAAAGCGATATTAAGGGAATGGAAAAGGAATTTGATGCAATGATAGTTGAAGTTAGTGACTATGAGCGAGCACTAAAATATAATGAGATTGAGAGGAAGAACTTGCATACACTAAATGAGAACACGATTTACGAATGTATTGCTCAAGATGTGTTTTCAACGCTACAAATTGTTCCATTAATGCTTCCAAATTTCATGAATTATCGGTTGCCACGAAAGTCTCCCATGATCGTGTCATTGAGCTTGAAAAACTAATTACGAACTAAGCGAGAAAATTGAGCTGGATGATCACGACAATTTGGTTAAACATTTTTCTAAACTAGAAGTTGAGCATTTTAATTTACAACTAAAATATCAACATCTTAAAGAAAATGTCAAAACTTCAAATATCAAGACATCCTCGGATGCTCGAGTTTGATGCGATTTTCAAATTAACAAGCGTGATGAGCGATTCAAGCTCATTGCAACACGATCGAGAAGTTGAAAGCCCAAATCTCTCAATTAAAGGGTCAAGCGAACAATATGGCGGGCTCCCAAATACCTCCTCCTTTAGATTCTCGAATTCTCAAGCGTTTCATCTTCAAAACCTAGTAAATGCATTACAAAGGAAAGCGAAAGTTTTCTAGAAGAAAATGAAAAGGTTAAAGTCATTTCAATGAGTTATTTGAATCAATAAAGGTCACTCGTAACAAAAATAACGAACAAATAGCTTCATTGCAAAAGGAAATTGAGAATCGAAGAGTCGGGTAAAAGGGAAAATGCCATGACCAATGGGAGAATGGTGTATCAAGGTTCACTCTTGTAATAAATATGCTATATACATGAAATATGTCCTCCTCATCTCGGGAACAACAAACTTCTTTGTTCAAACATACTTCTCATCCCTTAAGGATTGCCTAGAATGTCTGCGTGAGATTGTTGAAGAGGATAAGTTAGAGAAACCTCATGATAATGCAATTGGACATGCATGCTTATATGCCAAACGATCTCAAGAAATCCTAGAATGCTTGATCACAATATGCCCAAAGTCCTTAGGTGAGAGAGTTAATCCTTTGATTCCATGTTCGATGCCTAATGCCAAGTATGATATTCATTCGATGCCCAATGTCTTGAATGTGAACCTTAGTGTGCCTTTAAGTAGTTGATTCGGATCATCAATGCTATGAAAGAGAACTCAAGTGTGCCTTCTAGGAGTACAAATCCCAGCACTTCTAGTTTTAAGAAAGTGAACCTTAGTGTGCTGCATGTAGTTCGGATCGGCACATCTAAGCGGTGATGCAAAGAATAGTAAAACCAACTAATGTTCCCATTCCTCTACGAGAGTGTCGGTGACATTAAAGGGAGCGGTCAAAGTCTCAAGACAATACAAGGAATGATAGGACCTCATGAAGCTAAGAATGTGCCTTTGGAAAAGAGTAGAAGAACAATCTAGGAACTTTAAGCTTGAATCGAATAAAGCGAATCGTGTTGATTCTAGTATTAGCCATAGGCGTCTTGTAATTAATTGAATTACGATACTATTTGCAAACCTTGTATTGATGTGCTGCTTGAATTACATTTCTAATCATGAATGTGGTGTTAATGTTTTGCCTAATGATGTTAATTGTCCGATTAATATGGTTAATGCTAAAATTCATGCTAAAAAGGCAAAAAGGCAAAAGCGAAAGAAAGTTAGAAAGCAGTGGAAACCCAGGGAAGAACATTTAGTAAGATAGGCTATTATTGGATACACATTGGTCATAAGAATAATCGAGACAATGCCCACTAGAAAATGGATGCCTCTTGGTAGAACTATTCCCTTAAGAAGTGAGCACTGCGTGAGCAGGGCTATCTGAGACACTAATCTTGCATCTATTCACAATGATTCCAGTGCCTTAATTTACGATATGAATGCTTCTTTTTACGATGTGGGTGTTCCAACCATTGTTACTAACCAAATGGAACCCATTCTTGCATGGGGATCCCAATTATCGATTATCCATTCTTATGCATGTTCAGCTGCGGATCGTTCAAATCGTTACGTGGTACTGGACTCATTTGTTCCAAGCATATATTGGCGACGGTCACGGCTCATGAACCGTGAGCAAATTCATCGGAGACGATTAGATTCGGGAATGATCATTTCGGTGCTATCATGGGTTATGGAGACTATGTTGTTGGCAAAGTGTTATCTCGGGGTTTACTATGTAGAAGGTCTTGGTCACAACTTGTTCTCTGTTGGTCATTCTGCGATTCGGATCTAAAGTAGCCTTGAAAAACATACATGCTTCGTTAGAGAACTTGATGGTAAGGAACTTTTAAGAGGTTCACGTGGTTCAAATCTATACACCATCTCTATCGAAGATATGATGAAGTCTTCTCAATTTGCTTCTTGTCAAAGGCTTCTAAAACAAAGTCATGGTTATGGCATCGTCGTCTCAATCACACGAACTTGGCACCATCAATGATCTCACGAGAAAGGACTTAGTTGTAGGTTTACCTAGACTCAAGTATGAAAAGGATCATCTTTGTTCGACATGTCAATTGGGAAAAAGCAAAGTATGCCCATAAACCCAAACCTACTAACTCATCACGAAGTTCTTCATATGATTCATATGGATTTATGTGGACCAATGAGGTGCGAGAATATCTTTGGGAAGAAATATGTGTTAGTTGTGGTTGATGATTACTCTAGATTCACAGGTCAAGTTCTTAAGGACAAAGGATGAAACTCGATATCATCATCAAACTCATCAAGCAGTGCGAGTTCGACTTAACAAAACCGTCGAATTATCGAGCAGACAATGGGCGGGTTTGTCAACAAACAACTTAGTGAATTTTATGAAAGCGTTGGAATCGACCATCAAAGAAGTGTTCCACGAACTCCTCAGCGAGCGGTGTAGTTGAAAGGCAAAATCGAACTCTTGTTGAAGCCGCTAGAACAATCTTGATTTACTCAAAGGTTCCAATGTTTCTCGGGTGAAGCTATTGCCATTGCATGCTACACAAAATCGTTCCACGATTCACCTTGTTCATGGAAAAACTCCATATGAACTTGTCCACAACAGAAAACCTAATCTCTCTTTCCTTCGTGTGTTTGGTGCTTTATGTTATCCAACTAATGAGGTCAAGACTTAGGCAAACTTAGAGCTAAAGCGAGACATTGGAGTATTTGTAGGATATGCACCAAACAAAAGGGATACGAATCTACAACAAAAGAACCCGAAATATCATGGAAACAATTCACGTTACGTTTGATGGTGACCGGTCAAATGGCTCTGGACAATCCGATTCGGGACCCGCTTCAAAACAGTCCCATTGGTTCATCTCTTGTTCCAAACTCCTCTCATGAAACTCCATATGTACCTCCATCGAAGATGATTTAAAGAAATTGTTTGATCCTATGTTTGATGAACTTTATGATCCAAGTACTAATGAGGTATCGATCCACTACAGAGAGGCTGCTCATATTCACGTGAATGAAGTAAATCCTCGGTCTCAATATCTTTAAGTCAAGAAGCGCCTCTGCGATCCTTGATCTCATCAACAAATCATCATTCTTCAAATGTACATCATGGAGCTGTTTACGGCATCAATGATGAAGTTAATCCCTTTGGTACTCTGAAGATGCTCCATTTGAAAACATATTTGCTCTGAATCATCATCGAACCATCTTCTTGAGGAGACATCGACTCTGCTACTTGATCCCTCAACTCTTGCCACATGAACACCTTAGAAAATGGACTCACGATCACCCACTAGACAACATCATTGGAAATCCCTCTCGTCTGTATCAACACGGAAACAACTTGCAACCGATGCCTTATGGTGCTTCTTCAACTCCGTACTATCTAAGATCGAACCAAAGATGTTAAAACCGCCATGAATGAAGATAGGCGGTTCAATGCCATGCAAGATGAAATTCATGAGTTTGATCGACTTGATGTATGGGAGTTAGTACACGCTCAGGCGTGCTATGATTATTGCTCTTAAATGGATCTTCAAAGTGAAACTTGATGAGCATGGTGATGTGTTGAAGAACAAGGCTCGATTAGTTGCTAAAGGATACCGTCAAGAGGAGGTATTGACTTTGAAGAATCTTTTGCTCCGGTTGCTCGAATCGAGGCAATCGAAATCTTTACGGCTAATCTTGCTAGTAAGAACATGGTAGTCTATCGGATGGATGTAAAGGCGGCATTTACGAGCGGAGATCTTAAAGAAGTCGTCTCGTCGGTAACTGAAGGATTTGTGAATCAAGAGCATCCTACTCACGTTTATCGTTTGAAGAAGGCTCTTTACGGTTTAAAGCAAGCTCGAAGGGCATGGTATGATACATCATCAAAGTTTCTTCTATCAACGGATTTAGCAAAGGCATTGATCCAACATTGTTCACCGAAAGTCGGCAAACATTTAATTCATGTTCAAATTTATGTTGATGATATTATTTTTGCCTCGGCGGACCCAATGGAATGTGATCGTTTTCAAATGAAATGAGTTCAAAATTTCAAATGTCAATGATGGGACAAATGTCATTTTCTTGGGATTACAAATTTCATAAAGTCCGGAGGCATTTTCATAAATCAATCTAAATATGCAACGAGATCTTAAAGAAATTTGGATTTGATTCAAGTGACCTCATTGACACTCCATGATTGATCGAACCAAACTAGATGAGGACCACTCGGGGATCATGATTGACCAAACAAAATATCGTAGTATGATTGGATCACGATGTACCTCACGACTAGTAGACCGACATCTTGTTCATTTGTTTGCATGTGTGCTAGATACCGAGCTAAGCCTACTAAAAAGCACCTTGAAGCGGTTAAGCGGGTCTTCGGTATCTCAAGGAACCATCAATATGGGTCTTTGGTACCCGAGGACACCGGTATGTCACTAACGACCTATCACGAATCTTGATCATGCGGTGTCAAGATACTCGTCGAAGTACATCCGGAGGTGCTCGGTTTTGGGTGATAAACTTGTGGTGGTCTTCAAAGAAGCAAATGAGTACTTCTATTTCCTCTCGAGAGGTGAATACATAGCCATGTCATCTTGTTGTGCTCAAATCTTATGGATGAGATCTCAATTATCGACTATGGCTTTGAATTCAACAAAATCCCTCTCTTTGTGATAATAAAAGTGCTATTGCTCTCTCATGCAACAACGTTCAACACTCAAGAGCAAAGCATATCGACATTCGACATCATTTCATCGAGGAACAAGTGGAAAAAGGTGTGGTGGAACTCTATTTTGTGAGGTGCGAATATCGGTTAGCGAGACATCTTCACCAAAGCTCTTCCAAGAGAGCGTTTTGAGTTTATTCTTCCACGTCTTGGCTTGAAAAGCCTTCAACGAAACACTCAAGCGTCTTGAGGAGGAAGGCGAGGAGTAAAGGTCTATCTTCATCTATCTCTTGTAAATATTTATTCGAAAAACAAAATACAAAATTATAAAACCTTCAAAAAATCAAATAGAAAAATATAAAACTTTCAAAATCCATAAAAATTTGAAAAATTTGAAAAATCTTCAAAAATATTGTCATTTTGTCATGTTTCTCTCGATTCGATAATATCTACGGTCTTGATGTTGTCATTCAAAGAATGACACGGGACTTTAGATGTTGTTCGAATTTTTATAAAAAAAAAAAAAAAATTGAGAGAAAGAAAAAAATGGTTTATTGTCATTTCGAGCGATAACCGCTTTTCAAAGAAAAAACGAGCCATGCTTTACCATGTTTTCAAATTCCATGCTCGATTCTATAAACATTTATCTGCTTGAAAACTAAGCGCTTTGAAAAATAACTCGGTCTCTATTTTTGATAATCATCGGGACTTATTTGTCAAAATCTCTATCTCTCAATCAACAACCTATGTCATTGATTGAGGGAGAATGATTTCAATTAAATTAAAAAGTTATTTGGCATTAAATTGTTTTCAAAAGATGTACATGCATGTTTTATCAATGGAGTTTAAAGTCTTAAAATCCGATCCTTATCGATTAAAACGCTTTCATAATCAAGTCACAATTCCCTTAAAATCTTTCAAAATCAATTTAAATCAATAAGAGATCACAAATCTCAAATGATTTGATAATTGTGATCGGGGAGAATGTGTGATTTAAATTGGATTTAAGCGATAATTGGTAAATGGTTTTATAAGGATGTACATGCTATCCTTCCCACATGTGACAAACGATTTCAAATTTTCCATGCACATGTTGAGGGGAGCATCTATCTTAAACCTATGATTTGAAGCGTGATCATTTATCTCAATGTGCGGGTTCCTCTAGTATGTGCAAAACTCTTTTCAAACCTAGAGGCACATATTGAGGGGAGCAAAATCATGAAAACCTCATCCTTCCCAAAATGCTTTATCTACTTGATTTGATCAAGGAAGTGATGTTGATATCTTTTAGAAAATGGTAATCAAAGTTAATTCTTCCTCTTGCCTCCGTGTGCAAAAGCGATTTCAAACATTCATGCACATGTTGAGGGGAGCACTTATTCTAAAATATCAAAAACAATTCGGTACAAAATGTTTTGATAATATATCACAAGTATCTGGATTGATTTTCAAATGGTTTTCAATTGGTTCCAATGGCGGATGAACAATACCAAATAGACCGACCAACTTTACTTTATATACGGTGATATAAGGATGATAAGGTTAGGTATGTGTTCCCATGATCCGCCGAGCCGGAGGGATCTACCGAGGACTATCCACTAGTTAGTGTAGAGTTCTTAGGTATGATGATAAAAGGAGAAAAATGAGATATGGGAAGAGTGCGGATGAGGCGAGCTAGTCTTGAAATAAACCCAACAAGGTTCTAGCTATGAAGTCTCGGTAAGCTTGAAGGGTTGAAGAATTAAAAGAATTGAATGAGAAAGGGTGAAAACAAATAGCCCTCCATATATTCAACCTTAGGGCGAAACGGGTTCAATTCATATGCTCTTGATGGTAACATCGGTATTGAAGACAAGGCGTCATGGACCCGGTGGCGCTTGCACTTCAACTTTCCAAACCACTCAAGTTCCTCTTAAAGGACTTGTTTCATTCTCACGAGAACCGACATTATCTATCGACTTTCTCTTAGAGATTGTTGATATTGAAGAAGGAGACCCTCCTAGTCTCGACACGGGATCCAAATATGCACAAATTGAGTCTAGAGCCACGAGATCATCAATAAATCTCATTAGGACACTTTCAATGAAGACTCTGTTTCACACAATGTGAAAGAGAGATTATATCTTGAGTCCTCGCATTATCCTTGTGGTATTGCGGAACATCGAGTGATGTGTAAACATATTCACAATGAAGATGGAAAACCTTGGAGCCAACATCAAACAAGCTCTGGTAGGTGGCGGTGAGATCTATCATATAGATCAACCATGTGACAATGAGCGAAACAATGGGGCGATTCAATCTCTTGAATCAATCACAGTTCGAGTTATGGATTGACGGATACCTTTGAAAAACCGGTCTTTGTGCTTAAAAACTCTTTTCTTTAGCACATCGACCGTGTACTAATTTTCAAATCAAAAGGTGTTTTATGATTGATAATTGATTTTCAATAAAACCTTCGTTGTATTGCAAAAACAATTTCTATTGAGCAATACACGATTGTTTTCAAATCTCTTTTCATCAATCGGTGGACTTAAATTATTTGGTTCACTCACTCCGTGTTGTCTTCTTTGAGATGCTCGGTTTGAGAACAACTAGAGCATTGCGAAACCTGTCAAGGAAATTCTTGAATTATACGATCACGGCGATACTTGTCTTGATCAGCGAGGAACCGTGGGCGTGTACCTCAATTCAACGAAAGTGATCAAAGACACTTTAAATGCGATTTATTGCTAGCTAGCTTTGTATGCGGTACACCCGGCGTTTGCGGTGATCGAATGAAGCGGTCAATCCATAGCCGCATGCTCACTTAACACATTCATCTCAAAAGAAATCATGATTAGTGCATCAATGACTCGATATTTTCACTCCATGCTTACGCTTCTGCTGCGCCAATATCATGAATCAGCGAAAGCTTCCGTTACTCGATGAGAAGATATCATGATCCGAATGTGAGCATGTCGGTCCGAAAGTCACAACATCACATAATACCAACACCACAATGGATGTCTCGAGAGATTTTGATGGTGATGATCTCAAAAGGCGGCTCAAATTTATTATCACGTGGATCGGTAAAGACCTCCACTTGGATTAACCAAACATGCAATGAGAAGAATCAATGACTACGAGCTTGAACAAAGTACTACATCAAGAATGCAAGAACAATTGTTAATGTAATATCTGTTTGTATTCAATGTAATTTTAGTACATGATTGAGGTGACCTCCATAGGGAGATTGTTAGGAATTAGAAATTCCGGTATTAAAGTCGGTCACCTCAGTATATGTAATCGTTAAAAGCTCGTAGTCGTAGTTATTTTAAGTTAAGTAGTATTTAGTTAAGTAACACCGTGGAGGACAGACGGGTCTTTACCAGCTGTATGCACGATCCACGACCCGTTGTGTGGCGTTTTATGTAAGACTATAAATACTCTCTACCTCCCAAGGTAGAGTTGGAACTCATAATAAAATTTTCTTTCTCTCACTAAAGTTCCCTAAACCTCTAACTTTCTCTCTAGAATTCCATCTATCGCCATAAGCGCCTTGTTGTTATGGTTTGATGTGTATGTAACTATTGGGCATACACCGTTTATTTGTGAATGATAGAGAATTACAAAGTGGCGTTTCATATGAGTTGCAAGTGTTGTTAGCTACATGGTAAATCTCTAAAGATTTTGGCCTACCTATACCACCACGGACTTGCTTACAATTTTCAACAACAGAGCGGTAATGGAAGAAAAAGCTATGACCGTGCGAAATGGAATCGAAAGCGGGCGATTAATACCACGGTGAACCAAGCTCGAAGGACCGTGTTGATAGTATTATGGGCGATTGTCTCACACAAGCAAGAGTTGCTCTTTGTCTATGGCCGGAGGCTGGAAAAACTTTTCTATGGAAGCTATAATCGCTACTGCTAGCGCGGGGAAAATAGTTCTCGCAGTTGCATCGTCGGTATAAGCGTCGTTGTTGCTACCTTCGGTGAAGCGCACATTCAAGGTTCAAGATACCTCTCAACTAACGGATGAATCGGTTTGCACAATTAAGAAGAATACTCGACGGCGAGCTCTGAAACAAGCTGCACTAATAATATGGGACGAGGCCCCGATGAATGAAAGAAGGTGTTTGAGCGATGGGACGAACACTTAGGGGCGTTTTGGACACACCAACTTGCCTATTGGTGGGAAGCCGATCATGTTAGGTGGAGACTTTAGGCGACGTTGCTTGATTAAAAGGGTGCCTTTAAACAAGTTATAATTACAGCGTCGATAGTGCAATCTTACCTATGGCCATATTTCAAAATAATCTTTGTCGAGAAAATATGAGACTTCATAGACCACATATGACAACTACGGAAAGCTTGAGGCGAATACTTTTCACAATGGTTGTTGAATATAGGAAGCGGCAACATTGGTGAGCGTGACACGAAAGATCGAGAAAACACAAAGTGGAGTACGAATCTGGGAGACGTCTTGTTTCGACCAAATGACGACGGTTTCTTGCGGCTAATTAATTTTATATATGACCCTACATCGATCGTGCACTGACGATGACATTCCAACAGAAGCAATTATGCGCCCAAAATAAACGGCGGATCTCATAAGCGATCGCGTGCTCGAAGGGTTCGGGAAGCTCAAAGTTTTATCTGACGTCGATGATCTTGTACCTATTAGTAACGATGGCGGCTGTGAATTACTCTATCCTATAGAATATCTCAATTCAATGAAATTCCCGGCATACCCCATAAGCTTCAACTTAAGAGAGTCCGGTAATGCTATTGCGTAATTTAAACTGATTGAAGGGCGTGTAATGGAACACGCATGATAGTTACTCAATTACTTAGCAAGTGGTGGAAGGCAAAATTATTACGGGTACAAGAATAGGTGAAAAGTGTTCCTCCCAAAATTATATTAAGCTGTCAAAGAGGAAAATGCCATTTTGTATTCAAGCGAGCAGTTTCCTATTAAGCCATGCTACTGATGACGATCAACAAAAGTCAAGGGCGATCCTTTGGAAAAAATAAGCGTGTTTGCACGAGCCTATATTCGGTCATGGGCAACTATATGTAGCTTTATCTAGAGCTACATCACCCAAAGGTCTTAAAGTTGTCATAGGGAACCACGTAGATAAACCTTTTAACAGCACGAAAAATATAGTCTACACAGACTTTCTCAACCAAATTATGGGACGTCAGGTTACATATAATTTTTCTTGCAGCCTTTCTTAACGTGGTGTACACAAATATGTCTGCACACTATGCTTAATTGTACATTATTTGTTGTGACTCTTACACTTTGCCACAACGTCACCGCTTTTCGCATTATTGGTGATTTTACATCAATAATATTCACAATACATTTGTTGTCATTATTTATGATATAGGTTCACTGATACTTACATACCTCACGACATAGGTGCACGACAAAAAAATTCTTGCATACTACCAGTTTGTATATTTCTAGTATTATTTTCATAAAATGTTTGCAACCTTTTCAGGTAATTTAAATCATGTGCAGACTAACAATTGAAGACTCACTGACTGCCTAAGTTGATTAGCAATAACATAGACCGACACTTGCACATATGACCGTGCATACCCTTTGTGCAGAGCATTACCGATACGTGATTATCTAGGTTCACTGATACTTATTAATACGTGAATCTTTCTAATTGTTATAACTATGTGCAGGTTAGTACTTAAACACTTTCAGTAATTTCAAATGTCAAAGAGGCTCATGAAGAGGGTCGGCACGGAGGAAGTTTCTATAGAATCCAAGGATAAAGGCAAAATCTTGGTGGTAGAATCTCGGTAGGCGCGCCCGACCAATAAGCGCTATTGACCCAAAAAGATAAAGGAAAACTTCCTATGGTTAAACATGACGCCAGTAAACATCGGCGACATAATAGCCACGACCCAAGTAAATCCACAAGTCGAGTCTATCGTAAATGGATCTCAAGAAATATCCTGACCTACTCCAACGGTTTATGCTTCATACTACTTGATCGAGAGGTAATGTCGGTCTATTTCAAATCATAAAATATATCTGAACATGTTACTAATCGTACAGCGTCTATCAATCTGAGGGAGCGCGTGTAAGCAAATGTGGAAATACGAGATATTAAACAATTTGAATCAAGTATGGAAGTAAACTCATGCTATAAATTTACGAGGTTGGTCAAAGACAACGAGCGGCAGCGTACCTTAAAAAGCGACACAACACTCCTTTTGGAAAGCTTACATTACTGTCGAATCCCGATGGCCACTTAGCCAAAACATTACTTTGACTTATTGCTTATAATGACCTTGGGCCTCATGGCCAACCGAGAATCAATTCTAACAGGTAAAAAAAACATTTCGTGCAAAATTAATAAAACACAACTAACATAATATTTGGATACGTGTACAGATTATATTGGTATTATTCGGAACGTTAGCAGAATCAAAGAGTTTGGAAATGCAACAACGACCGCGACACTCTGGAAGAACATACAAATCCAGAACCTCAAGTAAACACTGACTCTTAATTTAAAACTAACCATCAGACTAATATAACGTAATTGAAAATGATTCCTTCTCTTATCAGCGGAACCAACATTACCTTAAGTTTATGGAGCGAGATGGTATCGGGTTTGAAATGGATGTTGCTACGCAATTAAGCGACCGATCATAATAGTTGTGAGTTCTGTATAGTCAAAAGCTTTGGCGGAACTTTACAACTTTCGAGAAGCTTCGCCACCGACTACTACCTCAACCCGACATACGGGCGAACCATATCGTGCAATGTAAGTCTGGCGACCATAACATCACAGCGCTTATAGTAATTTGTAAATATCGATCTATACACTAACAAACCTTATATGCGAGATATAATGAATTACTTGGACCGATTATGCATTAACGTTTCAAACCACCCACATGACCAGCGACCTGACAATCCACCATACAACCACCATTGACAATCGCGGAACTTATGCGAGATAAGTCGACAATATAATGGTAATGTACACACTCTCGCCATAGATTAAAATTTTTATAACGTCTTGAAAATAGTTCTAAAGCAATGAGGGAGACTTTTACCATCGAGGCGTTATAACAAAGATAGAAGAAAATATGGAATGGTACATGAGCAGATGCAAGATGCATGCGAAACATTGAAGACAAGCGTCCTCATTGGCATTGTGAACAATCTATAGCGAGGCGAACTCAAATTACAGTGCGTAATGGTTTTCTACAATTTACAAACACAAATTATCACCTATAAATATAATGACTCATAAGTCTTAATTGTTTCCATGCTTACGATTCTTTGTTTGAGCGTGGTTGCGAGGCGTCACGAGAAGTGTTGTTGTCAGTTGTTTGACCCGGGCCCATTCACTTTACCGCCTTGCATAGAAGTGGTCGATTACATATCGGATAGAAACCCACATCACGCCTCCGATAATCGAGACTTAGAGAATACAAAGCACCGTTTCAAGGTACATTTGAACGAGGGGCCGTAAGGATTACCAAGACTAATTCTAGACCACCGACGATCCGGCACCCACCATTACTCCCAAAATTGGCGGGGCGGCTCTTCAGCCGCGACAATCGTGAAGAACACGTTCTATCACGAACTCCCGCGAAACCTTAACCCCACCCCCATCATCGCAGGCGCTCGGAAAAGAAATCGAACCACTACCCTTATCGACAACCGGTGTCAAAAACAACTCTTCCAACCATTACCGAAGACGAAGACAAGCGAGAAGCCAAAAGCGAAAGATGAGTTAAAGGAAGAAACTACACCCGTTCGTAAGTAAAAATGTTTTGTATAATGGGCGTATAAATCTTTGTCGAAACAATTTGCGAAAAGTTGTAGGAACTTATAGACCAATAACCTACAACGGTATATATATGGACATAGATGTAGCGGATAAGCATCGATGAAGATAGCCAACCGCACATTTGGGAAACTACGTAAGGCGTGTATTATGTGGTTGCAAAATATATATAAATCTATCGTTGTGGTATCTGAATGCCACAACAATTTTGAGATACTATAATACAAATTACCTTACTCATCCTAATATTTACTGCGCGTCGGACCAAGTTTCAAAAGTTATAAAGCGTAAAAGTTAATTGTACAAACAATAACAAGTATATAAGAATGCTCGAAGATAATCGTAAAATAAAAATACCCATCACGTCTGAATCAGCGAGGACAATAGTCTCTGACATATAGGTACATTAGATCGGTAGTAATGGTGAACAAAATGACTCACAAATAAATCATCTGGGAAGATAACAGAAAAATTCAAACACGACCACCATATATTTAAGTAACTATTAAAACAAACACAACAAGGATTGACCACGAATTAAACTACTCACGGATCTGCGAACAAGATAAGCAATCAAATAAAGAATTCGGGATCCCAGCGAACAAAGTGGTTCGTCGAACCATTGACATACACAATCTAAAATAGCGCTAAAACCTTAATTACAACATCAACAAAGGAATGTAATAACAGTACATGGACTTGAACACGACCGTAATGTCGTCATAGGACAAACCTTCTAACAAACCAAACAAAAAACCAATGGCGGACAATGACGGTAAATAAAAAAACCACATAAAACAACCACAAGTTAAACATTACAACTTTTCATTCATAAAACATACTTACAAGTGCTTGGTGAATAAGTACACTATAACCAACAAAACAAAACTGTAACCCATTACGAGTTCGTAAACCATTGACTATACATATATTAAGCATCCTAATATAATACCAACACATTTATACCAACAACATGACTAACGATATACCAACATTACTATCGACCTAGAAACACCTAACAACAAACAAACGAGCCCGAAATACACTAACCATCAGAGACCCTCCTCGACTCCATGAACACTACATGCTTCTCCTTCCACCTATACCATCACGAATAGCATCAATCAAAACATTAAGGCGAGGGCGGTATGGCGATCAACACGTTTAAGCTCCACTGACCCTTCGAACCCGCAACAACTTTTTCATTGGAAGGGCGAAAGACCGAGTCTCAGCGGTCGTTTGCTCGCGTTTGAAGTTTCCCAATCAATTGATTCGCTCCCCTCCATCCGAGCCACAAAATTCGATCCTCGCACACTTCACTGCTAAACAAGAACTTATAGGCAGTCGCGAGATCATCTGAAACAACGGCGAGCATGATTTCTTCGACATTGGGTTTCGTCGCCATATGGGAATACACAATGAAGAAAACTACACCTAACCACATCATCTACTTAAACATAGTTTTATAAATTAAAAAAAAAAAAAAAACCCCAATAAGAAGAGGCCCAATATAGTTATAGAAGGCCCATCATAGTTTAAAAACCCGACCAAAGTAAAGTGACCCAAAAACAAACGGAATTAACACATTTTGCTAAAGCGAAAGTACACCTCTGTGATAATTACTTCTCTTCTTAAAAAACGGTCATATTACACTTATTCGGATTATCCCAAAAAAAGAAAACAAACCAATCAAACCGGGAACCGTTGCGATCAATACCTCTGTGCCAAACCTAAATAAGTAAAAAAAAACCCACAAATATCTATCGGCAAAAAATTCACATTTTCCAAACCGGCCAAAATTAGAAACAAAATAGGTATACTGAACAATTTACCATTGGTTAAAAAAATCTCATAACAACACATAATAAAAATGCTTCACAAACTCTAAACAAAATTTTAATAATGTCACCAAAAACACAAAAAAAATTTGGTATCACATACCTTACTATAAACATCCGTTATACCTTAGGAAAAGCATTGCCAAATCCAACATGATTAAAACAAAATTGTATTTTAGCCAAAAATATATATATATATATAGTTGATACAAAAAAAATTTTATTCTAAAGCGTCACCGCATGCGCGGGGTAACTCAACTTCGTTTAGCTTAAATGGGTGGGATGATTTTACTAATGTTGCCCCGATAAAGGGATTGAATCACTTCTTTTATTGTCACGTCGAACTTTCTCTCCAACGACGGCGGAGATTGGGTGTCCCGATAACGTGACCTACACTATAAAAATATACCCACAAATTTACCTTTTATAATAATTAACACACACAAAAACCAAAGTTTATTCGATCGGTTGCGATTCATTCCTTGCAAAATGGTGGCGATCGATTTGTCCACTAACAACAAGGATCGATACAAATCGATCGACTATATACAAAATCGACTAGGCGATTGGCCTTATTGGGGCTAGCCTAAAAGGGTTGGAGGTGAGGTTATTATACATAATATCATTTACCATTAAAACTTGTATCGCTTTATCAAATTTTGTCACGTAAAAACAAACCCAATAAGTTGAAAATATTCACCGGCCCACTATAAATCATATAAAAACAATATGAATACTCAATTTTTTATCTTACCAAAAATAATAAAAACCAATGATTGCATGAAACTTTGTTACACAAAAATAACACAAACCAAAAATCCAAAAAACCAGCTGCAACACGCAACACTGAACAAGGTCATATATACAATTGAAAATATTTATGTAAACCAACTTTGACTCGAATTTCTAACATTGGCTAAACCATAAAAAAAACAAAAAACCTTTCCCATAACACAAGTTATATATACTTTTACTTACTATACCACATTAGTTTGCACCAAGTACAAGTAGATGTTATACTTAAACTCATCACACTTTTTAATGGGTTGTATATTCGAAAGCTTGCTATAGGTTTTTGGTGTAGCTATAAAGATATGTTTATAATGGACTCTCATTTAATGCCCGATGCATTAATATAACGCTTTTAACTAATGTTATTCTTAAAATATCCGTTATTCAAAAGAAAAATTATTATACCACATGATACAAATCAATCAAGCTAATAATCTATTATAAAACTTTGAGCTGTGTTAATAGCGAGTAACTTTAACGTTAATAATCACAACTTTGTAATACCACTTGCTACCATTTTCGTATCGCCAATTCGTACGTGATGGACAAGTACTCTACTATTTTTATATGAGAAAGTGTAGAATAAATTATTCCTATAATTCTCTCAATATCATTATCACAAAAAATTATAATCGAATAATATTGTTTATCAAAAAGTTGATTATAGAGTCTTGCATGCATGACGTCATGATCTTCTGCTAGTAAGTATACAAAAGAAAGAAAGAGAAAGTCACGATCCGGTCGGTTTGTGATTTCCAAATCTTTAAGCCAACTTTGCCACATGTCACGCTCTGAATCTGCCAACAATTAGAGTGTAACTTACCCGCGTTTTCCTTTTTATTTTCCTTCTCTTTTTTGTATTTGTGTGTTTTTGTGTTTGCGTTTTATGTTGTTGTTGCAGGTCTCGGAACTGCTAGAGGAAGAAGAAAGGTTAAAATGATGATATGCATACCGCCAAAGGAAGAAGAAAGTAACCTCGTATGTTAGGTTAAATACCAAAATGTGATAATGGGCTGTTTAACGGGGCTATCATATGAATTTTTGTTAGTTGTCATAATGGGCCTAGTGTTTTACAGTAATACTCAAAATTGGATTCTCAAATTTCAACCGATTATGTGTCTTTTTTATTTTCTTTTTTAATTTAATTTAAACTTATTTTATTTTAATTAACGTATGTTTTTGATTATGGTAAAAAAGTAAATGTTTGGCTATTTATTTTTGGGTTTTTAATTTTTACAAACATAAAAATAATATTATAAGTTAGGTTGAGTTGTTGATAAATGGTAAAAAAGTTGAGATTGGTTGTATGTATAGATTGTATATGTGGATGAGTGAGAAAATAATATTTTAATGAAAGATTGGGTTGGATGATATTGTAAATAAAGATAGTCTTACCTCAGATCTCAGATTTGAAGTACGGGAGAGGAGGATCTTGGTCGAAATGAATGTTTTTTTAATCTGATTAATTATAAAGAAGCGTGATAATGTTGGGTTAAGTTTTAGTATCAGTCCCTTCACTATTAGAAAATGGAATACATTCACGAAGTCTTGGAGAATATTGTGAGTTGCATCACCACCGGTATCATAGGGTGCCTTGTGCTCTTAACACGCTTGTTTTATCAATTGTCGTTGGGTATGGGAAGCTTGTCGCTCCAACCACGCGGGTTGTGAAAGTTTAGATAGTGTTTAGTTGTTAAAAATCTTATTTTTCGTTTACAGATTCTCGAGAAGGAAATGATTTTCTTTTATAAAGAAGAGTTTGAGAATTTTGAAACCCATAAAGATAGAGTTATTTTAAAAAGATGTTTAGCTAAATGTGGAGATATTACTAATGGTGATTAGTGTTAGAATGATATACTTGAATGATAGATTGCGAAATCCCGTCTTTTCTTTTATTTATTTATTTATTTATTTATTTTTAGAGAGAGAAAAATGTAAAAGGGTAGATTTGAAGTTTTTATTTTTTTTAGTTAAAATTTGAAAAGTGAAAGTTTTACCTTTTTAAAAATAGTTAGAAAAAAGTTACAGTAGAATAAATGGGTTTTCAGTTTTTTCAATTTTTTATAAACAAATTTCTGAAAAAATGTGATAGTTTTTTACCGACTAAACACTCCTTTTTGTTACTCTTTTTAGAAAATGTGGTTGTGTTTTAGGTAGTATATGTTATGGTGGAAAAAAAGGACAGTGGTCAGTGGTCACGACTCACGAGGAAAATGAAACGATCACCATTTGAACATACTTGATGCTTTTGGAGCATGTGTTGTTCGAGTCTCAATTTTTTTCAGAGTTATTACTAGGATCACTAAAAACATGGCTAAACTGGCAAATCTCGTGTACCATGAATAAATTGGTTTGTAAGTGGTAAGTGGACCTCTTTTTAAGCATCACTAGAGTGATACCATTTTGAATCAGCCATAAGTTTAAAGGCGCTTTTAGACATCACAAAACAATCATATCTCTTCTAAACTATATACAAGCCTACTTTTTGGTCAAACTCAAGATCATATACTCCTCGTTAAAAAATTTGCTGGAAAGACATCAACTTCCTATACCGCACAGCCATCGATACAAATATACCACAAGGCACCACCTAAGACTTAACTGAAATTATCAAAATTAGCTAACTGACATTCAAGAGACTTGATGCATATTTTTCATTTATTCATCACTTGGCGCCATGCCTTGTACAACTTTTATTTAATTGTCCATCTCATTTGATGTTATGTAAAACTTTAGCGGAAGGACCTCAGTCCCCACAAGGCCACAAACGTTGCTAAAAAGATACACAAGAAACACAAACAATGCATTACTGATCACCAGTTGAACCAACACACTTGTGAAAAATTTCTTTTGTTGCTTATTGACTTGAGATGACACCCCTAGTTAACATTATTTGTTGAAGTCACGTTTTTACAACAAACATGTTCTATGATACATGACATTATTTCTCATATGCACAAAACTGGAAAAGTGGCATGAAAATGCATGTCGTATACTCATATAGCTTTTACAAGCCGGTGTAGTTCTACACTAGGGATATTGATTTATATTGCTGAACAGTTCCTTTTATAGCTTGTTCAACAGGTAGTCTTTCCAAACTCGATGCACCATAAAATCCATGAACTCCATTAGTCTTCTTCAATATAAATTTTGCTTCAGTTGGACCAGATATAGGACCTGCAAACCACATATTATCAAGTCTATTTCCAAACACAAATATTTAACCGTTAAAAGATGAGTAATACCTCCATGACATAACACAATTGCATCAGGATTGATTTTATGTGCAGCATCTGCAATAGCTTGTACACGAATTACACTTTCATCTAGTGAGACTGCTGTCTTTGCTCCAATTGAACCAGACGTTGTGAGCCCCATATGTGCTACAATAATATCAGCACCAGCTTTTGTCATTTCAACAGCCTCCTGTTCGTTGAAAGCATATGGTGTTGTTAACAACCCCATTTTATGAGCTTTGCTTATCATCTCAACCTCCAAACTGAAAAAAAGTTAAATGATATAACACTATTTACATAAGTTAAATTTATAGAATCCAATTATTAAATAATGGTTGAAAAATACATACCCGTAACCCATTCCAGTTTCTTCAAGATTTTGCCTAAAATTACCATCAAATAGCCCGGCGGTTGGAAAGTTTTGGACTCCACAGAATCCAATCGATTCCAATTGTTTGAGAAAGTGATCCATTCTTCGAAAAGGATCGGTCCCACATACACCGGCAAGAACAACTACTTCTTTCACTACCGGGAGTACTTCGTTAGCCATGTCAACCACAATAGCATTTGCATCAGCAAATGGTAACAATCCCGCTAAGGAACCTCTTCCCGCCATCCGAAACCGCCCCGAATTGTAAAGTACAATGAGATCTACACCACCCGCCTCTTCAAACTTGGCAGATATTCCTGTCCCTGCACCCGCCCCTATGATCGGTTTTCCTTGCGTTATTTGGCCTCTCAACATCTGTAACACACTCTGAGTTCTTTGCAACGTCTCTGTTATTCAGCAAATAGTTGATAAAAAGTTATTATTTTATTTACAAAAATATACGTGAATCAAAGAAGATTGCTTACCTGGCTTTGCATCGGGGAAATTGAAGTTATAAGAAATAGTTGTGCAACTCTTGGAAAGTGTGCTTGGGGCATCGGGTTGAATAACCGTTTGTTTCTGACTAGAAACGTTAGGCTTTTTATGTATCTCCAAGAATGAGTCAACTAAAGCTTTTGCAAACTCGGTGTCATTGATGTGATATTGGTAAACCTTCACCTAAGTTATCATGGAAGATATTCCATGGGTTAACAAATTATAAGACTTTCGGAAATTGTGACATAGTTTGATTAATAAGCAGACTAACCTTCCTATCTTCTGTAGTCTCGATGAGTCTTTTTAGTTCTTCTATAAGGGTACAAGTAGCATTAGTATCATAGAAAGGCTTTCCAGGTGCATCGAGAGCCGAGATGCCTATTTCTGGTAGGCATACACGAACCTTTGATGATGCTTTGTTTACTTTTCGAGCAATAAATTCAGCAAATTTCTTGTTCTCGACTGTGGTTCGCATCAATGAGACCTGCATATGTGAATGTATTTCTATTAGATCTCAAAGATATTGAAAGATGCTGAGCATCTATCAACTATGTGGAAAAACTAATATAAAGGTGTGAGCTATCGTGGATTTCAAGATTCTTGCTACATACTCATTCATTGGACATGGGTGGGCTGGATAACAGGTCAACACGGATAAAAAAAGATTAACAGCTAAAAATGGGATGGGTCAGGTTGGCATGAAAATTGCTAAATCAGGTTGACATAAATTGTTTGACACCCAAAAAATTAGGATGTCAAATATGATCACGACAACTATGTTATTTTGATGATAAACCCAAATTCTGTTAATACTACATTTAAGGATGTTATATGTCAAGAGTTTAGTCTTTGCGACTTTTGACCCATTCAAACACTTTGAGCACTTTAAGTTTTACCTTGTATTTTTATTTTACTTGTTTGGGTGAATAAATATCAAAATCGCCCGCTAATTAGTAAATGGGTTGAAGGTGTCACTGTTAGCAAGAGCCGCACAAAGCCACAAACTGACAAACAGATGGATACTGACAAATTTTGAGGACAGTTTCATATAATTGGATTAGCAACTAAATGTTTATCAGAAACTACAGTAGTCTGCTAGTATGACTAGATGACTATACGCCAACCAATTTCTTACTACCGTTTGTGGTATTACAGCCTTACAGGGCATCACAATAGCATGAACAAGTGCCACAGAAGAGTCACCTGTTCATTGTGTTCAAATATTTTCCTCTGCTGGAAATTTGTAGGTATTGTATTCTTAGCACCAAAGTTCACCATGTCTAAAGCTCCCACACTGAGAACAAAGGAATTTTCTTTTCTATTATTGCATCAAACCGGGATTCTTCACAAGCCATGACACCTCCAACAACATAGTCCACAACCTCTGTTGTTGTAATGTCCAAAACGCCCTTGCAAAAGTAACAAATTAAATAATAAGATAAGAACCATTTCAATTCAGATATAGATCCAAAAATGGCATTCAAAAGTTACCTGTATAAATCCCCCTCGAACCAGATCCTCCATAGCTCTTCCACCTACACCCGTTGCATGAAACACCAACGTCTCATAACCTTCTTTGTTCAATCTTTCTTTCACAGCATTTACACACGGAGTTGTAACCCCGAACATGGTCAAACCAACCGTACACTTGTCACTACCAGAAAGCAAAGATTCTTTCGAATTCACAAGCCATCCAGAAACCATCCCAGAAAAAGCAGCACCCGCATTAGCCAAAACTACCCGACTCACATTATTAATACCACAAATATCCACCACTGATGGAAACAAAATCAAATCCGATGTACCAACATAAGGCTCGGTCTGACCACTGGCTACAGTTGATACG
Source organism: Chrysanthemum lavandulifolium (assembly GCA_022545495.1). Taxonomy (NCBI): domain Eukaryota; kingdom Viridiplantae; phylum Streptophyta; class Magnoliopsida; order Asterales; family Asteraceae; genus Chrysanthemum; species Chrysanthemum lavandulifolium. The sequence goes on from CM040246.1 coordinate 93,864,813, forward strand.
ATGATTTTAGGTATGCCAAGTGGTAGAGACTTAAAAGCCGATGATAAGAGTGAGGTTCCTCCACTGCCACCAAGCCCAATAATGCCAGCAAGGAGTCCACGTTGGTGAGATTTTTTAATGTAAAGAGTGAGCGCTTTATTCATGATTGCAAGGGCTTCACCTCGAGCATCTGGAAGTTGAGTTTTAGGCCGGTTTTCAAATTCATAGTAGCTGGAAAGAAGTTCGTTTCTTGACACATACTTAAAGTCCTTGAAGTTGGTTATCGGGTTTGGTCCAACTGACACATCCACAACTACAACTTGAACCCGCATTTATCGATATGAGACTCTTTATAATTACACAGATAACATAAACCATCATCTGATTACAAATTGGCTATCAACAGCACCTTCTTGTAATGTAAGCAGTGTTTCGGATTCGTTATTAATCTGTTTTATCTGATTATTTGCGAGTGAAATAAGCCATTTTGAATGATCAACTAAAATCCACTTGGACAAAACAGCTTATTTCACTCGCAAATATAATTGGCAGCAATTTCTAAATATGGATTCACAAACGCCCTTATTTTTTTAATTCTAAATTATTAGATAAACAATGATCACTTTATAAAAATGACTGTATATACAATTAAAAGGGTAAAATGTAAGCCTACATATATTATATACACCACTTTGACTTCCAAAGTCAAACTACCCATACTTATAATCTTAAATAAACCAAATAAACAAAACCCAATATTGTGACCACAATTTCAATGACCCATAAACATAACTAGATTAAAAATGTTACCTTTGATGAAGAAGTAGGAGAAAAAGTGGTGAGATTGGATCTTATTGATTCAGATAAATATAAAAGCTCGTCAAGCTTCGTATCAGCTGTTGCAATGCACAAAATTTGAAGAAAATCTTCAAGATTTCCCATGAGTTTTAACACTGTATGTTGTTAATTTTTTTTGAACATAACTGTATGTTGTTAATGAAAAAGTGAAAAACAAATGTTTCTTTAGAAAATATTGGAAGTTATTGTAGGTGGGGTGGCCCGTGAGAAGTCACTCGTGTTGCAGCACCCTTTAAAAACAAGTAGGGTTGGATCGGTTGGAAGCCTTGCGCTCAACCAGGAGGTCGGGGTTCGATCATCACTCCTCTGGTAGGAGGTCCTTTCTATCTTTGGTAGAGGCTGGAGTAGCTCTCTCGCTGGGTGGGGTAGTGCTGTTTCTACATCTTAACCTCCTCACATACAGGAAGCGGTGTTGGGTGCATGCATAACCCGGAAGGCGGCGTTGGGCCTTACTTTACTTTTTTTTTATTGTGGGTGGGGTTTCAACTTTCAAGAAACAGAACAAGATCACTACTACTGGGTTTGTGTTGTGTTGTCAGTGTCGGTTAATGCTGACTTTGTACCACATAAGAGCATCCACGGGTCAAGCAAAACTTTTCACTATTTCAAAGTCGTTTAAGTGGTTTATCGTTAAATCAAAGTTTTTCAAAGCTTTTTGAAAATTAGTGAATCTAAGTCTTTCATCCAAGCTTTGGTTATCAGTGTATCGTCGTTAAATCGTAGTCTTAAAAGCGATCGTTATAGATCTTCAAGAGCACTAGGTGCCATGTTTTCTATCCACATCACTGTAACCTCCACAACTAATGTCATTCACTCATAATAAGCCAAAACTTACTCGTTTGGTCGATAACTTCTGACTTTTATTTTTTATTCAAATTTTGAATAAACTAAATTTATTTTATTAAAATTAAAATACATTCTGACATAATATTATTACACGCAACTTAAAATAACGATACAAAAAAAAATGATCTTGGGAAAAAATACAATACATATTAATAATAGGAAACTTAAACATTTTACTCGTCATCGTCATTGGCATCGGCATATTTCTTCATTCTTTTTGCTTGTCTCTTTCGGATGATATCGGCTTTTACCGGGTCACTAGTCATGTTGGGATCTAGCAGGAAAAACTTCATCTCCTTCATCTCTAACGCCCTTACTTCCTTCTCATTTACATTTTTTCATAACAAAAAAAAAATAATAATAACAGAATCACACGTGTTTTCACGAATTTGTTTTATAAAAGGAAGGAATGAGTTGATTTGATATTGAAAATCATATGTGATTTATTACTTTAAAGATCGCATGTGACTAGTAAAATCACATGTAATTTTTTTGTGTAAGATGTGTTTCTGGCTTAACATTTCGAGCCGGCTAAAATCACCATGATTTTTAAAATAACAAATCATAAGTGATTTTACAAATCATGTGATTTTACAAATCACGTGAGATTTTCGAGCGAAAAGTTTGAAAAAAATCGTCGAAAGTATATAAAAGTGCGTATCATAGAAAGATAATTTAATTAACATCGCGAATGTTTACTTTTCATAGCGTGAAAATTTATCGTTTGAAGATATTTTGTTTTAAAAATATATGAAAATGTGTATATATATTTACATTTATGTCCTTTTGTGTGATTGTATGGATTGATACGAAGCGTTATCGGCTCTTTTGTTCTTTAAAGAAAATAGGTTACTGCAAAATATCACCTCTAGTTACGATTGTACAATAGATTGCGAAGCAAGCATAACCTGACATCCTTTCGGTCTTGACGTGTGCACTCTTTGAACCCCTTTTTGAGTTTGTTCTAGTGGGTGGTGTACATCCCAAGTGTCCATAGCGTCTAGTTTTAAATTCTTGAAAACGTGTTTCATATATTAGGTCACTTTATTTTACATAAACGATTGTCCACGGATCAAATAGCATGTCACAATGAGCATGTTATTTAGGTGTGTAAATAAAGACCAATATTAATGTTATGGTTACGATATGTATTATTCCATATTGCATACAATTAGGTGTCAAAGCAAGTAATAATGCACATATAAGAATCACAAACATATAAACATAAACATCAATATATAACCACATATTGTTCGGAGTTCTCTTGCAGTCTTCCCAAACGGAGAACCATAAGACCGTCGCTGGGATACAATACCTAGATCGCCCCATACATCGCAAAAGCAATTGAGTGGGTCTTGTGGCGTAAAAGCATGGCAATCTCAATTAACAAGTAATTACGCAATTTTATGCATTTATAAACCAATATGTAATTCTAATTATCATAATAATTCTAATTAACAATTAATAAATTCAAATTAACTTTTAATTCTAATTAGCAAGTAATTTTAATTAGGGGAAATCATACCTACATTATAATGTAGACAATTCCCTACATTTTCTTTGATAAAAAGGGTGGGGACAGGGGGAAAACATGTATCAGAGACTTACTGCAGGGACTGAACTGTACATTTTTAAAATTTTTATCAAAGGAAATGTAGGGAATTACCTACATTATAATGTAGGTATGATTTCCCCTTTTAATTAACATGTAATTCTAATTAACAATTTAATTTCAATTAACAAAGTAATTTTAATTAACATGTAAATTTAAATTCTAATAAACAATTTAATTCTAATTATCAATATAATTTTTAATTTGTGTGTGACTAATTATTATTTATTAAAAATTGAAAAGTATTGCATGTAATTGTCAAAATAAAATAAAACAAATAACTAAGCTAGGTTTCATGCAGCCTTTTAAACATGTTTATTAATAAGAAACGTGTAACCCATAATCGCAAAAACGAGTTGACTCGTGATGCCACTGTTGGGATTTTAGAACCAGTTAACCATTAACCTCTACGAGTACGCAACGGATATTGGATCTAGTTATCGCAATTATGTTAAGCACGTAATTAATACAAAAATAATTAATACAATAATTAATTAATTAAAAGGGATCTAGAAAACCTAACCTTTCGTGGCAATTGAACGCAAGTGTAACGAACAAGAAAACCAATACGAAACTAAGCATCTAAAATAGATGCCTCTATGAGTATCACACACAAACACTTAAACAAGTACGTTCGAATTGAGCTAGTCGAGAACGTTTAAACCAATCAACCGCTTGATAACTTGAATAACACGAACTAGAAAAACCCAAGAACCAATCCTTATTTTCTGTCCAAGATCATGAACTGTCCGAGAACAGATTTTACTTTACACCCGATATCGGACAAGTTATGTCCGATATCATGGTACCCTTTCTGTCCGAGAAAACAACAAAACACAAAATTCACTATCTTTAGCTGCTACTATTCGAACAAAGGAACTAGCAGTAAACATTTATTCAAACCTCCTTCTTGGATCAAAGATGCAAGTGTTGTGAATTAATATTAAACCTAACAAACCTTAATCAGATTTGTGATAAAACCAATCTGATCATAAACACCAGGTGTATAGTCGATAGTTTACAAGGTTTAGGGATAGTAATTCTTTTATTAGGGATATTCATGAATCGTACATTACACATGCATGTTGAGGTAAGGTGTGTAGTTTATATATATTAAACAAAACCAACCTTTGTCGTTGACTTTAGCTTGGTCGACAATCAACAAGCCCAACCAAACCCATTCACCTCATCTTGCCCGATCAGTTGGATCCCATGGCCCAAGGCAGTTCCAACCCGACCCACTTTAAATAGAACACGTCCATGAGTCGTGAATAAGATCGGGCTTTCATGCATGCATAAAACGGTTCTAATATATTCAAGTATTAAACGTCCGTCACGTACTCTCGTGTTTAATGTGTGTGCCCCCATAGGCTCACACACTTCTAGTCGTTTACGTGTGTTTTAAACTCCCACAAACCAACAATTTTATGTACAAAAAGCTTCATAGGAATCTAGAACGCTTTCCAAATGAGCATCCAAATTTCGAGTTGTTTGGTGAAGATATGTGATGCTCCTTATATATTTAATCTAGCGCTTTCTACACGAGCGTCCAAATTTCTAGCTGTTTGGTGAAAGTAAAAGCTTTCATTTAATGTATTCAAACAAAGCTTGTTTTCAACTAAAGCTTTATATTCAAAACAAAACCTTGTAACTTAAAGATAGCTCTAAAAAAAATTCTTGCCAAACAAACCCATTACCTTATTAGATCACTAATTCAATCAATCATAAACACCATCCGAACTCATAATTAACTACTACTTTCGTGTGAACATAAGTATCCATTGTGCAAATGTATGAAGTTTAAGAAAAATTTCACTAAATATATTCTTCACTAATAAAATAACACATCTACCCGCAATTTTTTTTTTAATTGAAAACAAAGTGACCAACATATTAAGACATCTAAAAGTAAAAATGTAAACACATATTTTAGAACCAAAAAGGTAAAACTTAAATAATATAAAAAATGTAAACACATATTTTAGAACCAAAAAGGTAAAACTTAAATAATATAAGATAGCGAAACCATACTTTTAGTAATTTTATACTACGGCGGTTAAAATTAGTTGATACCATACCGACTACCAAGGTAAATTACTGTAATATTATGATGAAAAAACCAACTTGTGCCTACATTATACATTAATAATCATAATTCACCAAGTCATTTAATAATAAAAACACCATAATATGATGATTCTTAACCGATCTTGATCAAATCTCATATTTCAAAGTCAATTCATTTTTTGCAATCATGAATGTTGTCAGATGAGTTTGTTAATATTATGAAACACAAAAATTTAATTGTAAAAAAGGTTACCTATGATCATAAAATCAAGTGACAGAAGTCGTATAAGATTGACGTTGAAGAAAATGGTGGGTAGTGAATTAACTATGTAGACAGCAGAAACATCAATACTAGGGTAAACTAATAGAAAAGAGGTTAATAAATTGTAAAGATACATTTGTAAACTCACACTTAATTGCTTTGAATTTATAAAATGGTGCCGTGAGAATATCAGCACCCAAATTATATATATTTCTTCTGTAAATCATACATATCGTAAAAATGTTTAAAACCCATATTAACAAACTTTAAAATAAATTTATGTCCGAAGTATAGAATGATAATTATAAAGAAAAAAAAAAGCTAAAAGTAACATTCCCAAAGCAAGTTCTGTAACGCTCAGTTCTCGAGTTTAAATGGAAGAGGAAAGTAAAGAAAATAGAAAGTTTTTTGTGTTCTTGAGTCTTTTTTAAAGGAGGAAAGGGAAATGGAAAGGAAATAGGGAGGAAGATACATTAAGTAAATCTTCTTCCACTTTTTAGGAGAAAGGAAAAGCAGATCGTATGTTGTGTAAAGACTAATATACCATTTTTAAAAATTTGACACTAACAATTAAAGGCGTATATATGTAAATTAACCAGTTATTTTCCTGCTTATACCATTAAATAACGTGATTATGATTCTTTTCTTTTCCTTTCTCTATCTCAAAAACATCCAACTAACACTTATTTTCCTTTTCCCTTTCTTTTCTCTTTCCTATTCTTTTTCATTTCCATTCCCTAAAAGCTCGAGAACTGAGCGTAAAACTGAAAGCATTATATTATTATTTCATTTTTAAATAATTTTATTTTATTAATGAAGACAACAAGCATTCTTCTTTATTTTCCCATCTATCATTTTATTTCTCTTTAGGGTAGAAGATATAAGTGTTTAATATACTTATAAACAAACTCATTTTATATACGAGTACTTTTTTATTGTCATTTTCTTAACAATGATCACGTCAACTATCATAATGCTTAATAAAATGCTTCTCTCTCTTATGCAAAAAAACTTAAATACCATTTTCTTCTATCTTCACTATCAATCTTTAATCAAAACTATTTCCTCCTTATTTTTTTGGAAGCTGGGATATATTAACAAAGAGACTCCAAGAATGAGCTCAAACACGCACTATACAAAACTACAACCAAAACAGAACAAGAGAAAAACCAAGGAACATAACCAACAAAACTGAAAAACTAGCTCTTTAAGATGTTCAATAGCATACTCAAAACTATAAAAGCGTAGGTGAACCTCTGTGGCCATAAGGGGATTAATTTTCTCTTCGTTGGATTCGAACTCTTGACCTCCTCTTTAGAAGGCTGGTATTCTTACCGCTGGGTCAACTCTTGTGGTTTGCATTAGTAACCACACTAACGATGATGTCATCACCATCGCACTTAATCAGTGATGATGTCATCACCATCGTTGTTGTGTTTTTATCCGTGTGTGCCTTGGTTTCTTCTCTATACTCATTGTACTTAATCAACGATCCAATACAAAACATATGTTAGCGCCCGCGCCACCGCGCTTTCCCGACACCATAGCTCCAGCAATGGAACAACATCATCGAAAGCTTTTACTTTTACTTAGTGGTTATTATTGATGTTTATGTTTTTTAAGCAATAATCATAGTTTACACATATACTTTTACTTGTTTTATCCTCAGACTATATTGGTGCTCATCTGGGCAAGAATTGTCTATGGATTTGTGTCACAATATTTCAGTTTTGGTTTGCGTCCATTTTTTCTTATTATTTTAATGTTTCAAGTAACTATTAACAAATGTTTGGATATAAAAGATGAAGATGTGCATGAAATGATAAAAATATCCTTAACAAACATTTTCAATTATGTATATTATGAGAATAGATAAAGTAGAGTATGTAAAATGAGTTGTTTTTAAGTACATTAAGCATTTATAGCTTTTATCTTTCTTTTTAGTACAACTTTCAAGTTCACTCCAGCCATATATAAACTCTTATTTTTTCCGCTTCACAACTCAAAGAAAACAAAATATTTTGATGCCTCCATATTTTGTTGCCATAGGCTGTCGCCCTGTTCACCTAGTACCATGGTCTGCCATGAATAGGATCAAGATGTTATTTGAACTTGTTGTCCAAACAACAACTTGAGTTACCTGCCGTTTTAAAAAATGATGTTTATTTTGATATGGAACTTCTAAGGAAGGAGACTCATGAAAGAAATATCGCAATTTTTACACGTTATTGGATTAGCAGGTTAATTCGGCTTGGTTATATTATGATGTGATCCGAGAATGACTTGATTAAGTTTAGTCGTAACATGTTTTTACCCTTTTATCGATCACGATGCTAGTACTTATTTAATAAATGCATTTTAAAAAAGAATGAAAATTGAAGATTCAAACTTTACGGAAAAAATATATATTTCTTTTTACATTTTGTTCCTACATATATCCTTCTACCCATATGATTAAAACAAGTGAAATATCAATTAATCAAATTAGAAGAACCAATGGGCGTTAGTCCGATAGTTGTAGCGTGTGTTTGATTGATTGGCCGGGGTTAATCTCATCTTTGACGTTTCTTTATATAGGTACTCCATATTCACAAACCCATATGTGTTGGAGGCTTTGGGAATAAGAGCTGGGTCCAAATCTTGACTCGTCTCACTCCAATTGGTGCCTCACTAAGCGGGAGAGTTCTTGGGCTATTCCTTGTGGGGTGGACAATGGTGGTGCCAAAAGACACTCGGGATCGGGGTGTTCATTAATCTGGCCTTCTTTTTTTGAATCAAAATAGAAGGAAAAAAATAGATATTGCATCACACATGTTACATGATTATATGGGTAAGGCGATAAGTAGTCACATTGATTAGGAAAATGTTGATCTGAAAGTTAGGCGTTCTTGTTTGGGCTCCGCTCGTATCAATTGATGATTCTTTGCTTGAGACCGCGCTAAGTAAGCAGAAAACACCGTTAGGCTTATCGTGGGATTGTCTCCACGATTATCCTCCCGCGTGAGAGTAAGTGTCGGTTTAGGGTTATGGAGAGTTAGGGTTTAGATCGTACGCTTTAATGGGGATACGGTTCCTTTATATACACACGGAATCCTTGTTGGTTCCGTGTTCCCCAACCTTCGGCGTATCCCGCCTAAGTCGGTTGACAAACGATTATCTCCAAAGATAGAAGTTATCCGATATCGTATTCCATAAATAACTTTGGGCTTGGGCCTTCGTGGGCCCAAACACGTATCGGCCTAGCCCAGTTCATGCTGGGCTCGCTAGTATCGAACTTTGGTCGGGTTCGTGACTCGAATATAGATTATACGTCATCATGTCCCCCCAGTCTAGTATGCGCAGTGACTAGCTGCGGATGTTAGACTAATAACTGCAGCCAATAAATAACTGCGAAGCGTAACAAAGAAGCCAAAATAAGGCTCCCGTTTTGAAAGATACACGTGGTAGCTAAACATAATATTAAGAGTGAATTACATAAATCGTCCTTGTGGTTTGCTATAAATTACGGATCTTGTCCTTGTGGTTTTTAGCGGGTTTCGTCACATGGTTTACAAAGTTCGGATCTTGTCCCGTCGACCGGTCCCAAAAAGGACCTCCTTGCAAATACTTTCTAACGTGAGGGCTAACGTCATATTTTGGTGTTAACGATCGGAGTTAATTACATAAATCGTCCTTGTGGTTTGGTAAAAGTTACTGAATCTTGTCCTGTGGTTTATTATAATATTTTTTAAAAAAGCTTTTTCTTTAAAAAATTAATTTTATTAAAAAAATTAATTAAAAAAAAATAATAATAAAAAAACTTTTTAATTTTATTATAAAGCGAATGAAGCCGTATAAAAAGCGTTTTTATACGGTTTTCTATTTTACGCTTCATTTGTTTTATACGGTTTCGTTCGTTTTGTATGAAAATGTATGAAAACATTTTGTACAAAATGTGCGTTTTTGTATGAAAATGTATGAAACATTTTTCATACAAAAACGAGCGAAAAAATGTACGTTTTCATACAAAAACATACATTTTCATACAAAAACGTACATTTTAAACAAAAAAAACGTACGGTTTTGTTTAAAATCTACGTTTTTGTTTAAAATGTACGGTTTTGTTTAAAATATACTATAATATTTTTAAAAAAAAAACTGTTTTTTCTTTAAAAAAAATTAATTTTATTAAAAAAAAAAAAAAATTAAAAAAAAAAAAAAACTTTTTGTATTTTATTATAAAGCGGATGAAGTCAGTATAAAAACGTTTTATACGGTTTTGTCCGTTTATACTTTCATTGTTTTTATACAAAACGTTTTTTTTAAAAAACGTGCGGTTTTGTTTAAAATGTACGTTTCATCTTGAAAACGTCATTTTAAACAAAAAAAACGTCGGTTTTGTTTAAAATGTACATTTCATACAAAAGCGTGCATTTTAAACAAAACCGTCGCTTTTTTTTTTTTAAAATGTACGTTTTCATCTAAACGTACATTTTAAACAAAACCGTCGTTTTTTTTTTTGTTTAAAATTCGTTTTCATACAAAAGCGTACATTTTTTGTTTAAAATGTGCGTTTTGTATGAAAATGTTCGTTTTTGTATGAAAACGTATTTTTTTCGTTCGTTTTGTATGAAAAAATGTTTTCATACATTTTCATACAAAACGTACATTTTGTACAAAAATGTTTTCATACATTTTCATACAAAACGAACGAAACCGTATAAAAACAAATGAAGCGTAAAAATAGAAATCCGTATAAAAGCGTTTTTTATACGGCTTCATTCGTTTTATAATAAAATTAAAAAGTTCTTTTTTATTATTTTTTTTTTTTAATTAAATTTTTTTAATAAAATTAATTTTTTAAAGAAAAACAGTTTTTAAAAAATATTATAATAAACCACATGGACAAGATTAAGTAACTTTTACCAAACCACAAGGACGATTTACGTAATTAACTCCGATCGTTAACACCAAAATATGACGTTAGCCCTCACGTTAGAAAGTATTTGCAAGGAGGTCCTTTTTGGGACCGTCGACGGGACAAGATCCGTAACTTTGTAAACCATGGACGAAACCCGCTAAAAAAAACCACAGGACAAGATCCGTAATTTATAGCAAACCACAAGGACGATTTATGTAATTCACCTAATATTAAAATGGATGCCTCGTAAATCGGGGAAAGCAAGCAGAATTCGTCCCATCAATTGATCTTATCCGCATTGGAGATAGTGGGATCGCGTGGCGTTCATCGGCGTGGATAAGAAAACTTATATAACCCTCGACCTCCATTTCACCGTGATTATCACGGTAAAAACTCAATCCGCCATTGTTAACAAACCTTGACTTGCAACCCGAAAATTACTAGTCGAAAAGTAACGGCGTGCGCGTATAAAAACAATAACATGGTCAAGGTGTTATCGATTTCACATCCGAGCATAGCGGGCGAACTTTTAGAGTTCGCGGATTATTATATTCTTGTCGCGGTGCATCCGAATTTCCGGGCGCGGCGACAGTGTGGACTTCCGAAAGGAAAATAGGGGTATCTGGCGCGTTTTGAGTACGCGAATCAGCGTGTACCAATATCTTTATTCTGAGCGTATTGAACTATTACCGTCTGCATATCCGGATGCCTTTGCGATAGGTGCGGCTAAACTTACCAACCGAGGTTAATTGTCGATTCGGCAATTAACCCGACTATCCACCTGTTCGCGCGTTTTATCACACCACGTGGTCACACGGGTGGGTATCGTCGCTATCGCGTTGGGCGCCTCGGTGTTATCTTGAAAAAGTAGACGCTCCAGAATTGGAAAGCGTTCTTACGGGTAGATGAAGTGTGCTTCCCATCGCATTTCGATTTCTATACCGGGGTTCATTCTTAGAAGGATGGCGCCCCTCACGGATCGTATAATTTGGAGGATGCGGATACAATAAACACCAATCGCATCCCGTCAATTCCTATCCCGAGGAATTTTGGTGCACTTGGGTATTAGCCGCAACTATTTTGGTAGACCTGAGGAGGTTCCAATCTTTTTGGGCGCGGATGGACAGGGTGGGTGCTCGTCCTTCGCATTCCTTTTCTATATTAATGTAAGCTTTTCTTCCTTCATTGTATTTAAAATAACTTGTGTGTTGTTGTCTTCTGTGGCGCAGAAATGGATCTATTCAGGGTCATGCAACTAGCTAAGCCGATGTAGGTGAATGTAGGGACACGCCCACTGAAAGAAGGAGAAGAGCCCCTACTTGATGCTACTGCAGGGCGTACCCTGGAAATGAATCTGGGAGAAACAGGGACCAGCTCCTCCGTCGCACTGGAAGCGACGCCGCTGCAAAGCGTGCCGAGCCCTAGAGTGCCATCTCCATTAGCGCAACCATCACCAGTAGCAGTGGCGCAGCACATGGAAGAAGAAGAGGAGGAGGAGGACCCCGGGTTGAAACGCAAAAGATCACTCGGAGAGGATGGCGCAAGCTCATCGAGGAAGAAGCGCCCTGTTATCCTAACAGTAGAATCATCATCAAGTGATGTTGCGTCTCCTCCCCCCTCGGCTAATACATCTGGCCCGCAGTAAGTAATGTCTTAAAAAAAAATTGTTTTGCGCATTAAGTGTTCATTTGAAAAATTAATACTTCTCTTCCTTGTGTGTAGGTTTGAACAGTTTGCGGAGTCGCCCCCCAGGGATAGTCTGGTTCACTATGAGTCCTCCGAGCCAAACAGCAGAAATGTTGAGGATGCGCCCATTGATCAGCTGGTTGAGGAGTTGATGCTAGCGACTGCCCATCAAACTGCCCTTGTTGAGAAGCTAAAGGCCAAGGTTTCTGGGGAAGGCGACCAGGCGCTAAAGATCAAAAATTGCGTCATTGGAGGCGCATTTGGCTAGTGCTAAGGCCGAAGTGGAGGGCTGAGTTCGTACTCCCAAAAGCTCGGCAAAGAAGATGGCGTGATGGGTCAAATAAGCCGGGGCGTCTTTGGTCGATGGGGTATAAGTCTTCGTGTCATTTGGCTGAAGTATCCGGAGAAGGCGAGGAGGAGTTGACCTCGCGGTTGGAAATATTTGGTGCCACTTGTGGCGATTGCCACGGATGCACAGGAGATGAAATTGCGCAAGCTTAGCTTGGAGTATGATGAGGAGTTATATCCCCAACTCCTATCAACTATTGCTGAGCGCAGATGGCTCATTAGCCATGGTCTTCGACTTGCTGCCCTTAGCGCGTTGGAGTCACAGGATGTAATGGACTCGTTTGGGGGAGTTGTTCAATGCGCGTTGGCGCGGGGTAAGGTTGAGGCTATTGAGGAGCTTCAAGAGGCTAAATTGTTAAAGGTGCATGCGGATAAGGTGCCTGGATACAATGCGCGATCATATGATGAGCTGGTGGCTGCTATGGAAAAGATGAAGTCATTGGAACTTCCCTTGATTTCTGAGTTAGAGCGCGACCAGGATTATCCAATAGGGGTCATTATGGAGGGGTTAACCTTATCTCGTCATCGTGGTGAAAATCGAGCCTTGAATGGACTTTATATGAAACCCGATGAATCTCGACTCAAGTGCCTATATTTGCGCGCCCAAGGATATCTTGAATCCATTTGCTTTGTAAAAGGAAGTTCCGTTGAAACAAGTCTTGGAAGCCCATGCTACAAGGCTCGCCAAGAAAAAGGTATTGAGGGCAAGGCCATTTTGTGTGGTGTTTGTTTGCGCTTCACCTTCCCGATCGGCGGGGTGCTTGGTTAGTGTTACAACGGTATCCCGCCAAGACTCGACTTGTTGAAGAAGTTAAGCGAGGTCAAGGAAGCAACAAGCCGCGTGGGGAGTTCTTCTCTGAAGCGTTGTAATAGTTTATAGATTGTAACTTGTATTTGTAAACATCTTTTTTGTAAGCACGCGTGGTACTGAGTGGGATATTTATTTTTGTTAAAAGTTGTCGCTACTTATAATTTTTGCACTTAGTTACTTGTTTTTCCATAAAAAACGTGCGTATTGTCTAAGAAGCAAACTGTTGTATAAGCGTGGGTAATATGCGAATTTCATAATCATGTATGAGATTCACGGTATACTTAAGACATAAATTCTAAGTACTTTTTATCATAATCGTGTATGTTGTGATATGCAGCGTACCGTAAATATCACTTTTAAGGAGTCAAGTGTCTCGATTCCTAGTTTGTGAAACGTGCATCGTATGCGTTTTTGCGCATCCATCGTGGGATGCGTACAGAACTTATTCCAACGTCTTGAGAACAAGGTGTTTAACAAGGATACGTGATCCACTGTTGATGGGTTTGCAACCCTCTTACTCAACGAGTACTTTAGTAGGTTTACTCATCTTTTTACCATCGTAGGTTTTGTAATTGCATGCACGCCATGTAGGCAAAAGATCAAAAAATGTTAAGACATAAAGTATATGGAAATAACAAATTGAAATGTGTCGCGGAGTTAGCTAGAAACGCGACGTTTTATTAATACTTGCAAGTTTTTATGAAAGAAAATAAATAAGACATATGCCTAAGTAAAACAAAAATAAATACACGGATATTTATTGGGCACTTCTCTAAAGTGCAGGAATGTCCGTGCGATGGGCCGTAGCCATTCCTATAGATAACACCTCTTAAGATTGCGGATGTTCCATGTGCGTGGTAGTTCGCGACCATCCATGTCTCGTAGCTTGTACGCTCCTGTTCCTAATGCTTCAGTAACCTCATAGGGTCCTTCCCACTTTGGTCCAAGCTTACTTGTATCTTCTGCTTGGCTGGCATCGTTAGCGCGGTATACGAAGTCGCCTGGTCTGAAGGAGACACTGCGCACTTTAGCATCGTAGTATCCCTTCATCTTAGACTTTGATTTTGCTTCACGTATAGCTGCGCGTTTACGCCTTTCTTTCAGCAGTCTAAGTCGATCGCCGCTCGTCGTCATTGGTTGCCACATTGATTTCGGTGCGAATAGTTGGCATCCCAATTTACCGGTATGACACCTACGTCCCGTAGACTAGAGAAAGGGGTATCCCCGTCTTTGGTTTTGATTGAGGTGCGGTGCGCCCGGAACTGCGATAGTTCTTCCACCCACCTTCTTTTGTGCTTGTTCGGGCATGCCTTAATTCCTTCACCCAAGCTTGATTTGCACGTTCTACTAAGCCGTTGGTTTGTGGGTGTTTAAGCGATGCGAAGTCTTGTGTGATTTTAACTTCTCGCACCAATCCTTGAAAGGGTTGTCGCAATTGTTTCCGTTTTCGAGATGATTTCCGGGTGGCCGGCGGCATACAATATTTTCCCGGACAAAGCGTTTCACACGGTTGCGGTGATTGTTACCACCGCCTTTGCTTTGATCCACTTGGTGAACTAGTCTATGGCGACTATGAGGAACTTTAATCCTCCCGCCGCACGGGGAAAGGACTGCGATGTCGATACCCCACTCAGAATGGCCATGGTGCCGTAATTGGTGTTAGCTCTGTTGTGGTTGGCGTGGAACAGGTGCAGCGAACTTGGCGATCCTTGCACTTTCTTATTAGGTCCCGCGCATCGCGGTGCATGGTGGGCCAATAGTATCCACGACCTTAAAGCGCGCCCACTATGGACCGTGGTCACAGATACATCTTGCATGATCCTTCGTAGATTTCCGCGATACATAATTTGCTTGTAGGGGCCAACACGGTGAGCCATGTTTGCGGGAAGGGCGTCGATATAGTATGTTGTCCGAGTTCAAACCTACGTGTTGTGCGTCGTATCCTTGAGTTCATACGCTCTTGGGGTAATACTCCCTTGCTTATGAATTCCGTTATCGGTGTCATCCACGTAAGGCCTTCCTCCTCTATGACTGTGGATATTTCCATCTATGAGATGGATTTGCTTTTCAACGTTACCACCAGCACTTGCTTTGATAGGTGTACAAAGCTTGTCGATGCAATCTTGCTTAGTGCATCCGCCTTTCGATTCTCCCCTCTAGGAACCTGCTTGATGGTAAACCTGTCAAAGCCTTGGATTAGTGCCTTGTTCTTGTCGAGGTACTAAATCATGTTTTCCTCCTTGGCACGTATTAGCCCAACACGTGGTTAGCTACTAACCGAGAATCCACATTCGCTTCGGTTCGTACACCCATTCGGTGCAATCGTGGTCCGGCGATTAGGGCTTCGTACTACGCCTCATTGTTTGTCGCTGTGAACTCGAAACGCAGTGCGTAAGTGAATTCCAATCCTTCTGGGCTTGTGAGGATGAGGCCTGTTCCTAACCCATCTACGCATGAGGATCCATCCGTGAACAAGATCCATGGATCTTGTAATTCCTTTTTGTTTGGTGCGGGTGTATTTTTAGCGTCCGGTTTTTCAATGATGAAATCTGCTAGTATCTGCCCTTTTACTGCGGTACGCGGCCTGTAGGAGATGTTGGGTTCACCGAGCAACACGCTCCACTTTTGTAGTCGTCCTGATGCGTCAGGTTTGGAGATGATTTGTTTGATAGGTTGGTCTGTAATTACCGCAATTGGATGTGCTTGGAAATAACGGCGTAGTCTTTTGGCGGCGAATACCAATGCTAAGACCAACTTTTCCATGGCACTATAGTTAATATCCGTTTTCTTGGCGCTTTGCTTACAAAGTACACGGTGTTTGTCTTGACTCTCTCTGCGGAAGATGACACTGACCGCCCGTGTGTGTCAGATAAGTACATAATTAATTCTTCCACCGGTCGGGTGCGACTAATGTGGGGCGCCGCCAGTGTTGTTTAAGGCGTGTAAAGGCTTCTTACGCCTCCGTGGTCGGTGAAAGTCTCCTTTTTATACACTTCTTGAGTGTCTTGAAGAGAGGTAGTGATTTGTCTGTGACTTGGACAAGAATCTATTTAGACCGCCGCTTTTCCATTGAGAGATTGGACTTCCTTCAACGTCTTGCGGTGAAGGGAGTTCGATAACGACCTTTGTTTTTGGACATGGTTTGATACCATCGGGTTCTACCGGTATCCGAGGAACATGCCTTCATGGCGCCCAAAGTTCACTTTTGGGGTTTAGCTTCATGTTGATCTCTTTGAGTCTCTAAATGTTTCCTCGATGTCGCGCACCAACTCATCCTCGGTATGGATTTTATGACTAGGTCGTCAGCGTAAACCTCTAAGTTCGGCCCACTTTGTTTTCAAATGCATTATCTACTAACCGATAGGTGGCGCCTCGTTCTTGACGAAGGGCATTTTGGTATAGCGATGAGCGCCTTGGCTTGTATGAAAGGCCGTCTTTCCTCATCTTCCTTAGCCATATGGTTTGGTGGTATCCTTTGTATGCATCTAGGAAACACTTGAGCGGGTATCCACATAAAGATTATACCTTCGATCTATCTCCGGTAGTGGGTAGCGATCTTGTGGACATGCTTTGTTGAGATCAGTGAAGTCCGCACACATCCGCCACCACTGTCGCTCTTCTTTACCATTCTTGGGTTGGAAAGCCGATCGTGGTAGTAGACTTCTCTCATGATACACCTCCACAAGCTTGTGTACCTCTACGAATTGCTTGTGCGCGTTACGGAGCTTGGTCGCGCTTCTTACGGCGTATGGTGAGTATCCTTGCCGGATTCTCGACTTGTGTTTTGTGATTGAGCGTGGTACCCCAGTCATTTGTTTTGGCTCCCATGCAAAGATGTCGAGTTCTTTTGCAAGAGTCGCTCTGAGATGCCTTGCCGTTGTCCGGCGAGGATCCTCCGATCGATACTTCTGATGCGGGTAATCGGGATGAATTGCCACCTTGATTTGGAACTTTGGTTGCTTGCTACTGTTTACGGGATGGGTGCCGTCTCGCATGTAATCGTGTTACATTCTCTATGTGGTACGGTGGCGTTGTGAGAGTAACAATACCACCTTCCACCGAATTTGAGCATCCCATGTCTTTGTATCTGCGATCTGCGCGCATGGTCGATATCCCCGGTCTTGGATAATGCCATTGTATGGCGAAGGGATTTGATCACCATGAAATCCATCCAGTACATTGCGAGTGTTCTTTATTGCCCACATCGACTAGTAGGCGTGTTGCCCATATGCCATATCTTTTCTCTGTAAAACCGGTCAGCGCAGTCATGGCGGGCTTAATTATTGCGTATCTCGGTAGCGATCGTTTGAAACGATGTTCGTACATTATGTCGGTGGATGCTCCTCCATCAACATACATGCGGTGGATAACGTGACCCGCATTAATTTCAATGGTGGCGGCTCTACCACTGCGTTGTCCGCAGTTAAGGTGGGGAAAGAGATTTCACCACCGCGGGAAAATTTCTGGTCGACCTTCATCTAGTTAATGTTGCCATGATTGTATCATGTAGATGGTGTCAGCCTTGTCTTTGGGTGTCTCTTTCTTGTTCCCATTCTTACGCCTATCCTTTCCTTCCTTGATGTTCTTGACCAAATGGTCCAATCGCCTTCTTTCACTAGTTTATCGATAAGTTGTCGCATTGGACACATTCATTCAGTGGTGTGGCCCTTCCGTCCATGATAGTCACAAGATCCGCTCCTACGCGCCGATCCTCCGGAGTGCGCATTTGTGGGGTCTTGGAGCGTTCGCCCTTACATTGCGAGTATTTCCTTTGGAGTCTTGGTCGTGAGGTATACTGTCATTATCCGTCCGCTCCCACGACCGCGGTAGTTCTTATTACGGTTGCTACTCGGTCGGTGGATTGTCTCCGAGTTGTTCCGTGACCGATAGTTTGAGTAGCTTTTCTTGCTATCATTCCGCTTGCGGCTTCTCATGGACAAAGGACCTTGTCCGTTTCATCGATTCATCAAAGGTTTGGGGAATCTTGTCGTTCGACCTTTTGATGAGTTACGGTATTGATCACATTCATGAACCCTAAGATTTTCGACGCCGGGCATGCCTTAACTCGATGCACTCATCTTTGAAGCGCTCCATGTATGCGCTTGTAGATTCCCCAGGCGCTGTTTTACCTGGCGAGTTCGGCGGGGTTTTAGCCTTCTTCCGTTGAGTGAAGTTTAGGCGAACGCCTTTCTCAACTCTTCAAAGCCATCGATGCTTCTGCGTGGAAGCTTGCGGAACCAGTTCCGCGCATTTCCCACTAGCGTGGAATTAAACATGTGGCACCACACAAGTTGTGGCCAATTTTCGATAGTAGCGGCTGATTCGAAAATTTTTAGGTGATCATCGGGATCACTGTTTCATCATAGGTTTTGGCGTTAGCGGGCATGCGCCTCTTATCTTCGAGAAGTTCTTGACACGTCGGTGAACGCATCCACCTTCGGCGGCGCCATGGAAGAGACATGTCTTCCTCCTCTTGGTCACGATGTTTCCTCACGGACTTCGGTGTCGGTTCGCTATCCTCGTTGTCCGAGGAATTACCTGGAGGGCAATTTTCCCTTCTTGGCGTTTGCGCGATCGCCTCGAATCGCGCGAAGGGCTTTCACTGGGAGTATCGTCGCCCAGTCATCACGACTCTGCGGCTACCAAGGCCGGCGTGGACATTGGTACGGTCATCCTCCTCGCTTCCTTCCGGATCTTTGCGAGTTAGATGTCTCATCATCCTCGACTCTCCTCCCGATTACATTAAACATTGGGGTTTGAGGCTATCCTCCCACGCTTCTCCTTCGGCGGTAGCGGTGGGGCGTTTCGTGATCGAGTCGAAATTGAGTCGAGCATGCGGGCTTCGACTCGACCTCTTTGCTTCCTCTTGCATGAGGGTCGCCAAGGTTTCGTAATTTTGAGATCTGAAATCTCCGGTCTGAGTTCAGGTCGACCCCTTCTGGCGAGGTGCACCTTGTGCTCTTGGGCCCTTGTTTCATCAGTGCATCCGGTGCCTTTGAGAGGTCATTTCTAATCTTGATTGAAGGGAGTAACAAAAGGGTCTTGCGCCGGATCTCCCGCAATGGTGGTGGTTGTAGTGGCTTAGGTTGTCCCGGCGTTGTTCCACCGTAGGGAAGATTAGGTCCGGGCCTAATCCTTGGTTTTAGCGACCTTTGGTTGTCCCGTGTGCCTTGAAGGCGATCCGCCTTTGCTTCTTTCCTGTAAGGTCTGCTTGCGATCGCTGATTTCCATGTTTCGTCATTCTAGTTCTTAGTTCTTAGTTCTTATTGATGGTCCCACGGATGGCGCCACTTGTTGATACAAAGTTGGGCGTTCGCTTGTTTGGGCTCCCGCTCTCGTATCAATTGATGATTCTTTGCGAGACACTGCGCTAAGTAAAGAAAACACCGTTAGGCTTATCGTGGGATTGTCTCCCACGATTATCCTCCCATGTGAGAGTAAATGTCGGTTTTAGGGTTATGGAGAGTTAGGGTTTAGATCGTCACTTTAATGAGGATAGGGTTCCTTTATATACACACGAAATCCTTGTTGGTTCGTGTTCCCCAACCTTCGGCGTATCCCGCCAAGTCGGTTGACAAACGATTATCTCCAAAGATAGAAGTTATCCGATATCGTATTCCATAAATAACTTTGGGCTTGGGCCTTCGTGGGTCCAAACACGTATCGGCCTAGCCCAGTTCATGCTGGGCTCGCTAGCATCGGACTTTGGTCGGGTTCGTGACCCGAATATAGACTATACGTCATCAAAAAATATAACATTGCTTGCAGAAAAATAGTCGGTTCACTGAGAGATGGAGGTTTGAAAATATGTATCATGTAAGAGAGAAATTCAACCTTATTGGTGGAGTAAAAAAATAAACACATTTCAATGTATAAACCTTTCGGTTATTATAAACTTAAGCTTATGTAAGTTTTGAACACGCTTACATATTGACATGTAACTCTTTACATTGTTCGCCAAATGATATTTATGCTATAAACTTTACATAGGTTATAACATGCCACGTCAGATTTTTATAAATCACTAACTCGTTTGTGTCCATAAAAACTAATAAAAAGTTAGAGATATGGTTCATTTTTCTTTATTAATCATGCCTATCAGTGTAAGAAGGGGATGAGATATTTGTAACCTTCAAAAACACAAGTATACACCCTTTAGCATTTTCATTTTTTTTCAATAATGTTTTTGTTATAACATTATGAAACATAAAGTACATGATATAAATTTGATAAGTCAAAAATATAAAAAAATAGAAAAACACGGAACTAGGGCTGAGCATCACAGACCCAAAAACCGATCGACCGACCAAAAATCAACCGAACCGAAGAACCAGCGGTCCGGTGTCTCGGTCCCAACTTTTTTCTTATTTCGGTATCAGTCCGGTTCGGTCCAGTCTTACGTACAAACAGACCAATAATACCTTTTTGGACCAGACCGACCGAAAGACTGGATCAAACACATTCAGTCAGGTTCTCGGTCCGTAATTTTGGTCTAATTTGGTCTCGGTCCGGTCCGCTTTTTGCCGGTTCGATCCGGTCTTAAACCGATGCTCAACCCTACACGTAACAAATATTGATGAAAAACTTTACTTAATTAGTGTTAGCATAAAGATAAAAGGGATGAAAATATGAGGTAAAAGGATATTAATAGTAGTAATTGTGCAAGAAATTAAATACGGAGTATATAGAAGATCCATCCACTTTCTCCTTTCCAAATTCAATCATTTAAACTTTCACTCTTTATTTTTGTAAAGGGGTCATCTAAATACACCAATATAATTTGTCAATCATTGACTTTAATCATTGATTTTAAGGACCCATAAATAATACAAATTCCAATGCTCTGGTGAGTTTAGCAGGACCTTTGCACGTATTTCCCCAAAAGAATTAAATAAGTGGGACCTGTGATATAACTCACTTTTTTTTATTATTATAATTTACTTAACTCACATGTTTTTTTTTTTTTTTTCTATTGCAGGTTTACTTTTACACTTTTTATTTTGCACGAAACTTAAAGTGATGTATATATATTAAAGGACAAATCACCTAAATATAGTTAAACTCGCCACTTTTTCCTATCAGATGCAAAGATTCTTTTTTTTCCTCATTCGTACATAAACCTCATCGTTAGTCGCTACATGTCTGCTTCTGAAAAAACCCGCATCGTTAGTCCTTTATCTTAACGATCGTTAATAAATAACTTAAAATTTGGTTATCTTACGCTAAACTTGCGTCGTTAGTCCTTTATACTAACGATCGTTAAAAAACTTAAAATTTTGTTTTCTTACATTTCCGTCCGTTTTTTCTCGTTTTACGCGTTTTACGTTTTCGTTCGTTTAACACGCTTCGTCAGTTTTCACGTTTTATCCGTTTTACGTTTTCGTTCGTTTTACGTTTCGTCCGTTTTTCATTTTTGATTGTTTTCCTCGTTTACGTCCGTTTTTCACATTTTCATCCGTTTTTACACATTTTCATCCATTTTTACACATTTTCGTCCACTTTTGCACGTTTTCATCCGTTTAAACACGGTTTCATCCGTTTTAACACGATTTCATCCGTTTTTTCACGTTTCATCCATCTTTTCACGTTTTCATCCATTTCTACACGTTTTCATCCGTTTTTACACGTTTTCGTCCGTTTTTGCATGTTTTCATCCATTTTTACACATTTTCATCCAATTTTGCATGTTTTCACACGTTTTCATCCGTTTTAACACGGTTTCATCCGTTTTTCACGTTTCATCCATTTTTCCACGTTTTCATCCGTTTTTACATTTTTTTCGTTCGTTTTTGCACGTTTTCGTCCGTTGTTTCACGTTTTATCCGTTGTTTCACGTTTTCGTTCATGTTTGCACATTTTGTCTTTTTTTCGCATATTAATACGTTTTGAATGTTTTCGGCCGTCTATACACGTTTTCATCCATTTTTACACATTTCATCCATTTTATACACATTTTTGTATGTGTTTATACATGAAAAAACTGATGAAAACGTGAAAAAAGGGACCAAAACATAAAAAAAAACAAACGAAAACGTGAAAAAGCAGATGAAAACATGTAAAAACGGATGAAATGTGTAAGATGAAACCGTGAAAAAACAGACGAAAACGTGTATAGGCGGATGAAAAGGTGTAAAAACGGACGGAAACGTGTTAAAACAAACAAAAATGTGTAAAAACAAACGATATCGTGCAAAAGCGATTAAACGTGCAAAACGGATGGAAACATGAAAAAGCGGCGGCGTGTTAAAGCGGACCAAAACGTGTAAAGATGGATGAATCGTGGCGATGGCGTGTAAGCGGGCGAAAACATGTAAAGCAGGCGGCGTGTAAAACGAATGAAAGCGAGCAAAACGGACGAAATGTGTAAAACGGATGATAATGTAAAAACGGATGAAAGCGTGAAAAAGCGGACGAAAACTTGAAAAGCGGATGAAAGCGTGTAAAACGTGAAACGTGAAAAAGCGGACAACAACGTGTTAAAGCGAGCGATAACGTGTAAAGCGGACGGCGTGAAAAGCGGACGGCGTAAACGTAAAAACCAAATTTTAAGTTATTTTTAATGATCGTTAGTATAAGGACCAACGATGCAAGTTTAGCGTAAGATAACCAAATTTTAAGTTATTTATTAACGATCGTTAGCATAAAGGACTAACGATGCGGTTTTTTGGTAACTGCATACGTAAAGGTCTAGCGATAGAGGTTTATTAACGAATGAGAAAAAAAAGAATCTACATACAATGAAAAAAATGGCGAGTTAATTACGTTTTGGGTGATTTATTCTATATTAAAGGGGAAAATGATTGGCGTGCCTAAATGGCGTGGTAATTTTATCTTTAATCTACTCAACATATGACAAATGTAGTATGGTGTTTCTCTTTTCACGATAGCGCTTTGATCACTCCAGTGTTGTAATCTAATAGTTAGGTATGAAATTAGACGTCCAATCACTACTCGTTAAAAGACATTGAATTTAAATTTGAGTTGTACATCTGAATTTGAATATGAAGTGTAAATATCTAATTTTTAATAATAAAAAAAGACATTGTTAATTTTTGTACAAAAATATTTGAATGATCTATAACTATAATGTACTTTCATTCTTATAATACATAAATAATAAAGATTATATAAGACAATTGAGTCATAAAATTAACACATCATAGCAACATAAATATAAAGTGTTAAAAAAACATTTAAAAACATTGTATTGTAATTTTATCTCTCAAGTAGTCATATATTGTTGATATATTATATTCTTTTGTTGTTAAGCATCTTAACGAATAATCACGTTATATACGTTAGTCCAACCATAAAAATTTATACATGTATATGTAGTCTATACATATAACCATATATAAACAAGCATAAAAAAATTAAACGAGCACAAACCTAGTTTGGTTAACGAGCATTTGAAATTTATTTCCTTTATCACGTTATATACGTTAGTCCAGCCCGAAACGAGCTCGAGTTTGTGAAAATTTTCATGGGTTCGAGCTCGAGCTTAATATATGAGTGTCGAAACGAGCTCGAGCTTTATATATATAAATAAGCCGAGCTTGAACTCGATAAACTTGGACTCGACTCGACTCGTTTTCACCTATACTTTTATTATAGAAGAGATTATTTTAATATACGTTTCTTGCAAAATTAAAAATTGCAAAAAGTAACGTAAACAAACATCTTAAATGAAATTCACGTTGAAGTAAAATAAGAAATTAGTAATTATAAAAATAAATAAATAACTAAATAAATCTTTGTTGCATAACCATTTCCGGCCAAGATGATCTAAATAGAAACTATAACTCAATTATTGATTACTAGCAGGGTACCCGCACGTTGCGGCGGCGGGTACCCTGAAATATATGTTTCACGGGTTGTATGTTTCATGCGACTTCAACATTCACCAGATGGATATTTATATAAACTTATGAGTCCATAGAGTTACATAAATTTTTCTTATTATTGTGCCAAATTGTATGAGACTCAAATTTAACATGTAACATAAAAAATAGATAATTACTCAAAACTAATAATTATTGATCTATTTTGTCTAGGCCCAAGCACACTTTTAAAAACATACAAGCCCAAGTAAAACACCAATAACCCTAATCTAACTCTAGCAAACACCACAATCACTTTTCTTTCACCTCAACAAACACCCAAAACTGATAAAGAAAACTTCTTAAAATCTGTAGCCACCAAACGAAAAAAAAACACAAATTCGTCCCTGTTGGATCTTTCTGCTAACACGCGAGGTTGACCACAAACGACCCTTTATGGTTTAGTTACTTTGAAAAAGCTTCAAGATCTTTGTAAAAAGGTCTCGGGTAAGGTGTATGTGTTGTTTCTTTTTCTTTGACCGAATGAAAGAAGAGTTGTTTTTGTTTCTTCTTTTTAACTTTCGAGCACTTAAAAGAATTGAAGCTCCTTGTAGATCTATGAAGAGTTTGTGTTGAAATCTTTTAAAGATTTGATCTAATCACTTTAGCACACAAATCTGAGATCATTTTTTTTTTACTTGCTGTTGATTTGATACAAGCGATCCATGGGGTTGCAACTTGTTTCTGGCTTTTTTTGGTTAGTTGATGTGACTTATTGTTGTGGTTTAATCAACAACCATATCACGATGGTTGTGACGTTGGAGTGGCTCAAATCTATTATGTGACGATGTTGAAGCAAAATGCAGAAGTTGGAATGAAAACATTTTGTGGACTGTACTGGATGCATTAATGTGGTTTCTTTATTTAATATGTGTATAAATGTGTTGTATATTATGCATATGTGGTTGTAAGTCTGAATTTTTGTGCTTTAATGTGTTGTACATCATGCTTTAACACTTTCAAGTCTGAAAAGTCTCAAAATTAATTAGGAGAGAGAGTGGTTTGTGTATTATAAGTAGTATAGATTCGTTCTTGCAGATGAGAGCATTAAAGCTTTTGACTTGAGGTCATTATAACATTTTTCAACAAATTAAACATTTTTTCCTAATAACTTAACCTTTCTGCAAAACATTTATTAGAAGCCTTTCCACCCATTACCTAAAGCATGGGTTCGCTCATTACCCATTACCACCCATTAACCTTTCTGTAAAACATTTATTAGAATCCTTTCCACCCATTACCCATTACCACTAGCTCTCTTTGGTCCGATCTATAATTCTTAAACATCGTTTATGTTCACTAAAACTATGATGTAGATTGATTGGGTGAGATCTTTCTTCATTTGATTTGTCACCTGAAGTGAAATCTCATTTCAAGTATTGTACTTGTTTTTTCAACATTCATGTTGAAATTAATGACATATTATTTTTGCCAAAAAAAAAACAAAAAAACAAAAACAAAAAACAAAAAAAGCGTAGCTTCACCCTTACATATTTACTCAAAACTTACTTAAACAACATTTTGAATTGTGCTTTGAAAACGTTTTTTTCATAAAAATATGCAAATAATAAAGTTTCATTATGTATACATGCGATTATCCCTTTTATTTAACACGTGTTTTTTAAGGCATGTATCAGTCATGACAGATACTTGTTCTTAATTTGTTAATAGTTTAAAACATGAACTGGTTATATACCATTGTGCATCACGAGCCTTTGGCATATTTTTTACTTAATGTGTTTTGATATAATCACAATATACATAAATTTTAATGTGCACATAAATTGTATATTATATGTTTTTAATAATATAATTGCTTATGAATGTAAATTTTTATCTTTTGGATTTTTATTTTGGCATAATAAGTCTGCTAGAATGCATATATTGAATTGTTTTGTTCTATATCATTATGTAAAATCTTTTCTAATTATATAGTTACAATATCCGTGCACACACAAGTTTTAACATAAAATTTTCATTGTTTATTAATATAGATTAATATTTTGTAGATTATTGTTGAACGAATGATTTGACTTTGTTTTACTGACATAGTGTTGATGTTGATTTTGTTTAAATTTAAATATTGATATCATGTTTTAGACATTACGTGTGTTTAGTAGCACGTAGTGACCCTAAAAAATTGCTTATCTGGACATCCTTAATTAAACTTTAAAGATTAATAACATACATCGTTGTTATATACACAATATCATGTATATATGTTTTAATCTTACACTAACCCGCGGATTCGTGCCTCTGTTTTAATATTTACATTCTTGTTGATAAGAGCACCTGGTACGGTAAGCCAAAAGGCGCGTTATGGCCCTATGGCGCGACGCTATGGCTCAACACCATACCCGATTCGGCGTTATAGGGCCTCGCGCCGACGACACCAGCTGAGTTACACGTTTTTCCTTTTTTTTTTCAAATCAACGGTCGAATTTGGGAATAATAAAAAAAGATACGTTGGCAAAGAGGAAAATAGCCATTTTGTTGAAGAAAAAAAATCATTTTACCCACTGTTTACCTTTTAAAAATCCTATAAATACCTTTTAAATCACTAATATTTAACACACGTTTCTATCTACACATCTCAACAATAGTTCTCTTTATTTCTACCTCCAACTCACAAAAGTGAATCCCGATCAATCTTCATAGACCAGTCAAACGCTCTCTAACCCGCAAAAATCAAATAACCAATTCTTCATCTTCATTTAATCAACCACACCATCATCCGTAAATTCCATTACCTTTAATGCCAACTAACTTCCACCATTTAGTATGTTATATAAAATCCCAAACCAAATTACCAACTTTAACCTATTTGGCACGTCCGAGTAACTTCAACTCGAAATCGAACAAGTATATAATTTGGATTAATATATATGAATTGCATTGCCCAAATTAGAGGACGTTTCTTTTAATGTTATTTAAGTTAATTGAGCTATTTGGATACTAATCATTGGACCCTTTTAAATATATTAGTCTAACAACCTCGTTGGACATTTCATTACTTACGTTTATATTAAACCATATTGATTGTCTATTATTTTAAACGCTGGGTGTGTCTCTCATTTCTATGTGTTAAATGTGATGATAGGTTAAAAATTTTACTAGCATAGCTAGCTGAAATTTTTTGGGTTACTAATTTATGCAATGTAATGCAAAAAGTGAAAAAAAAGGCAGGACACTTATCTAATATTTCATAAGTACGTTTTATCATCAAAGCCTCTTGGTCTAGTGGTATGTAAGTGACCCAATAACCTAATAGTTATGGATTCTAGTCTCGTTGATGTCATGTGAGATAAAATTCTTGAGACATGTGGTGTAGATTGTAAACATTTGCGTTCAGGAAAAAAATAAAATAAAAACATAAAATAAATAAATAAAACTTATGTCTGGGTTGTAAAGAGGAAGACAAGGAAAAAAAACGTAGAATCAATTCACCTATCTTTTCCATGGTTTCAAAACATGTTTTTTTTTTTTTTTTGTTTTCATTTTTACAATATCTTCCATTTAGTTTATCATAGGATAAGTTTGGATTTGGGTATACAAACAGACATTAATTTTAGTATATAATTCTACTAAATTTCGTCGAATGACAATCCATATCCAACAAAAACATGTATGCACAACAGGTGGCAGATATTGCAGACGCGATCACACTTGAGCCTTGTATGCCCCGACAGTTTACATTTATGCTCAAAACCAAGAAGTCGAGAAGGAGGAAAAGAAGCAAAGATTTGCACCGAGTACGACAAACATTACATACAAACTAAACCTTTGTTTTTAGCCAAGATAATTTCATTTCCATAAACACTTGAAACAACAATTGCTAAAATCACCACCTATTTTACACAATTAGAATCTGTTTTCAAAAGAAAGAAAAAAACAAAAGTTTTTCCGAAGGTAACCAAGACTTTCCACCAAAAGATCAATTGAAACCTCAGAGCTCCTTCTATCTGTGCCTATAATGACAAATTTTGATTACCCACAATTTCATACAAAATCATTTATCTTCTGAATGTACAAATCCAAGCCCCGGGTCTTTAACTTTTAATGACAATTGCTACAGGTCCCCACCCGTTCCGCCTCCCTCAGTGTAACAGAAGAACCGAAGATAATGACATCGTTAAACCAAAAAACAGTGAGAGAAGACAGCCGTTTCCAGGCTAAAAATCTTACAAACTCATGGATCATCTTTTTGAAAGGCAACTCAGCTTCATAAACCACGGGGGAAGTTGCTGATTTGTCCTTCCTCCAACATATCTTTGTTGTTCAGCTTGTAACTTATCCTTATGCGCATGACAATTGATTTCTGGCATAAACATTCATTAATAATATAGTGAAGAAAACAACCAATAAAAAGAAGATAAAACCATATAATCAGAACTCCCATTTTTCAAATATTTTTACCTGGATATACTATGAATTTTCTACCATTATCTCCTACCTCTGTGTAGTTGCCCCTAGATTTCTAATACTAAACTAAGACAGCGATATTATGATCCTGAAGAAAAGGATTGATACCTTCCACACCCTAAATATACCTTCCAGTGAGGTATTTACTAGGAAATTAGAAAGATAATGCTTGATATAAGATGTGGCAAAACCGGCAGGCAGGTGGGTTAGGTAAGAGGTCAGATCCGTAATCTTTTTGTACATATTAAAAAGGGTCAGGCCAGGCTGGCTTTGACCTGGAACACTTTTTATTGAAATTCTTAAAACTTCTTATAAACAATTAGCCTGTCAAATATATTCACAAGAATCATAGTTTTTCAATAATATAGTTTTTTTAATCATACTTGACACCTTTCAATCCGTTTGACTTGTTTCCTCAGAGATAGATATAACCAGCACCGACCCACGGATAATTAAATGGATCAAGGTTATGAATTAGAGAGTTAAACATAATACCAGTGGATGTAACATGATCTGGTCAAAAAAGAAGTAGAGGTATATTATATGAAAGTATTTACCTTGCCATGTTGACTGTTGGTAACTCGTAACTTCTGAGTTATCGACCCATTACCGTTTCCAGCCAGAGTATTGCTACTAGCAGGTTCCAAATGCAACTGAAGAAACTGTGGATTGGAAAAAGCAACATATCAGATGGTACATTCAGGTTAAAGGGATGCAAGCGTTGTTTATATATATGATGCCCCACATTAGCATTGAAGTAAAAGTGAATCAAAAGCACAAATGAGTCATTTAAAATGAGGTGACTGTTACCTTCGGGACTGCTGCCTGGAAAATAAAGTCCGTATAGACATCAGAAGACTTGTTCGCAAAGTTTGCTTCGATTTGAGTTGTCTGTGGACTTTCAGGTTGCTTAGAAAAGTTGAACGTTAACCTCAAAGAGCTGCTCTCAAAAGCAACTAATGGTGGATACGCAGAACCATTATCTTCTGTTATGAATCAATGGTGGTAATTAAAATCTCAAGAAAAAAGCAATTTTCTGCAACCAGATTGAGCAATAGGATAAGGAATACTTACTAGGTGGTGGAGGGGTAGGACCAAATCCGTCTAACAAATCTATCATAGCTGTGGAAGAGGCTGGTAGAGATGGACCCATAGTTGATGACAGACTATCTAATGGACTAACTGAAGTCTTATTATCTTGACTTATTGATAATATATCAGGTACAGATGAACCATTTTGGGGTGGAGCTGACCCAATTGACAGTAGATCCAGCAGAGCATCTGTGCCACTCTTTTGAGCCTGAGTTGTACCTGAAACAAAGGGGAGGTAAAAATAAACATACATTATCTCGCGTCGCTATATTTCATTCGGCCAGACTATAACAGTCGTTAATAAATTGATAATAATTGACTGTAATAGCCTTTTACAAACGGTAACATTATTTAGGGCTCATTTGTAAATATCTTTGGGTATAATGACCGAGTGCAAAACTAGTTACTATGGGACCATACCAATAGACAATTAACAGCACATTGAAAAATTCTTATAATTCACTCTATATATTATTCTCAAAGAGGAACTTGGGTAATGTGCACAAAACCAAACTCTTGCATTATTAAGTAAAACCATGCAAAATGCACAGGTAGTTCTAAAGCATGCTCTTGACTGTTTCACAAAACGATACGTGAACCAGAAAGTAATTTGTAGTAACATCCTTAATAGTCACACTTCCCAAAAAAATCTAACCTGACTGTGAAGAAGAGGATGATGTACCAACATCAAGAAGGTCCTGAAGAAAGTTCCCACCAGAAGAGCTAGGTGCTGCAGGTTCATCTACTCCTAAATCAAGCAAGTCTACAAGAGGAGCAGCAGCTGTTTTGGCACCCCCATTGGAAAGATTTAGTTTGGAGGTTAAAACAGGTACTGGAATAGAGCCAGCCCTCCTGTAAGTTGCTTCATCAAGAGCCGGCATTCTTTCAACCAGTGTAGACCTTCACATGTTCATTAGCAGCATTAATATCGTAAGGTTAAACCAGTTGAGTTTTTTTTTTTTTTTTTTTTTTTTTTGCTTTTTATAGAGTATTGAAATTACAACTTTGTAGTATGCATAGAGTATATGCAAGAGCTGGTACTAGTAAAAGAGTAAACCATACCTTATATTCTGATGTTTTTCAAGTATAGAATCGAATTCAATGGATCTCTGCTGCAGTTCAAGCAAAAGGCTTCCTCTAGATTGAGTAACAATATTCTTTATTCTCCTACATATAACAACTTTGATATCAAAAACTTCATCTCTTGTAAGTTTGCATGGAATTGCGTACCAGGACCTGCTTTTAACAATCAAATTAATAACTTACTGTGAGCAAGAAGGAAAACGGGAGGACAGCTTCAACAAAGCAATCAAACACATAGCTCTGGTAGTAAGATCTGATGAGTGGCGTTTGATTGCAGTTTCAACAACATCCACAGCATCATTCTCAGTTACCTGTTCACAACAACTCAAATTAACAACTTCTGAAGATAGGAATGGGTCCCAGTTTTATATAACTGAAAATCTAACATATAACGTGAACTCGTACGATTATGGAGAAGTAAACTCACGGTTATAGGGTCCTCAAGATCAAGCATTCCACTACCATTTACCAACATGTCACCATATTCTCCAATACACCATACAGCTACCCGAACAAGTGTTTCCTGTTTTTGGGATCAATAGAAAACATATATTAATACCTATACGCAAGTACTGCATGTACAAATGATGAAAACATACCAGTATTACTTGAGAGTAAACCAAATTGACCAACATTTACTAAATGCAAAGCTGATGTACCTGGTCATCTGATGTTTGGATTGCCTTGTAGAGTGACCGTACTGTATACCCATGGAGGTTAGGAGCATTGGTTATCACAACAATAAGGGCATGCCATACTTCATCCTTTACATGATTTCCAGCCTACTAACAATAAAACATGAGATTAGGAGTCCCATAAACTTCTTTAGTCAGCTATAAATGAATTTCACTATGGTTTTTTAATGATTGGAGATTATTGGATCAATGTGGAAAATGAGTCATTGCTTAGATAAGCTCACACCAGAATACATACCTCAGAAAGAACCTTGAGCATCTGATCAATGTACCATATCTTGTCTGGGGAAAGCCTAGAACACCAAAGAAAAGAAAGATACTTATATTATAAGTTGAAATCAATGAAATTTTGCTATCTCATGTACCATATTACTCGTATATCTCAAGTCTAATTGTCTAAACTCAGTGTGCAAGAATTTTACATCGGTTGAAGCTATTTCCAAGTAATAAATACAGAATTAAGGTAAAAACAAGATGATGCTGTGAACATAAGTATATGCTGGAACTTACTTTTCCACAATGGAGCATATTTTTGCAGTAAGGTCACCCTTGAAGTCCTGGTCACTAACTTGTAGATAATCAATTAACTCTTTGGTCAAAGGTTTAACATTGTTCTCGTTCATCAGAAGGTATATAAGTTCAAGAGCTCTTTTACGAATTGAAGCATCAGAATCCTGAACAACAATGGCACACCATATGAGATTCATATGTTATAGTAAAAAACATACTTGCAATTCTGCTCCTGAATCCCCCAAATTTATAGTTAGGGCCCAACAAATTACAAGTCAATTAATAAAACAATTGTTAAGCCTCAAGCAAATATACACCTAAGTATAAGTCAAAAAATTACCTTTACACATTCTAAGATTGTTGCTCGATGTCTCTGCACAGCTTGATCATCTACTGAAATTGCTTTCATCAACATGTTCAATGCCACGTATCTGCCAAGTGTGTAAACAAAGAGGTTAAAGATTTTCATGTTTGCATAGACTATACAATATTACAACTTAAACAAGATTGTAACCATGTGCACAAACTGAATAAAATCTTAGCATAAAAGCATAACTTTAACAGTTAACTATTGGTGCCACAACATGATCTTCATAAGCATAAGCATTAAATTGCAATTCAACATAACTTAGGCGAGGTATATATTGCATTAACGCCGAATATCTTAGACCATATAACAGGCAATAGTCACCTGATATTGTTGTCACGGTTAGATAAGAACCGCCCCAAGATATTGATTGCAAGAACACGCAGACCACTATTATCTTCAATGCTCATAATGGTTTCTACGCATTCATAAAGTATTGCATTCCCTGCATTCTTGTTTGACTCAGTTTTTGTTGCCACCTAGACAGAAAATTAAGCAAGACCGTCAATAGACATAATCATTTAATATTCTTCCATTACAGGTGCCAAAACATAGAACTATGCATGCAATACACACTTCATGAATATAGATACAAGACGCAATACCTTTTATTGAGTAATTAACTAGACAAATTGAGTTTAATGCCATGAACTTTTAAAATCTAGACTAGAAATAGAACCTGACCTGAGCAAGAATGTCATTCATAGACTCGCTAGCATCAGCATCTCCATGGCCCAAAACACGCAAAAGACGGAGCAATCTTATATGGAGAAATGGGTCTGCAATCCCTGAAACGTCATATTCAGGAGCATATGGGCTGTTCACAGCATCTTTCAAAACTTTCACCAATCCCTCTGTGCATTTCTAGACCAAATGAAGAAAAAGTAAGAAAAATATATCATCACATGAACCCTTAAATCACACTACAACTACATAATTCCCAGCACAGAATCAAATGTCAAACAGTTCTAAGCACAAATGTATGGTGAAACATATAAACGGAAAAAGAAGAAACAAGTATGCTCATGTCCAAAGAATATTACATGCAAGTGAATTACCTTTCTGAAATATTCAAGAGCCTCTTCATTGAGATTACACAGATCTGTACATAGCTGGATTGCAGTTAAAAGAACTCCATGATGCTTCTCTTTTAGTAAAGAAACAACCGGGTTCACAAAATTTTCTGCAAGGTCAGGGACTTTCTTTACAATCCTTATTGAGCATAATGCTGCCTGTATAATGTAAGAACTGATTTTAGTACAATTTTATAAAGAGTAATACGCGAGAATTAGTAATATACTATCAAGGGATCATGAAATGTATCTCAACTGCACTCTATAGAAACCCCCAAACGTTTTACACTACAAAATTTAATGGATTTTCTTTTCAGAATAAAACCAAAACAAAGACCAACCAAATGTATGTTGATTGCTGAAAATATAGAAACGGTAGGCTCCCTAAGGACCCGTGAAATGAATTGCTAAATTGTCAAAAACTTACTTTCTTCCTGATATTTGGATCTCGAAACTGCAGCAACTTTTCCACTTCAGGTGCAAGATCACGAGCCATTTCTGCTGAACTTATATTGCCCAAAGCACAAAGAGCTAGTCCCACGATATATTGGTTAGTATGGTTAAGATCTCTGCATATGACAACAACAAAAACACATTCTCAACGACTAAAATCACCTTCTAGAACACAGCATATATAAGTTTAAAAGAAATGGATTGGCAGGAGCATACTGCTTTAGTGAATTGGTAACGAGCATCAGAACTTCTTGTCGTTCGTCAAGAAGCAGCATAAGTCCAAGATATCCTATTCTCTTTTCCGGGAACCCAGGAGCTGCAATTAACTTAAGGCATTCCATTTGGCCAAAATGCGTGGGATATCCTAACATGTGAATGAACATGAGCTTTGCCAAGTTACGATGTCTATAATCATTATCATTATCGCTAACTGCTGCGCGAATAGATGCACATTCTTTTCTAACAACTGCGCGCTCTTCTGCAGCAGTTTTGCAAGCACGTATTGACCGAATCATGTCCCTGCAGTGTACCAACAATCTTCATTCAGACTCTTAACCAAATAACACACATATTAGTACCCTCTTCTTTTTCCAAAATTACACCTAAGCTGCTAAATTCTCATGTTAAAACAACGTACATATTGCATATCCCCGCATCCTAATGTGATTAAACATAATCATGAACCAGCTAACATTTGGTGGGTGGTAGAGCAAGGTAGCCGTAGCCTATAGGATCATTACAACACAAGTCAATATAAGTGAATTTGTGTGTGCATGTGCATAGTATATTATCCTTCATCAATGAAAAGGTTAATACGTAACATTATCCCTTGCGCTATCTAGACTGGATACAAAATAACCACAGCAAAGACATTTGTCATCATACCATCTGCGTTATCATACATTGGCAAGGCGCCAACACGTTAAACCTCCTCAACGTACAGAAACGCCACACTGCTTTATCAAAGATTGCTCATCAATTTGTCTATATAATTACCTTTCCTTTCACCAGAAGGTTATTGCGGATGAGTTAGGATCAAATGACAAGGATGAGAAGTAATTATAACCACACATTCGAGATGCATCGACTTGAATCACATGCATCTCTATTCATTTAGATGCATCCTAACGTACTTTCTAGCTCAAAATCATATGCATATACATATATTAGATGCATTTCATCAAATTAGATATATCTTGTGCATTTTTCGTCCTCTACATGCCAAATGTGGTTCTACCGCTACTTTGCATCTTTTTCAATTCAAAATCACTTTCGAAACGATAGGCAATGAATTTAACTGAATTGAGATGCATGTAATTCAAATCGATGCATCTCATCCTTCTCATTTTAAGTCTTGTTGTCACTGGATCCCTACCCTATTGCGGATAGCGAATTATGTTTCGTAAACAGTAGAAAATGTATGACATTGCTATAATACAAACTACGCGCAAGTTGCTGCTAAATTTTAGTTCAAAATGGATCACATAAACCTAATAGTTCATCATAATGTACAAGTAAGCAGTAGAGCTATATGAATACAGACCATACGTTCAATTAGGTCAACATTTAGTTGAAATTGAATATAATAAAAATGAGAAGTGACCTTAGACGCGTTCCAGAAGAAAACATATCCATGATTGCTGCAGCGGTCGATCAGATCCACAAATAATAAAGTGTAATGGTGAATCGAGATCTGGTGAAGGTGATGATCTGTGTTATAGTTGAGATCTGTTGTGGCTTCTGATTATGCTAATGATGATTATTATTATTATTATGAGAATGATGATGATGATGAATTCATTTATTTTATTTATTTCCCTAAATTATTATTCTTCCACTGAGGCTGGCTTGGCTTTGGGTGGGAGCGAGTATTGAATGAATAAATGAAATGTTGTTTCCTCTTTTTTGAAAAGTTGGAGAAAATTATAGAAAAACAAAAACAAACCACTTAAATACTTGTCTCAATTTTTCTTTTATGTAATGTAAGCATCGTTGTCGCGTCAATTTTCATCACACCACTTAATCAATCTATCACCTAATAGCTGTAGTGGTCATCATCTAACCAAACACATAAAAATATGCCTTACACCACCTCCCCTATTTCCTTATTTTTCATTAGGTAGTTTTTCTTCTTTTTCGCCGGCCAAATGGGAAGGATGTTATAGGCTTGACGTGTGAAGAGCACCTTCACGTGTGAGCATAACGCGTGGTCTCAAGTTATTAAGTAAACAATAAGAAAACTAATAGAAAATGATGAAAAAAAAAAATAGTTTAATGGAATGATTTGTTCTTTTGCTACAAAATTATATATTCTTGAAATTAATGAAAGGAAAAGTAACTATAAATCATGTTTTGAGTTTGAAGAAAATGAAAATAACTTGTTTAAGTTATTTGGTATGTCTTTAGTTATTGTTGTTAAATATTTTTTAAAAAGGCATATTAATTTTTACACAAAGATATATATAAGTTTCTTTTCACTTTCTTCTCAAAAATGGGATAAAGAATTTTGAGTTAATTGCATTTTTGGTTTACGTAGTGCGGTCAATTGCAGTTTGGTCGTAAAAGCTTTGAAAGTCTGATGATAGTCGCCGTTTTGAAGTTTGGATTGCGTTTTGGTCACTGTCGGTTGTGAAATGACCAAATTACTCTTGTCTCTCTGCGAATAAGACAAAGGGTATTTTAGTCATTTCACTTTATCCGAGATCAAAATTGTAATCCAAACTTCAAAATGGAGATTATCGTTATCTTTCAAAGCTTAGGACCAAACTCTGATTAAATGCATCGACAGGACCAAAATGCAATTAACTCAATAATTATGAAAAATCTTTATTTTCCTTTCATTTTCTTTTCCCTTCTTAAACAAATACTTTAGAAAACAAAAACACACGCTTAGTTCGGTAATATCGAATCATAGGATCAGATAAAAAGCGAAAGATGAAAGATCGGAAACAGAAATCGAAAGATTAAAAATTTTGAGCGCTATTTCCGTTGTTGAATAACTTAAAATTTATTATTATTTGATGCATAAGAAGATTAACCTCTTGTCTTAATAGTTTTAGAAAACATAATTTACAAATTTGTAGTATTCTATCTTGTAGAACTAGGATTAGGGTAGATGAGTACGGCACATACGTGTAGAGTTGCATGGTAGCTTACGTAGGCCCCTTTGCCTTTTTTTTATGATGGTTTCGACCTTCCACGACTATACCAGGATTTGAGCCCATGCATGACTCAAATCGGGTAAAGCTCTCCCCTCTTCAGGAAGGTTGGCGTGTCTACTTAGAGTTCTTGCCGGTAGGTTTTCTTGCTTTTATGTGTTATTGGCTTTTGTATGTTTGTTTTCCCCTTTCCCCTTTTATGCTTATATGTTTGTTTCTTTTCGACAGCTTGTTGGCTTTTATGCATGTTTTTATTTTTTATTATTTTTCTCTCTTGTATGCTTTTATGTTTTTAATGTCTTTAAATTTATTTGTTTGGTGTGTTTTGTTTTTTTTTCTTTTTCTTATATGTTGCCTCTATGACATTTGATCTTATGTGCCCTTAGTGCCTCTTTCTATCTATTTTGGTTTGCTTGCTCCCTTGTTTCTTTGTCCGCATGCGTTTAAGTCTTTGCTCGCCTGCATATTTTTGTTGTATATGCTTCTGCTTATGTTATTGTATCTCTTTCCTCACACTTCGCATTTTGTCCGTTCGCTTGCACACGCGCACTTGCCGGAGGTCTTCCTGAAAGCGGTCACTTTACTTCCGGATAGGGGTGTGACTATTTACATCTCACCTCTTCATACCTCTCCGACGAGATTGGCTATTGTTGTTATTGTTTAGCTTGTAGATTTGAGCAAAGCAAGATAGAAGGAGATTGAGATCTCACAAATGATAATTCTATTTACGCTTACAAGATTTTACGTATGATCGATACGTTTTTGCTTTGCAGTGTCAAAAAATCGTAAAATTTTAAGTAAAGTTTGAAATGTTTACGATGATTGTTTATCGTAGTACTTTTTTTTCGCCCAACACATAGCAATGTAACATGAAATTTTACATTTTTTTTTAAGACATGACTGTTGAGTTGGTATTGTGAGTTGGTTTAGAATGCAACATTATATTATGTGTTATGTTTAATGAGATTTGGATAGTGTCGATTCTCTAACAATTTGTATGGAAGCTATAATTTGTTGTACCATTTATAATGGTTGTAAAGCGGGTGGGTTCTATCAATTTGACCTCATTTAACAGTTTCATAGTGGATTTCGAATTTTCAATGCCTTGTGTTGGAAGTCTATCCAACGTGATTCAGTTAGACAATGTGTTGAAACGTATAAGTTTTAGCAAATCTATTGTAACATTTTCATATACTTTAGATAAGAGCTTTCCATATTACTACTGTCTACTTTATTCACTTATATAACCAGGAAAAGTTTCATTTCATATACAGCAAAACAAAAAATTTCTTAAACATTGACTGCTAAACAAGTCATAGATATTTGACTTTGACTATGGCATCATAGCCATAATTTAACAAATAAATTCAGCAAAAATAAACCAACACAGTTTCGTATACCATACATACATTATACCATATACGTCATACTGACCTGTATGATGTTCATATGTGGGACCTTCATCGTCGCGGCCCCGCCTCTACAATTGTTCCTCAAGAATGAATAGAAGTAATTGATCACAAGTTTCTTAAGGAAAAATGAGTCCTTTCTGGCTCTAACATCACCATGTCCAAGTAAATAAGTGAACCCAGATTCTGTAGCTTCTCTAAGCGCCGAAAGCTCATATTCTAAGCTCGGGTCATCATCAATGGGACCCATCACGCTTGATGGCAACACTGGATCGTCATCAGGTTGTATCAGCGGCACACTAAGTTCGCCAGAGTAGCTTCTTTGACCAACTGATACACTCTCGAAATCTGCATCATTTATATCATTTTCTAGCTCGAGTTCTTGAGCTTCTTTTCTCATGAATTTCTCAAGGCTTTCTACTAGAAGTTGCTCAAAAGCATGGTGATCTTCTTTACGTACGTCTTTGTATCCATATCTTGCTACACATTGGAAGATATGGTAGTCTTTTGGGCATACCCTTCTGAAAAGAAAACGTTCATCTTGGGAGACTACTGGGACTGGAACGTACTTTATGCATACAAAAACAAGTGTAGAGTGGATTGCTGGCAGGTCTAGCAGGAACTGGCCGAGAACTGAAGGTACACCATGGACTAGCTCGTTGTAGAGTAGTCCAATTCCTGGGACGCGTACAGTTCCAAGTGTTGACCCCAGGTCGTTCATGAATTCCATTGAGATCTTACCTCTGACTTCGCTTTGGTATTTTAACACGCTTCCGTAGTTCCAAATGTACATGACACAAAGGAAGAATGATGCAAATGCAAGAGGAAGCCACCCGCCTTCGGTGATCTTGGAGAGAACGGCTGACATGTATAGGAGCTCGATCGATCCAAAAAAGATAAGAAAAGATAATGCCAAAAATACATTGGTTTGCCATATTAGTAGCATAACAAGGGTTACTAATGCTGTGCTAACCATCATCACCCCGACTTCGGCTATGCCTGCACAAACCGCAAATCATTTTAAGCAAACTACATATTTTGAAACTAGGGTTTCAACTTTGAACTGTTTTCTTAATAAGTTGCAGAAGTGGATTGACAGAGTTGCAGGCTGTTTTTAAATCCATGTTCGATTTAAATACACAGTTGCAACTACTTTTACAACTCAGTAATCTCATCTCAACATCTCCGAATTAGTCAATACTGCAAGTTCATTGGAGTTTTTCATGATTAAGAGTTAATTAGCTGCCTATAGTAATATATATATTCATATACACAGAAACTTGTACCCCCCAAATGTGATCAACCGCCGCAAGAGTCTTCAATTGTTCTTTATTTTTCCATTGTCTTATGAAAACCACCAACACATCTAGGAAATGATTCATCAACAAATTGTGTGGTATTAATTGTAGATGAAACAATGAGAACAGACTGTGTATCCATAAGGCATATCTATACCATTGAAAACGATAGTTATCAACTCCATACCCCGAATAATCTGAGGGACGCAAGTACAAAAGGTCACTAGGATCATAAAGCGGAGGTGTTTCTATTTCGGTATCTAAAGGAACTCTATAGAAGGAAATGAAGAATCTTGTGGTTTATTGCTTGAATTGATTTACTACTTCTGGGTCCAATCACCTCTATCTATATAGGTACCTAACTAACTAATAACCAACAGAAGTTAAGGCTGTCAAGGTGCTGAGTTGTACAAGTAGCTATGCAACGTGTGTGTATGCCAACAGTTTTCAGTCCGAATTATGTTGATATTAAACAGTCATAGAGAAGATCGAGAAGAAACCAAACCGTATGCATTGGCAATGTCTGTTGTGCTCTGAAAGGTGGCTACAACTAGAACACACATGATCATTAGAAACCAATTGATGACGGGAATGTAGATTTGACCCATGAACTTCCTCGACGTGTGAATAACTTTCAACCTCGGGAAGCATCCAAGAGCCATGGATTGCTTAATGCACGAGAATGAAGCGGATATCATGGCTTGACTAGCAATTACAGCTGCAATTGTGGCGACCACAAAAACCGGCCAAAATAGTCCATCTGTTTGTTCACACAAATCTCAGATTTTCAGTCACTTAGAACGGAAAAATATGTCTGGTAAATAACGGATAGAAGCATTTTTACCTGGAATGGAGTCATAGAATATTCTACTTGCAGAATCAGGGTGTTTCATAAGATAAGCAGCCTGACCCATGTAAGCCAATAGAAGGCATGGAAACACCACAAATGAGAAAGCAATCTACACATAAAAATATGACCATTAAATCATAAAAATGAAAGTATTATCACCTACTGATACAGATTACTACTTTGCTTCTAACGGTGACAATTTTGTCCCGTGTATGGTAAACTGGTCGATTTAGGCTACGCTTTGCCTCTAACGGGTCAAAAGGATAATATTTTAAAGACTGTTAAACTCGAAACTAGTCAAATACACGGAAAGTTGCGCAAATTGTATTGGTTAATCATAAAACTTCTTTCATTGTTTTATTTCAAAGATTTGATTGTCATCATAATTGCATAAATACTTTTAATCATATTTAAAACATTAACTGTCTATACAATTCATGGTATAAGAGACAAAAAAAAAGTGTTTGCAGGTTGGACCAACCTGTTCTAATATGTTTATTACGTTAACAAAGACAAACCTGAATGGATGATACAGAAAAATGGCCTAAATCAGCAAACATTGCTTCCGCTCCTGAAATGAAAAGCTCACGTAAATCACATCATAACGGAGAAAAGGGCTAGAATTTTATCTTTTGAATGATGTTTCGAAAAAAAGACGATAACTTTACCACAAAATGTAGTCAAATCGACATACCTGTTATGCATAAAACACAACCACCAAGAGATGACCACGCCTTGATGGAATTCTTTTTGAAGAACAAATAAATATAAAATGGATTAATGGCCTTAACGACGGATATATCATGTTTAATAAGGTTGTATAATCCAATAGCCCCGAGACTAAAGAACCACAAAGCAAGACACGGAGCAAAAGTCAATCCCACTTTACTCGTCCCAAACCTTTGTATGCCAAACAATCCCACAAGAATGACAACGGATACTGTGACTAAAGCACCTGTAAAACACAATGTACCGAGTCAAAAAGTCAACATATACACAGAATAAAGAATCAGTGTCACTTTCTGTTCAGTGTTCACATACCTGTACCAAATCCTTGTATTTTACCTTCAAGACCACTCACGGCAGACATGACTGCAATAGCAATCGGCAGAAAGTAATTCTAGTTAGATATGCGTTTTGACATTTGATGTTGTAATAATCCGATAATCAAATGTTTCTGATGGTATCTAAATGACAAACGAACGAAGAGGTGATGCTTACCCGATATAGCTGGGGTCAAAATACCATCACCAATGATCATAGAAGTTCCCATTAGAACGAGTAACAACAGTAGGGTTTTGTAGAATGAATTGTGTTCTAACTTTTCTTTGATACTTAGAGCTCTTTCCAGTTCTGGAGTAGGCAATTTGAGCCTAAAACTTGAGATACGTTCATCGGCTTGTTGACGATTTGGTAGAAGATTGATTTTTGCATATCTGCAGATTAATGAATACAGGGCAAAAGTTCCTCCTGCAAGATTAGTTATGTATCAGCAAGAAAATGGTTGATACTTTTGACTTTAAATATTCAAACCAAGTTCTTTCAAAATCACAAAAGTCTGCATTTTTTGTTATAAATTTAACTTGCATAGATCTTTGGGAAGAGTTTGTAAGAAGTTTAAACCAGTCATTACGTTGTAATTAAAAAGTTTCATAACTAAATGAGTTGTTCTGAAGTACAAAACTAGTCTCTTTGACCTGTGACGTCAAGTCGTCAAATATTGTATGTAACAGTAAATAATGATAGAACATTGACTTTTTTAATGGTCACCCCTAGTTCTTCCAATTTCACAATAAAATGTAGATTCCTTGATGTATATGTAGCTTTCATGCATTTATGGGAAGACACATATAAGTTTAACACACTCGTCATGTTTTTTCTAGAATAGTTAAAGAACTTGTGATATATGTTCTTAACTCGAAAATTAGTATGTCTGACTTTTAAAATCAACATGTGCATATATTAAATAAGA
This sequence comes from Chrysanthemum lavandulifolium, assembly GCA_022545495.1. NCBI lineage: Eukaryota > Viridiplantae > Streptophyta > Magnoliopsida > Asterales > Asteraceae > Chrysanthemum > Chrysanthemum lavandulifolium. The sequence continues at coordinate 93,907,444 of CM040246.1, forward strand.
ATGAGTATTGTTTTTCATGATCCTCACCTTCACCATTGTCGTTTGCTTTTAGCACTATAAAAACATACTTTGCTAATGGCACGAGAGCAATCGTGTATATAATAAGTGATAAAGCTCCCAAGACATCTATATCTGACTCGATTTGGACCTTGGTGAAAACGTCTGTGAACACATACAATGGACTTGTCCCCATATCTCCGTATACAACTCCAAGTGTCTGAAAGGCCAATCCAAGAGTCTGCCATATCGAGACCTCCTGAAATTTTCAAATAATTTAGTCAGAAATATCTAGACATCAATGGCATTTGAAAGAAGCACTATTTGCTTAAAAGGTAGCTAATATGGGTCCAATTTTATTTAGTCAACCAACGTTTTTACTTTTTAGCCCAGCAAGCTAAGCATCAGAACTTTGAAAATTTTGATTCAAGGTAACCCCAACATTCGAAAATATTTATTGAAGGTAATTTAGCGGTAACTTCTGACCATGTTTACTTTTTCTTGATTGCGCTTGAAAGTCGGTTATCTTACATAATTACCGTACACTAATTTTTTTGAAACTTTGACTGTTGTTTCTGTTGGAAAATGAGTTTTGCAAAATGAGTTTTTGCAAATTTTGGACACTATTTAATATATGTATATGTTATATATATTTATATTTCTTGGTAGCTTTGCGTTCTCCTCGACGAGAGCTTCGCAACGAGCTAAAGAGTGTCAAAAATGGAGTTGATATGAATGAGATATCTTGTCTCAAAGTGAGGCATTTGAAACACAAAATTTGGAAAAGTGGGAGTATCCCACATCGCCCAAAACAAGAAATGAAACCTTGTTTATATAGGAATCTTGATATGAACTTTCAAATTGATTTGTTGGTTTTACTCCAACACCTATGTCTTGTGCAGCAGGTGTCTTGATTTTAGGATTTGTTGTTTTACTCCAACACCTATGCCTTGGCAGCGGTGTCTGATTTTAGAGTTTGTTGTTTTACTCCAACACCATGTGTCTTGTGGGGGGTGTCTGATTTTAGGATTTGTTGTTTTACTCCAACACCTATGTGTATCCGAAAACCTCGCATACTGCGTATCTTTTCTTTGATTCGATTTGTAATTTTCCAGTTCGTATTGTATCAATCTATGTTAGGAATTGGTTTGTAATTTTCAGTTACGTATTACGTATCAATCTATGTTAGGAATAGATTTAAACTTAGTGAATAAGTTTTACAGAATAATATTGTGTTAGTAAATTTTTGTTGCAGATTCGGGCTTGTAATTTTTCAGATTCTGTATTCTGTATCAATCTATGTTAGGAATAGATTTAAACTTGGTGAATAAGTTTTACAGAATAATATTGTGTTAGTAAATTATATGCAAATCGTGTTTTATTATAACAGATTTGTATATTGAAAACGTAAATTTTTGCTGCAGATTCGGGCTTGTAATTTTCCAGATTCTGTATTATGTATCAATCTATGTTAGGAATAGATTTAAACTTAGTGAATAAGTTTTACAGAATAATATTGTGTTAGTAAATTATATGCAAATCGTGTTTTATTATAACAGATTTGTATATTGAAAACAAGTTAGGTTTTCAATATAAATGCAGGCGTCTCTTTTTGCTGCAGATTCGGGCTTGTAATTTTCCAGATTCTGTATCAATCTATGTTAGGAATAGATTTAAACTTAGTGAATAAGTTTTACAGAATAATATTGTGTTAGTAAATTATATGCAAATCGTGTTTTATTATAACAGATTTGTATATTGAAAACAAGTTAGGTTTTCAATATAAATACAGGCGTCTCTCATTCAGTTTTCACACACAGAAAAAAAAAAGCGACTCAAAGACGAAAACATTCCACCATCTCTTGATCATAAACACTCGGTCTTTCGTGATCTTTCGGGCAAGTATTCTAGTCCGGTACATTACAGCAATTACGTGCGTTATCTGCTACAGGAAGCAGACGGCGAATCATTTTTAAGGGAATCGTGTTCAACACGAGCCTCGTGCCTTTTCTGCTTTCATTTAAATTCGTTGAATAGTGTCTGTCTTCTGCTTCTACTCCATTCATCATCATTGTTTATTTACTTTGTTTATTTGTTATAGTTATAATCGAGTTTCATAAATAAAGTGTACACCGTTTCCCACAGTTTCTAGCATACAACGAGTTAGTCATCCAAAATAGAGATCAGATCAGTTGGTTTGTGCCACATGCATAGTAAGTTTGTTATCAAACTATAACCATGCCATTTACTCATTGATGTATCATAAACCAAAATATCTAATATTAAAAAACACCAAATGCGACCACATAGATAGATATAAATCCACTAACTCCAATGATCCTAAATTTCACACAGCAAACAAGATTCCATAAAAGAATTGCGTTAACTATTGCGCTAACCTTGTTATGGTGACCATGGGAGCCTGCAACAGCCATAGCTTCAACATCGAAAGAGTCAACTCTCTTAGCCTTTTTAACCAACCTTCTTCTCAAAGATCCATACCCTTCACTTCTATTTTCATCATCATCATCATTATCATTAAGTAATGACCATGGTGGTGATTCTGAATCCACTTCACTACCATCTACCCACCTTGAGCTTGAGCTACCACCACCACTTCTCCGTCTCAATAACCGAGCACTAATACTACTACTAATCTCCTCTATACCATCTTCTTCCATCACTAACTTCAAAATCACCCTAAGAACTCAATTTTTTTTTAAAACTCGCAAAGTTTCAAATATTTAAACTATGCAAAACCCATGTGTAAAATGACACTAAATTTACTAAAAAACCAAAGAAACAGTTCACTTGTGACTATATAAAGAAAAATCACCAAACTTTGATAATCTTGAAATATTAACTACAACCCTTTCTAAGCAATAAACCAAACACCAATATTTACGCCATATCGGCAGGTAAGATGCAGTCAGTCACACCCGCTAATATTACTTATGACTCAAACAAGCAACCTTATAAAACATGTATCATTTTATTTATGACCCATAAACTTAAAACAATAGTACTACTATATTCTAAGTGAAATATCACACAGCTTTGGCAAGTTGTAACGAGTGATTTAAAAAGGACCAATAATTTTGTAAGATAAGTTATTTGTATACCAAGAAAGATACTCTACTGAATTATTTAAATAGAGACAAATAAGTGGGGCAATTTACTTTGACATGTATTGGAATGTGGGGTGAGGATAACATGTTTTAGTATACGACAATGATTCGTGTTTGGACTCTCCTTGGAAAATGGAATTAAATGCTTCATCAACATCGAGTTGCAACGTTTTCGTGTAGTGTTAATTTGTGTGACTATCCAACAGGATTGATGCATATATTTGACAACACCCAAACTGCCAAACATACTAATGTGTATGTTTCATGTTTAACATAACCGGTTGTGTTTTTATGTAAGTCGTTAATGCGGTTGAGCATGAAAACTTACTACTAATATCTATTGATTGATTGTCACCGATGGTCGGGGAACTTCTACCGCTTAAGAAAGGAAAAAGTTGGTCCGGCATAGCAAGCACAACCTTTGGTCTATATTGGGATGAAAAATTCCTTGGATAGAAGCTCCATTACAACATCACTCAGGAGACAGCAAGTGATAATAGTTTAAGGCTTTCGAGCCTAATTGGTTTTTAACTTTTTATTAATGTCTCTCAGTAGCCTAAGGTACTCGGTGCTGAATAACATTAACGGAGCATTCAACTGTAAGGATCTTTTTCTTTGGTATGCATATATCACTTCAAGCTCAGAAGTGCTTAATGAGGTTTAAAAAGAGGGTCCCCGAGATTCGCATCAATGGAGATAATTAAGTTCATTTTACATTAAATAACCAATGAACACCAAACAAGCCGTTACTACACATAACTTTTCTCTGTGGCTATAAAGAATAGGAGTATCATTTTTCATCATTTCCCCATGAGAAAAACTGCCTGTACAGCTTAATACAGAATTGGCTTTGAAGGAATGAGGTTTGTTTTCCTTTCAATGACTTGACTTTGATATATACCTGATGATCAGATACAAAGTTTTATGACAAGGGAGATGTCATCTGCTCCTCAACGTCATCTTGCAAGAGAGGGGCCACTTCATCATTCAGCTTTGAGCTACTTCCTGTGTTAACCGCCAAAATCTTTTGTTCTTCGGCTTTACCCCACATCACGGTATAAAACCCAATTACAACCACAACTGATCCCAACAAACTGCACAGATTTTTCAAGTACTTTTAAAACTTACTAATATGTGATGCGAACAAACATAAACATACAAGGGAAACAACCAAAGGGTACTAATTAAAAGAACATCTTTTACCTTCCAAGATAGAAGCCATCGCCTAAGAAGATGACACCAATTAAAGTTGAGATCACAATTCCAATTGGATGAAACATAGCAACAAAAAGCGGGCCTCTCTTTCGTACACACCATGCTTGAACCGTGACTTGAAAAGCAGACCCGAAAACGCCCTATATATTTCCATAAAGTAGGCACCAATTCTAAACAACAATAATAATAATAATAATCATAACAATAGTTGAAGAATAACAGATGTTCATACTACTAAGATTAACCATAAATTGAGCATATCTACTTACCGAGTAGAGGATAGAAAACAATCTCTTCTTAGGCTGTAAACTAAAGCTACTCAGATCATCCTCGACAACCGAAGCAACTAGAGCAGACAAGATGGTGCAGACAAAGCAGTACCAGAACATTACAATCATTACTGGAGGATATTTTTTAAGAACAAATGCCTGAAAACATCAAGAAGCGAGTAATCAGAAAGATTCTGTTAACACACAAATAATTATCAGCTACTGGTGTACAATTTTACCTGTGCTATGATATACCCGGAAGAAAACACGGCGTCAATTGTCAAAAAGATTCCTCCAAGTACCCAGTTTGATGGATGCACAAGAAGATGGGTAGTAGTTTGTGATTTTAATGAATATGATAGAATCGCAGGGCCTTTGTAAAGAGTGACAAGGATAGCTCCTGCAATTGAGACTACTGTACCGATGAATTTCGCTTGTGAGGTTGCACTTCCTAAGTTAATTGCTTCCATCCTAAAACCATCAATCCAAATCGATATAAACTTGATATTTAGAAATTCGCCTCTACACGAGGAAACTGAATAAGTTTACAGTTGCAGATATAGTTTAGTACATAAAATTTAAATAGCAATGACGGGTTCATTAACTGAAGAGGCGTTACCTAAATAAGATGGCAAGTATGAAGGTAAAACCAGGGATGAGGTTAAGCAATGTTGTAGCAAGAGTAGCAGATGAGTATGATATACCAGTATAACCAAACACCTGTGCCAGAAATCTTCAAACATTTATAATAAGTCAGTGTGCCGTTTTCCAAATAGAGAGGTTCATTTTATGCATATATAGCATATGTTGCGCCAATATAAAGTTAATCATGTTCACACAAGAAGTAAGATAACAAACCAATCATTGATACAGAGCATTTCTTAAGGGAAAATGTCTGAAAGCATTGATAATCAACTATTCTATAAAAGTGGTGGAACCAGAATTAGAAGTGATTGGGTGCCCAAATTTTTTTGAACTATACTATAAAGGAAAAGAAAAAATGAACAAAAATTGATATTGGACTTCAGTCAGAAACTAAGGGGATGTTTGTCATAAGCTAATCCAAACATTCAACTTTATCTTATAAGGTTATTCATCATAGGCCTAAGGGCAAAAGATTATGTTTATATCCTGGAAAACTAATCTACTTGAAATATAAGCTTTGTTTGGACTTATAACAGCTTTTAGAAAAATAACCTCGTGTAATATCTTAAAATAAAATGCTACTTCATTATGAAATATAAAATAATCTATTATTAGCTCTCGCTCCATCTAGTCACTTTTGCCAGACATATCTTAAGCCCAATTAATAAGCTCAAACAAACACACCCTAAGTTTAATTTTCACCTATGAATGACGAACTAAACAAGGACTAAAAAGACAATATATCCATAACAGTGCATTTAGGAAAAATCATGATTGTTTACTAAAAATTAGCATAACGAAGCAAAATTCCATCAGTGTCCGCCCTGTCGACATATAATGCAAGTCTATATATAAGTACAAATTTTGGGTTAAAAAAAATAGACACGGCTAGAGATAACATACCCTAGTAAACCAATAGTGAAAAATCCACATATGACGATGAAGCTAAGTTTAGGACGATCAACCGATCTGCAACAACAACACAAAATGAGACAAATCTCGAATAATCAAATATTAACAAGAATCAATAAGAAATATAATTACCTATGAAATATAAGTGAGAGAGGAAGAAGGATAAGTGAAGCAAGAGCATTGGAGTAAAATATGAATGAGTAGTTTGACATGCCATCTGCTATTGCTGATTTACTGACTATCATTAGCAACACTTGTGCCACCTGTGCTGACACCATTCCTATGTATTCCTTCATCTTTCTTGCTTACTATCTTTGGTGGTCCACGGTGTGTATCTTTGATGTCCACCAATTGAAATGGCGCATTTTATTTCTAGCCGCCAACAGGGGCAAATTTGTCCAATAAAACTGTCTTTTTAGTTTAGTTTTGTTTTTTATTAGTTGGTCTATCCATTGGGGGTGTTTGGAACTTGGACGCTACTTGATAGTGTTTGTTTATAGTGTTAAGGGTGTTTGGAATTGTTTATTTGGGGTGATGGGGTAAAGCGTATTATTCGGGTCGAGTTGATTGGGTTGAAAATCTTATTCTGGTTAACAAGGGGTGTAACCCAATTAACTTGAGTGCTAAAGAAGGTGGGGGTCGAGTTAAATGTCTTTGGTTGATTTGAGATCGGAATGACCCGAATAAGGTTCTTTAATATATCTTCATCAGTATTAAATAATTGTCGTATTGATTTTTTAAGTTTTTTATTCAACTTTGTGATAAATATTTTATTTGTATAATATAATCACGCGATGAAAAATATATAAATAGATTGAGTTTTAAATATATTTTCATTTAAGTATAACTTTCATCAAAATTATATATGAATAAAAATATTAATGGTCAGTTTAACGAAAAAGACTGAAAAGTCAAAGTGACAATAATTAATGAGACGGAGGAGTATTCTATAACTTTATAATTTATTCATGTAAACTTAGTGTTAAGCAATTTTTTTTTTTTTTTTTTTTTTTTTTTTTTTATTATTATTATTTTTTTTTTTATCATATTACTCATATGCGGTTAGACCTTGCCTGACTAGACCCGAACCTGACCAACTTGAGATTTTAACAGGGTCGGATTTAGGTTTGTTAGACTAAAAACGAATAGACCTGAACACAATTAACACCCTTACTCATAAGAGGGTCATAGTGGGAAGTGGTCACCACTACCGTGATCTAGTGATCGGCTCGTGGTTAAGGAGTCCGTGCTTCTGAAGCTGACCAAAACACTAAAATGTTGGTGGTAGATTGGGACCGTCGCGAGATAAAAATGATAAAGAAAGTAGTAGGATACTATGTTGATGTGACACTGAAGTGCCAACAATATAGAGTAGTAGTCGCAATAACCACATTTAGATAATCACTTGACTATTGTTTACCTATGTTGTGACATTATTGTTATATCAGTTTTTGTCATTCATCATTGCCTTCCTTAACTAGGGGTATCAAAAAGCCAACCTGACTGAACCCGACTCGAACCTGAACCCAATTAAGCTTATTCGGGTCAATAATTTTATTCGGGTTATTCGGGTTGACCCGATAACCCGAATGCTAAATGGAGTCAGGTTGAATATATATGCCAAATTCGGGTTCGGGTTGACTTGATTGACCCGAATAAGCATTTTTTTTCTTTTTACTTTTTATATAATTTTTAAAATTTATGTATGTAAACTTGTAGAATTAGCCAATTTTTTAATCATTTTATTCATATCCGGGTTGATCAGAACCCGAATAGGCCCAACCTGAGTGAACCCTACCCGAATTAACCCGAACCTAAGTAACCTGACATCTAAATAAGGTATGGGTATGATATTTTTAGTCTCAAACCGATTTGACCTGACCTTGAACAACTCGACCCGATTAACACCCTTACCCTTAACTACTTTTCTACATTTATTTCTTTCAATAGAATAAATTTTGCCTCTGCATGTAGCCTAATACAAGCCTAGATTCACTAGAAATTGACTTGCAAATACATCGTTGTCAAGCAACCAGATTTGTCGTTATAATATACATCGAAGTTGATGTGTTTTTGGCAGAATTAGAACTCTAAGTAAGGTAGCTAGTGTACGGATAATATTTGAATTATAACATAATTTGGAAAAAAAAAGAAGAGAAAAAGTAGTATTCAGAAGTATGTTGGTGTTTGACTAAGTATGCTCAAACCCGATTATAAGTTGATAGTCCATTAGGCTTTTGATAGACACAGTTAGGATCAATGAAGATCGATAATAGTGTTTTACAAGAACTTGGTCAATCAAAGATTAAGAAAAGATCAACGAAAGCTCAATGTATTATCAATGGAGGATAGTTTTGTTACAGGGTTGTTACACAATGGTTACAAGAGAGAGAAGAAGGAAAAGTGTTTCACAAAAGCTAACTAATGAATAGGAGTTACAAGTATTTAAAGAGAGTTTGAGTGGGAAAGTTGGTTAGCTTCAAATGAGAGTTATCACGTGCACCTCACGTGTGTAATAACACACCTGCGCCTCACGTGCCTTATAACCTAACCAACTTTCCAACTTATTAGAAAACACTACTAGTGCTAACAAAACACTGCTAGTACTAACCAACTCCTATCAATCCTCCTTTCTTCAAAACATTCTTGGCCTCAAGAATGGGAATAAAAAACTGGATACTTAACATATAACTCTGCTAAGTTTTCCCAAGTAGCATCTTCTGGTGTCCCATTAGTCCACTGAACCAGACCATAAACCACTGCAACATTATTTCTTTTCACCATTTTCCTGTCCAAAATTGCCATAGGTTGTGCTGCTATCAATCCTTCCTGATTGCAACTAGGAAGGTCAATCACTTGAGATGGTTGTGGGTTTCCCTTACAAAGTTTTAACTGGGACACATGAAAGACATTATGAATTTGGCTCTGAGCAGGCAATTCTAGCTTATATGCCACTTGTCCTATCTTCCCAGTGACCTTAAAAGGTCCAAAGTACTTAGGTGATAATTTTTTTGTTTCCCTTGCCTAATGGACACTTGTCTGTGAGGCTGTAGCTTAAGGAAAACCATGTCACCCTCTTTAAGCACCCTATCACTTCTGCCCTTATCTGATTGTTGTTTCATCTTGTTCTTAGCTCTTCCCAAATGAAACTTAAGCAATTGGATAGCTTGTGTTAATACAAATAAGCCGTAAAAACGTTTATTTATATTTTACGATCTTCTAATGTTTTGTCGATAACAAATGTAAAATCATTTTAACGAAACAAATAGAATCGTAAATAGTTTGAGTTGATAGTTTCCTAACACACTTACGCTTTCACATCAAACACTAAAACAAGTATAAGTGATTTTATGATTTAAATACATATGTACAACAACTAGTGTTTACATATTGGGTTAGCATATACTTAAACTAAGTATACTAAAATGGGTAAAACAAGTATATACTAAATGGGTAAAACTAGCAAATGGTATTGACCATAACCCATGGTTTTATATATACCACTTAACCAAGTTCATTGTATCTAGAAGAAAACCATGGATCAACCCATAACCCATGACCCATGACCGTTGGGAATTAAGGAAAACTACGATTCGCCAAGCATAAACTCATCGATTCTGAAGAAGCATCGTCGAAGAGATTACTGTAGAAGAAGAATGGATTCTGAAGTTATACTTGACAGTGGTAAGCAGAATATTGTGTTCTTCTTTGAAAGTCACGAACCACGTGGGAGAGATAAGCTCGGTTTAGAGTAAAAGTCGGTAGCCGTATGTATAGGTTGGCGCGTATTATGTAGAGCTTACTCGGAATAAACAATATGATTAACAAAACAATATGATTAAGTTGCATGCTTGTCTAGAAGCATGCGTTAGTATTAGGAGCGTATAATGTCAACGCTCATTAGGGTTTCTTTGTGACAACCCGTACTTTCAGGTCATTTCTCGACACCGTTCATGTCTCATTATTTCAACATTTTTAGTAAACTTGGTTTACTTGTTTCAAATTCGCGTAACCTTGGAGGTTTAGCGGCGAATTCATGATCATGACATCACGTACATTTCATATGGACTATGATTAGTCTACATTTCATTGACATCATGTGCATCTCATTAGTACATTCACGACATTTCATTTCACCCTTCAACGCGTGATTTTTATGTTTAATAAATTTTATCGCGTGAGTTTTATTTTGATTATTTAACCCGTTACTTTCAAAAATGATCCGAGGTATTTTAAACTCACATTTAGTTCATAAAACTATATTTTTAGTTTTCCTAGTGTTTCACACTTATTTGGTATTTTAATCATTAACGTTTAATTATTACGTCGTTTTCTTAAAAATTTTACGACAATTATTTTATCACCAATTTCACAAGGAAAGTATTTTTACAATTTTATCAACTCATTACAATCTATTTTGACTTATTAAAACTTACTTGTACCAAAATTTTCCAATTTCCTTTACTTGTACAAATTACTTACATTTTCAAAGTCTTACAAAATAATATACAAGTATATGTTTATACAAGTTTTAAAAAAAAAAAAAATTATATTGGAAGACAAACCCTCCCAAAATCCGCCTAGGGAGGGTATGCCTTAAATGGGCATGGCTTGTGTTTTGTTAATAATTCACTTCATTTACAAGTCTTACACTCAAAATCTTTTCACATACATCTCATATTATCAAGGTGTTAGAAAAAATTTTCCTCTCCTCTTCTTGGCTCCATAGAACCGCCAACATCAAGAAAACCAAGGGATCAAGTTTTTGCAAAGATCAAGTGTATTTTCAACCTAGTTTATATCCTTTTCATGGTTTTGAAATAAAAACCAAGGATATCTAAGTTTAATCCTTTGTTACCTACACCTCTTCACTTGCACTAGTAAGCATATTCTTATCATTTTTATGTTTCCTCTTCATTTTCATAAGTTTCTTTACATTTTTGGAGCTTATATGCATGTATTGTGATTTATACCATTTATTTCGTGATTTTAGAACTTATATATACTATTAGTCATCCTATAATTATTCCCAAGTTATTCTTTGGTCTTGATGGTGATTAGGAACCCATGACACCCTAAGAAGGTGTATGGTAGGATTAGATTAGTTGTGGAGTTGATTTGAAGGGATTAGAATAGGTTTTGTCCGAGAAAAACTATTTTCGTAAACTATATTTTACGTTCTGTCCTTAAAACGAATTTCTGGAAAAACCAACAGTTGGTACGATATTTTTGCCTTGATATTTAGAAAATATACTTTAAAACGAATCCGTGGCCTTTTGAACGGATAAAAACGGAGTTATAACTTGAAGCCGTGGTGAATTTTAAAGTTTGGCGGCGAAAGTATATATTTCGAAAAAGACAGCATGCGGTTTTACATATTTCGGTCAAAAGCAGCCTTAAGCTTCACAAATTATTTCGACTTCTCAAAAATATATTAGTTTACTTGATACGAAGCTAAGGACATATTTTACGTGAAAGCAGTTTAAAGCGACAAATATATGGCCGTTTTCATAAAGTTGCCGTAAATATTATTTTCGAAAATTATATTATTTTTCTGATTCAAGTATTTCATTAGCTATATCGTCCATGTTTGCGGCGGTTTTAAGTATGATGCAAAACTCTTTGGAACAAAGTGTCTTCTAGTAAAATCAAGTTCATCGACCATATTTTTCAAAACAAAAGCCGTTTGTCAAGCGGAGTTATAGTGATTTAATTACGGATGTTCAAACATTGGCGAAACTCATTTTATACACACATTAACAAAACCACCCTCTTGAGCCTTTGATATCTTTATGATCGAGACCTTTTGAGCGAAAACTCCTGAATCGAAACTTTTAGATATCGATACAAACTTTCCAAAACCGTCGAGTTCGTTCTCTAACGATCGACGTACACCATTTCGACTACTTTTCCGGAGCCATTTTGTTGATTTCATGGTTTTCCGACGGCATTGTTTTGCGACGAAAAGTGTTAATTTCACCAAAAGTCATTATAAAACCATTGTAGGATGACATTTTGACGTAAAACATGTAAAGTCATTTTTGATTGGTCAAGGCGTCAAAAGAGTATTTTTCGAATGACGGTAATATTTTCAAAACCCGTAAATGGTATAAATAACATCTGAAGTGCATGCATAGCATTACATTGCAACTCATGACATATCATATCATTGATAATAGGTCCCGGTTGACGCATCATTATAAACCTCGGTGTACTCACTATTGCCGTTATTCAGTTTATCCAGTGAGTTTTCATAGCCCGTTTTACATGCTTTCGATTATTTCAAACCGGGGAGAATACATTGCACTACATTTTTTTTTGTACGATACCAAGTATGTTAAATTCATTACATTGCTTAAGTTACCACATATGCCAATTTGAAAGTCCCATTACTTGAACATGAACCGTTAATCTTTGAAGCGAGGATGAGTGGATAGATCTATCGGTGGCGCCTCCATCCGGTTGGTGAATCCCACCAAGTGAGCGGATGCATTTCATTTGATTACATTACGGAGTTGTCGGCAAACACTCTGCGGGGCATACATTATTGAACAGTCTAGTTTCGGGTCATGGGCTTAGAGCAATTGTAACATTATTTTTACGTGGATGGATTGTCATGCATGGTCTATACTTGTGTGGTCGTATAAACATTTACATAAACCTATGATTTCTCACCAACATTATTGTTGACGTTTTAGCAATGTATTTTCAGTGGCGAGGCACGTTCATCATGACATGGTTTAGGGACCTATATTTTGAGTCATGCGTCGACTTACATTATGTACATTATGGCTCTTTATTTCAAAACATCGTTTGGTTTGTAACATATTTGTATTTTGGCAAACTTGTTAAACCTTTTGGGACCGATATTGTACTCGATTATGTTTTATGAAATATCCAACGATGTGTTTTAAAGCGACACTTTAGGTCGTTCAATATAAACGTGATGTGGTGCTATGACGATCAATGCCCCGAATTCCATTCCACGCAAAACAGTAAATTGGGGTGTGATGATTGGTACGAGCTACGATTATAGAGAACTAGGTTGCATCATTGACCCTAGACTATAACTACATTATCATAGCATCTCATCATTTCATCATAAGTGCGTGTTCACTTTGCATGCGATTTATATGTACATTTTTGAGTTATTCACTTTCATTTCACAGCGATTGTCACATAGATGCCTTCATATACCCATCCCATTATCTTTTTCTCATCACTTTAACGTGGAGAATTCCTAGTCATTCACTATCACGATTTTCACATCAATTGACTCCTCACCGATAACGTTGAATACCGAGATAAACCCTTTTGGGAGGACGGAGTTACACCTACACCATCACGATCACTATCGATTCACTATAAGATCATGACAATTTTTATCACTCAGTTGGGACAGATCATACTATTGGGTAGAACTTATAGACTTAATTCTAATGAACCTATTTTCTTAACTCACCACAAGGATCCCATTATCATCATTGTCATTATTTTCATCATCATTATCATTTCGAGCACCATCCGTACCATCACATCTCATACCCGATACTCATACACCTAACTTACGACTTGGAAGCGTGCATGATTTGACACACCATTACCATTTACCACTAAGACTATAGACACTACACCATCTCATAGGTTTGAGGCCGTGAGAATTTTAGGGCTATGGTTGCTAGATCGCCTACTACTCCTACACTTGAGACATGATTAAACTACCAGCAGGAATGATAATAAGCACCTTTCTAGCTAATGTGATCTTTATCATTTATTATCTCTACGATGATCACCACCTTGTTTATTTCATTTCTTACTCAATTGCCCAATTTTCCATCAATTCACGACGATGCATCACTATCTTACTAGGGTTAGGCCAACTTTATTCTCGACCACTTAGTAGACTATTCTTGCTCGATAAGATTCTCCTATGTATCCTACAAACCATCCAACAAATTTTATTCCAAATTACCACGCTACTATTTCACGAAATTTATTTCACTTGATTTATATTTCGAACTATTTTATCACCATCTTAGAAACGTTGTTTCATAAAGTTTTAACGAAGTTGTTTTATTACCAATTTATCAAATGGTTTCGGTCATTTTATCAACTACGTAATATCCTCATAAAACGATTTTCATGTTACTCACGAGAAATCATCAAGCTATTATCTTACAAAACAAAGCGTGGAATACCAACAATTTGTCCTACATTCCCTCTTATGAGAAAACAAACTTCATCGTTATCTAACACAAGCTGCTTTCAACTATTTTACCGACCATTTCATCTTACTCCTGTACCATTAAACCAAAAATTTACGACTTTAATAATACTTTATAAACAATGACCTTATCGATACTTTGCAAACTATTTTCTCATAGTATGATAAACGAATAATCTTCTATTATTTTGACAAGCGATAAATTGTTTTATTGTAAGTTATTTTACAAATCATTTCACGAGTTATGTTAGAATCTGAATTGTGTCTTGCAAAATCTTTCACTACCATTGTTAAGCCGTTTCTATCACTATATAGTCGTTTTAAAATCACCTTAACAAGTTGTTGCTTTAACGTAAAGCCACACTAAGATTTATTATTAAAGCGTAAATGATAAAAAAAAAAAATGTTTCTTTCTTACTCAATAAAGTGGTCTTACAAACCTTTTCATAAACTTTACTGTAATTTTCTTACAAACTATTTATTCTCGTTTGAGAACAAAGTTTTATAATCAGATATATCGTGCATAAACATTTCTTTCTGTTAACACTCTATAGATGCTTACGCCATTTATCTCTCACTTAACCGATAAGTTAGGATTGGACGGGTGACCTTTTTAGGAAAGACTTCCTATACCATCTGTGAGGAGGATTCCTCGATACAAGAAAACAATGGAAGGATTTTGGGATTACCAACAAGGACCAGAACTAGGAGGTAGGATGATTCAAAACTCAACACAAAAAAAAAAAAAAAAAAAAAAAAAAAAAAATCTTAAGATATCACGAGACATTCAGAACCACTATTTTGAATTAGAATCCAAACTCCATCATTCCATAAGTACTAGCTAGACCGAGTTACAGATTTAATATGAAGCGAATACCCATGAAGCAACACTATAGGGATATGCCAAGCCTTCTATCTGAGGCTATAGAACATTCTATTAAACATGGCCTCAACAATATGCGAATTTCCCTACAATGAGTGTCCCTTAAAGGAAAATTTGGTTAAATTAATGCTATCGATATAAACTTCCCCTAAGGCATTGTGTTCTCTAGAAATTCCAAGTAACCTCATTTCCATATCAAGAGATGCCACAGGTTTGAACATGTCGGACAATCAATGACTCCCTATCTACAAGTGAAACTAGAACAAACATCCTTCGGCATAGTTGAGATGATACCTATCTTCTTGCTAGCATGATAACAATATTAGGGATGAACTACATTTGTAGCACTTACAACACCTTATAACCCATCTTTTCGAACCCGTAGATCATTTTGATATATACCACAAACTTACCACCTTCTATCACTTCTCTTTAGGCGCTATTCTTAACATAGGATTTGACTCGTCTCATTTTCCTTTCATTTTGAAGAGTTATGGCGTCGAAGAAAGCGCACTAGAAATGACACAAGCCGATATCCAAAAGTATATAAAGGATTGTATAGCTAGGGAACTAGAGAAAGAGCGACAGCGATAGTTCTCTGCTTCTTTCTTCTTCGCATTGTCGAGACCACGGTCATTCGAAACTATTAGACATGCTACTACTACGGGTTGCGGGAGATTCGAGGTTCAAAGTGGTACATACATGGACTTTAAGAGCGGTGACCCCAAAGTTCGGAGGCGCGAAGGAGCCATTACTATGATCCGTTGGTTGGAAAGGATCGAGTTGTTATTTCTTATATGCGATTGCCCGGATGACGCAAGGTGAAATTTGCTACTAGTATACTCTTGGATGAGGCAATGTTATGGTGGAATCATTATACACTGACTATTGGCATGGAAAATGCTTATAAACTCTCATGGGATCAATTCAAGAGGTTGATGACTAAGTATTGCCCTTGAGGAGATGAAGAAATTGAAAATGGAATTTATTGGGCTAGTGACCGTTGGTTATGACATTGAGACCTACATCGAAGGTTTCGTGAGTTGGTCGTTTATGTCCATATATGGTTATGGACAATGAGAAACTACTAGGGCGTTTCATTGGAGGACTTCAAAATGCATTCAAGGAGAAGTAGCCTCTTTCGATTCGCAAACAATTGAAGGGACCATCAAGGTAACTCAATTACTCATGGCTCAAGTTATGAAAAGGAAAACATTATCAACAATAACCACCACAAAGAATGACAACGATCAAACCAACCACAACAAAAGGAAATGGGAAAATGACCGGGGAGGTTATTACAACAACAACCAAAGTCAGTAACACTAACCATCACCAACAATGAATAGGAGACAAGAAGCGGCGGGGTTTACGTTCTTTCGCACCAACAAAGGAAAGAACTTATCTTGGAAGCTTGCCACGATGCCATCAATGTAAGCTACATCATAATGGTCCATGTGGTATATGCTTTATCTGTCAAACAAGTGGGACACCTTGCTAAGGATTGCAAAGGAAAAGGGTATCTTTGGAACACACCCACTATGTACTAGATGTAAGTTTCATCACTCGGTCTTTGCCACCAAGTGCGTCGATGCAAAAATTAGGACACCTCGCTTGAGGATTGTAGAGGAAAACTATAATGACATGTTTCGGATGTGGGGAGCAAGGACACTATCAGACAATGTCCCCAAAACCAAGGTCAACAAGTTGAATGTGCTCATGGGAATGCATACATGTTAGGAGGAGGAGAAGCTCGTCAAGGTATCAATGGCGCGAAGGCGAAGAAGCTCGAAATGCGGTCTTGTTTTCTCTATGTATCATGTTGTACTAAGTTTATGTTTTCATCGTATCCGAATCTTTATAACCTAAGATGTACTACTTATGATAAGCCACTCGTTGTAAAATATTCTCATCTATCGTACTTTATTTTCTTTCCGATTTGTTATCATTTTCGAGGATTTTATTTCTTTTACTTTAACTATCATTTTAACGGCACTTCTCCATGTCTTCTCTCCTCGATGTTCATCACAATTTTAACATCGGTTTACTCAACACCAAACAACATATGAGTCGATTAGTCCAAGCATTGCATAGTTACTCCTAAATTATACATAGCACGATCACCTATGTCTAATCGGGAAGAATCATGCGATGAAGGGAGTAGT
Organism: Chrysanthemum lavandulifolium; assembly: GCA_022545495.1. NCBI lineage: Eukaryota > Viridiplantae > Streptophyta > Magnoliopsida > Asterales > Asteraceae > Chrysanthemum > Chrysanthemum lavandulifolium. The sequence goes on from CM040246.1 coordinate 93,924,882, forward strand.
AGACTTATATGTGTAAGCAATTCGTATCGAGCCAAATTTTCAAAGTCCTCCTTCAAACCAATTTAGCCTAATCTCATGACGGTTCTTGTTTGATGAGTTGTGAGATTAAGTGAAAATTGGTTGGTAAAAATCTTTGAGGGTTTTGCTCGGGAATGGAAAGTTTACCACATCAAACCCTAAACCCGATAGACTAACAACGATCGAATTCGGTGGACTGAATTCCTTTTTAGATGGTGAATGTGACAACCCGTGCTTTCGGTCATTTCTGACACCGTTCATGTCTCATTATTTCAACATTTTTAGTAAACTTGGTTTACTTGTTTCAAATTCGCGTAACCTTGGAGGTTTAGCGGCGAATTCATGATCATGACATCACGTACATTTCATATGGACTATGATTAGTCTACATTTCATTGACATCATGTGCATCTCATTAGTACATTCACGACATTTCATTTCACCCTTCAACGCGTGATTTTTATGTTTAATAAATTTTATCGCGTGAGTTTTTATTTTGATTATTTAACCCGTTACTTTCAAAAATGATCCCGAGGTATTTTTAAACTCACATTTAGTTCATAAAAACTATATTTTTAGTTTTCCTAGTGTTTCACACTTATTTGGTATTTTAATCATTAACGTTTAATTATTACGTCGTTTTCTTAAAAATTTTACGACAATTATTTTATCACCCGAATTTCACAAGGAAAGTATTTTTACAATTTTTATCAACTCATTACAATCTATTTTGACTTATTAAAAACTTACTTGTACCAAAATTTTCCAATTTCCTTTACTTGTACAAATTACTTACATTTTTCAAAGTCTTACAAAATAATATACAAGTATATGTTTATACAAGTTTTAAAAAAAAAAAAAAAAAATTATATTGGAAGACAAACCCTCCCCAAAATCCGGCCTGGGGAGGTATGCCTTAAATGTGGCATGGCTTGTGTTTTGTTAATAATTCACTTCATTTACAAGTCTTACACTCAAAAATCTTTTCACATACATCTCATATTATCAAGGTGTTAGAAAAAATTTTTCCTCTCCTCTTCTTGGCTCCATAGAACCGGCCAACATCAAGAAAAACCAAGGGATCAAGTTTTTGCAAAGATCAAGTGTATTTTCAACCTAGTTTATATCCTTTTCATGGTTTTGAAATAAAAACCAAGGATATCTAAGTTTAATCCTTTGTTACCTACACCTCTTCACTTGCACTAGTAAGCATATTCTTATCATTTTTATGTTTCCTCTTCATTTTCATAAGTTTCTTTACATTTTGGAGCTTATATGCATGTATTGTGATTTATACCATTTATTTCGTGATTTTAGAACTTATATATACTATTAGTCATCCTATAATTATTCCCAAGTTATTCTTTGGTCTTGATGGTGATTAGGAACCCATGACACCCTAAGAAGGTGTATGGTAGGATTAGATTAGTTGTGGAGTTGATTTGAAGGATTAGAATAGGTTTTGTCCGAGAAAAACTATTTTCGTAAACTATATTTTACGTTCTGTCCTTAAAACAATTTCTGGAAAAACCAACAGTTGGTACGACATTTTGCCTTGATATTTAGAAAATATACTTTAAAACGAATCCGTGGCCTTTTGAGCGGATAAAGCGGAGTTATAACGACCGTGGTGAATTTTTAAAGTTTGGCGACGAAAAGTATATATTTACGAAAAAGACAGCATGCAGTTTTACATATTTCGGTCAAAACGCAGCCTTAAGCTTCACAAATTATTTCGACTTCTCAAAAATATATTAGTTTACTTGATCTGAAGCTAAGGACATATTTTACGTGAAAGCAGTTTAAAACGACAAATATATGGCCGTTTTCATAAAGTTGCCGTAAATATTATTTTCTGAAAATTATATTATTTTTACGATTCAAGTATTTCATTAGCTATATCGTCCATGTTTGCGGCAGTTTTTAAGTATGATGCAAAACTCTTTGGAACAAAGTGTCTTCTAGTAAAATCAAGTTCATCGGCCATATTTTTCAAAACAAAAAGCCGTTTGTCAAGCGGAGTTATAGTGATTTAATTACGGATGTTCAAACATTGGCCGAAACTCATTTTATGCACACAATTAACAAAAACCACCCTCTTGAGCCTTTGATATCTTTATGATCGAGACCTTTTGAACGAAAACTCCTGAACTGAAACTTTTAGATATCGATACAAACTTTCCAAAACCGTCGAGTTCGTTCTCTAACGATCGACGTACACCATTTTACGACTACTTTTCCGGAGCCATTTTTGTTGATTTCATGGTTTTTCCGACGGCATTGTTTTGCGACGAAAAGTGTTAATTTCACCAAAAGTCATTATAAAACCATTGTAGGATGACATTTTGACGTAAAAACATGTAAAGTCATTTTTGATTGGTCAAGACGTCAAAAGAGTATTTTTCGACTGACGAGTAATTTCTTGCCTATATAAGAAACCATGATAATCTGTAATAGATAAGCTTTTCTCAAGTCTTTCAAGTCTTGTAAACTATCCGAAACATATTTGAGTTTCTATAATCAAAAGATCCATAGAGGATCAAAGAGTTCTTAGTTACTATAACTTGTATTTATCTTCCGCTACAAAATACGAGTTGTAGAGATCTTCTATTAGTTTACTTGTGATTACATAAGTAATACTAACGATCTCCGAGTGCTTAAGATCTATCAAGGTCTTGGTTTACAACAAGTGGTATCGAGCCTCTGGAAAGTCTCTACGATACTAAGAACCATTCTCACCCCCACAATCAAACATTCATTCACCATGCCCGGATCCGATAATGAAAATGAAGTCACCAACACAAACAACACCAACACCACTTCCATGCAACAACCGGTCTCACAAACAAAGAATGGTAAATTTCCTTATTTAAAGAGGAAGAGTATGAACTTTGGACTATGAAGATGGAAAATTGGATTTCCAATATTGATTGGAATCAGGGAGGTAGTAAAGAAAGGCAACATCTAAAGAAGATGATTCCGCATGGGGATGGAAGTTTATCATGGCTCCACCAAAACTCGCGAAGAAGTGCCGCCATGCAGAGAGAGCATAAAGTGAAAACTATTCGCTTCAAGCCATTCCAAGATCATCTATGTGATTTTCACCATATGGATGATGCAAAAGATATATGGATGGCTCTCAAAGCAAGGTTCGTGGAAATGAAGAATCAAAGAGAATGAGGAAGTCCATGCTAAGACAACAGCCAGACTTCAATATTTCGAAGAAGAAGGTATCCACAAGGGATACGATAGTTCCATAGGATCTTGAGTCACTTGAACCAACTAAATGCTAAACCGGATAATGAAGATTGCAACTCAAAGTTCTTGCGATCATTGCCACCATCATGGTTGCATGTTAGTATAGCCCTCAAGGCTAAAGGAGGTTGGACATGCTTACCTTTGATGAGTTGTATAATGACTCGAAACCCTTGAACCGATGTCGACTCCATACCGAACATCTTCTTCTCGGCATGCGCCTTTTGTTGGGGCATCTCATTCCAACACAATGGTACCGCTCCTAGTTCCAACTACTTTCCATCATCTCCCGTTCCAACTACTTTCCATCATCTTGCACTCCCACTCCACCACATAACCTCGTCCCACTCCACCATGTTCTCAAACTAGGACTAGTAGTGTGATGGAGGATGTTCTTCACTCTTTTGTTGCAGTTATGATACTCAACAAGATCTTGCATATGAAGACTTTGATCATTGGACCCTCTTGAAATGGAGGAAATGAAACCGAAAATGCAGTGGCATTGTTTGTCGATGGACATCAAAAGGTTTGAAGAGAAGTCTCGAAGGAAGTTTGCTTTCAAGGAAAGGAACCACCGCTTTTATAGGAGTAAAGTCGTGTTTCACTTGCCATCGATGGGGCATTTCTCAAGAGAATGCAAAGACAAGAAAAGTGGAGATGGAGCTAAATATCTCTCATATCGCCAGAAACAACAGAAGTCGGAGCTTCAGCAGCTCTCCTCACCATGGATGAACAGTCAACTGGACTACACATGAACCTGTTAATGAGGAAGCTCATGATATCGATAAGCTTGGATTGCTTGCAAGGTGTACTTGGATGAAAGGCATGATCGGTTTGCCTTGATGGGACTATCTCATGTACACAATCAGATATTTGGTTGTAGTCTAAGATACAATGAACTTAAAGAAGAATTTGATGCTATGAAACCTAAGTTTGATGCATGCTATATTGATAATGAAGCTCATAAACTTGCATTAAAAACGTAGAAAGACAAAAGTATGGTTTCAAAAGAATCAAATAGCTTATGAAGAAAAGATAAAAGTGTTACAGCTTTGATCTAGAAGTTGCTAATAATTACTTAAACCGCTCGAGAAAGCTAAGGATGAAGTCGTGTCGAGAACCTAGAGCTTAAGGCAAACTGGCCGAGGAAATAGCTAGGCATAAGGAATGGTTAATATCGGTGATAATCGGCTAGTGAGATCTATAACAACAAACAAGAACCTCCGGCTTAGGACTAGGCTTTCAAAAGTATGTAGGAGTAGAAGCTAAATATGATGGTCGTAAATCCACACCAAAGGGGTTAGCTAACTTTGTAAAAGAAGGTGAATTGCATGTCGTCCCCGGACCTATTAGAGGTGAATTTATGCCCATAGACCTATCCATCATCGTTGACTTTGATGGATCACATCATCTATATGGCAAAAGTCAAAGACTTGCTGCACCTCGATACCTCATCTAATGACTTTGTCTCTTGCTCGACAAAGACAATTCATCGGATCAAGGGTCCACTTCCTATGAAAGTTGTGATTCAAATGAGAAGTCGACCTTCCCAAGCCTCGAGCCAACACCCAAGTCTCGCACCCCTGCCTACTTACAAGCCTTCTAAGGAAACCACGAGAATCCACTTCCAAGATAGTTTCTTCTCAAGACTTGTCTTTAAATCTTTGAATAATCATCTGTTAAAACAATTCCTTGAATGTATCTGTTTTAAGTACTTCGCATGTAATCAAACATCTCCCTATTTGAATAAATCTTCCAAGAAGAAGACTTGTTTTGTATGTGGAAGTAAATTTCATTTGATTAAGGATTGTGATTTTTATGAACAAAGATTGGGTGCATGTGTTACTCACCGTAAACACAAATCTAATCGGACCAATGTTGCTAATATTCCACCTTATGTCCCACAAGTCGCTTATACTAACTCTCATTGGAGAGGTTCGCACTGCACCTAATGTGCAACCAACTAGCTCATACTTTAAACATGGTTATTGGCCTACATATGTTGACTCTATGTATGCCGGGATGGGATATGGAGCACCGCTGCTGAAGTCCTCAAGCAGTTGTTCTTGGACCAACAAGGACCCAATCATCAATGGAGGACCAAGAACAATGGTGGATCCTCTAAATCTTCATGTCCTAACTGTGATCCATAAAGGCGTGTTCAAGTCAAGAATGACTTGAACCTCCACCGTTTACTAACCGTATGTATATATTTGTTTGTTGTTGTTTGTAGGATCATCCCTTAAGCATAAGAATATTGGTATCGTTGATAGTGGTTGTTCCGTACATGTCCGAAACAGAGATATGATGCACAACTTTGTTCCCATAGAAGGAGGAGGCAATGTAACTTTTGGAGGCAGTGATGGGAGTATCACGGGCAAGGGGACCATAAAGACACCTCATCTGGATTTTGAAAATGTGTACTTTGTTAAGGAACTTCAGCATTTCAACCTGTTCTCCGTTTCACAAATCTGTGACACTAAGAACAAAGTACTCTTCACTGAGAATGAATGTCTTGTGTTGTCCAAAGACTTCAAACTCCCAGAAGAAACTTCAATTCTGCTGAAGGTTCCTCGAACTCACAATTTATACACATTCAACCTTAATGAAGTGCAACCAGGTGGTGACCTCACTTGTTTGGTGGCTAAAGCATCTCTTGATGAGTCCACTAAATGGCATAGGAGGATGGCTCATGTGAATTTCAAGACCATTAACAAGCTTTCTAAAATGGGTCTTGTTGAAGGTCTTCCCACCAAAGTATTCACAAATGATCATAATTGTGTCGCTTGCAATAAAGGGAAACAACACAGAGCTTCTTACAAAGCTATCAATGCTATGAGCATCATTACTGAACCTCTTCAGTTGCTTCACATGGATCTATTTGGTCCAACTCAAGTCAGAAGCATTGATCATAAGTTCTTCTGTTTGGTTATCACTGATGGCTATAGCAGATTTTGTTGGGTGTTCTTTCTCAGAACCAAAGATGAAACCTCTCAAGTGTTGATGAATTCATCACTCTCGTTGAAAATCGCTTGAACAAAAGGTCAAGGGTATTCGTGTGATAATGGGACGAGTTCAAAATGCAATTCGATAGAACTCGTGGGTCAAAAGGTATAAAAAGGGACTATAGTAATCCAAGAACCCCACAACAAAATGGGGTGGTGAAAGAAAGAATAGGACCTTAATAGAGGCCGCAAGATCAATGCTTGCGCACTCTAAGCTACCCACTATGTTCGGATCAAGTCATGGCACAAAGATGCTATGTGCTAAACAGGTCTCCATAACAAGACCTCAACTCAAAACACCTTATGAACTTCTCTTTGGGAAGGTTCCCGCATTCACTACCTAAAACCTTTTGGTTGTCAAGTGACCATTCGAACACAAGTGATCCGTTGGGAAAGTTTGATGAGAAGGTCGATGATGGCTATATTGTGGGTTATTCAAATCATAGTAAGGCCTCAGTGGTGTACAATTTGCAAGCCAAGAAGATAGAGGAGACATTGAACCCGAGATTTTGGAAGATAAGCATAATGTTCAAGGACGTGGTCATACATGGTCTTTTGACCTTGACTACTTAACCGATTCCTTGGGTTACACTAGACATTTGGCTAACCAAAATGCAGTTCTCAAGCTTCTCCGCTAACCATGCAGTCCCTTTGATGATGACTCGACAAAGAGTTTGAAGATGATGAGCAACCTATACTTGTGCCTTCTTTCTCCCTAACAATATTGCGGTACCACCTCCAAGGATATTGTCGACACGAGTGATGATGATGACTCTCATTATGTCGAGGACCTTGCTAGGCTTCGACTCAAGAGTTTGTCGCCAAGCTTGAAGCAGAAACCGAATGGGAGGTGGCTAATGAAGGAATCGAGAAACCACTCATCTGCAAGTTGACTCACACACCTATCATCCACAAATCATCAAGGCTATGATGTTTCTTCTCATGTTCCTTCTCAAGTGTCTTCAGCCTTTGGAGAACCTCATACACGCTTCCCAAAACCCTCCGATCTTGGAAATCATCAACCCAAAGCTGGCATTTTCACCTCACCCTCATATGATGCTGAATTTGAACCAACAATCACCAATGTTGATTCTTCCATTGAAGTCAGTCCCACTGCTACTCAGAGGATCAACATTGCTCATCCTCAATCCAACATCATAGGTGATCTTCTGGCACCTGTTAGAACTCGAAGGGCTATCACAAGTCCTCAATTTGGGCAGATTGATTTTCTCTTATGTCTCCAACCAACAAACGAGACAATCACACGACTTCAAACATTGTCTGCTTGCTTGTTTTCTCTCAAGTGGAACCAACCAAGGTATCTCAAGCTCTTAATGATTCAAGTCGGCTAGAAGCAATGCAAGAAGAGATGCAACAGCCACAATCAGCAGGTTTGATTTTGGTTCCACTCGATGGCAAATATGCCATTGGGACAAAGTGGATTCAAGAATAAGAGATGCTCGTGGTGTTGTGATCAAAAACAAAGCAAGATTAGTAGCACAAGGCTTCGCATAAGAGGAAGGATTGATTATGATGAGGTGTTTGCTCAGAGCTGTGAGTTGAAGCAATTCGCATTTTCCTGGCATATGCTTCTTACATGGGGTTCATGGTGTATCAAATGGATGTCAAAGGTGCTTTTCTGTATGGAGAGATTGAAGAGGAGGTCTATGTCTCTCAACCCAAGGGGTTTGAAGACCCAGATCACCCAAATCATGTTTACAAGGTTGTTAAAGCTCTTTATGGCTTACATCGTGCTCCAAGAGCTTGGTATGCTAGGCTTTCATCATTCCTCGTCAAGCATGGTTATAGGAGAGGTGCTATTGATAAAACTCGCTCCTAAAGAAGAATTACTCGACATCATTCGTGCAAGTGTATGTGGACGACATTATTTTGGCTCCACAAACGAAGCTTGGTGCGTGGAATTTGAGGACCTAATGAAGGGTGAATTTCAAATGAGTGCTATGGGTGAACTTACTTTCTTTTGGGTCTCCAAGTTCAAGAAACAAGATGGCATCTTTATCACAAGATAAATATGTGAGAGACATTCAAGAAGTTTGGTATGGAAGGTGTTAGGACCGCCACAACACCTTATGAAGCTCCAAAGACTAAAGCAAATAATGAACCGATCTACCGTGAATGTTCATCTATACAGTCCATGATTGGTTCATTGATGTATCTAATGCTTCAAGGCCCGATATTACTTTTTGTTTGTGAGTGTTTGTTCTCGACATCAAGTCACTCCACTTACTTCCCATCTAAATGTCACAAGAAGATCTTTAAGTACCTCAAAGGCCAACCTCTTTAGGCCTTTGGTACCCAAAAGAGTCTCCTTTCTAGTCGGAAGCATATAGTGACAAGTGATTATGCCGGTGCAAATCGATAGAAGATCCATAACCGAGGTCGCCAATTTCTTGGCAAGAGGTTGATTTCTTGGCAATGCAAGAAACAAACCATTGTGGTCGCCTCAACCATCAAGCAGAGTACGTTGTCACCGCAAATTGTCGTGGTCGTCCTCTCGGATTCAAAACCAATTCATCGGACTATGGGTACAACTTTATGAACACTACAATTCATATAGATAACCAAAGTACCATCTGCATAGTCAAAATCCAGCTTTTCACAAATGAACTAAACACATTGAAATCGTGCACCACTTTATAAGAGATGCATATGAAAACATTTGATAAGAGTGGCTAAAATCCATACCGATGATAATGTGGCATACTGCTAACAAAAGCGCTTGATGGACCAAGGTTTCAACACCTCGTGGTCAATATTGGCATGTTAAACCCTTGACCGATAGTTTGAGGGGAGGCATAGGCCTCGGGGAGGCATATGCCTGTGGGAGGATTTTGTACAAACTCGCATATTTTGTTTGTGTCATATTTTGTTTCATAAACGCTTTTCTAAATTTGATTCGATCGCTTGTAAAACATCATTTTGCCAATAGTGATAGCGTTTATTTAATAGATTTTATCTTTTGATTTTCTATTTCCATTTTTGCCTCTGTTGTTTATGATTCTTTGCTAACACTAACTGCCTAATTATTTGTTAGCTTGTTTTGTGTTGTTCTTGTGGAGTGTTGTGTCTGCTTTTGCGATGTCTAGATTACGCTTTGTCCATTTCATGATCAAGATCAAATTCATCAAGAGTGGCTCATTAGTACATGGTCGATAGTGAAAGAGTGTTGCTTGTTTCTTCCGATAACAAATATCAAGCATACAATTTGATTCTCATCAAGATAATACCGAAAGAAAAGAAATTGAAGTCAAATTGTTCTTTCATTCATTCAAGAAATGCATTACCATGACCACATAAAGTCAACCTTCTATTTTGCATCCTCAAGATACGAGTCAGACACTTAAGCTAAGCCTATTCTAGTGTATATCCTTCATTCAAAATCTAATGGAATGCCGGATATGCGTTAAATGCTGGCTTTGCTTTCGTAGGTCTTGCATAACCACCCATTCAGTCTAACTGGCTGGTTGGATATGCATGACCAGCACGACGAAGATGCTAAGGACCAAAATGGAGGGATGGATTGATGAAAACGATTGACGATGACGATGACCACGCAGGATGACGTAGAGAACTATTGTGTCCTGTGTGCTTCATCTATTCATTTCAACCAAAATGCAATCGATCCACCCTCCTTAAGCCCTTCTGCTATACGATGTGTGTTCATGCACCAAAAGATGGCGCAGTGAGACCAAGAACCACCTCTCTATCTTTGGGAGTGGCGGATTCTGCACGAGGTCTTTGTTGAGACCGAGGTGCCGGAGGTTGGGAGTAAGAAGTTCCTCCTTATAGGAGTCATCGTAATCATCGCAGATTCACTTGGATTCACTACACCGCCATCTTCTCAAGAAGGGAGAAAGGGCGATTTATTTGGTCTTGGATAGGGTTGAGGAAAGTAATGGAACCATGGGTTTGATTCACCACTGATGATGATGAAGAGGATGATGAAGCTGAGGAAGTGAGATCTATGATCTCAGGTTTGGTGTTCATGGTGCAATTGGGTTAATTGAGGTTATTTTACTTCTAGGGTTTGTGGTAATTATTTGGGGATCTTGGTGAAGAGATGAGTTACATTGGGATCATTTTATAGACGGGTTCGAGGTTCAATGAGTTTAATGCAAGTGGGTGGCACAGTAATTCTAGAAACTTACCGAAGATACTCTTATCTTTGATGCATTCTGCTGAAGGTATAACTTCAGCAGATTGATCATGTGTTGTGCTGAAGTATTGCTTTGGGTTGGGTCAAAGATGTTTTACACGCCAAGAATGGTCAACCAAACGGTCAATTTTTCTTTGACTTTAATTTGGGCAAAACTCAATCCACCTTCATTACCCTCGTAACAAACAAATTCCTCTCATTCCACTTTCACTTAACGCTCACCATTTCAAGAATCATAACCCTAAACACTCATATCCTCATGGCTCTTGAATTTAAACATGATCACAACAAAGTTGCATTTCGGGAAATGGCAAAGGATATGAATTGTACGAACCAATGGTGGAATTCTAAAAGGTCCAAAATTTATTATGCTCTAACTCATTCTCCAAATGAGATATATGAGTCTTTGATCACTCAATTTTGGGAAACCACGGAAGAGGAGCGAGACAGAGATTAGGGTCATGGTTGACGGAACAGAGCACATAGTAACAGAGGACCTAATTCAAGGAAGCTTCACTTGAAGATGCCGATGGAGCATTTCATTCTAGTCGAAAAAATGCCGACCGGGCTAAGAGCTATTGGCTATCGTGGTACAAGGACCGATATGTGGTTGAAGAAGGAACTTTGCCCAAGTGGAGGTTCTTGGTTCACACGTTGCTTCAATGCATAAGCAACAAGATCGAGGATGGGACCGCTTTCTACCGATCGATATGGTATTGTGTGTCTTTCTCAAGGGTAACTTTCAATTTTTCTAAGTATATTTTCAAAACATGGTTGAAAATATTCAAAAGACAAAGGGAAAATTTTTAATGTACCCAAGGTTTTTGCAAATTATATTAGACACCTCTACCCAAGCCCAAGCTTTTTATCCTGTAGGTTCTTTGACTGCTAAATTGTTTGCAACAATGCGAACCCACTTTCAGGGGGAACATCATCCCTTGCTAACAGCCATGTTGCCACAAGGTGATGAGGCTGCTGATGAGGAGATCATTTCTCATAATCCTCCTTCCTCACCTGTTGCTACTGATGGTAATCCATTAGTCAACATTGATGAGGGCCCCTCTTCAACTGCTGAAGCAACTCATGTTGCTCATGACCAACCACCTTGTCCCAGTCCAACTCCCACACTAGCGACTCAAGATGAGTCTGATCTTAATAGACTACCCACACCAAGTAATCGTTAGGATCCTCTTAATGATGATCTTCCTCACAATGAGCATGACCATGATTCTACCGAAGGTCCAATGAAGCTCCCTTACCACGAGCAATCACTGTGGAGCCGAGGACCCTATTACACTCTCATCTGTCTATGCTCTTGTCAACAGGTATGCTGCTGAGGTTACAAGTCTGAAAAAGGAGCTTGCAGAGACCAAGTCTTCTCTTGGAAGTAAGATTGAAGATCTGCAGAATCAAGTCAAGGACTTAGAGGACAAACTCAAAGGGAGCTCCAAAAGGAAGCTTGTGGTTTCCTCTGATGAAGAACTAGAAGCACCTCACTTTGAGTCTCTGGACATGTTAGCTGATGTTTCTCTCAATGATCCTGCATCAGTAGCTGCTATTTCCTCAAGGAAGAAGGAACCTGTCCTTTACAAAAGAAGAAGGAGATCCTTTTCTCATAAGGCTTCTTCTGAAGCTTCAAAGGAACCTGGGGTTGATAAAGCTGCATCTGCTGATATGCAAATGGAGGATGCATCTCCAGATCATGGTCAATCTTCATCTGGTCAAGAACCTTCAGGCCCTTCACCTTCAACAGATCTTCCTGATGTTGTTGTTCTGACCACTCCAGTTGATAATCTGCATCAACGTGTTGACCTAGGTATTACAATGTAGATTCCTATAGTTGATCTAATCAAGAGGAGTGTGTCAAGGGTCGATGATAAAGGGAAACATGTCATCACCAAGATGAGCTTGGTCCTAACTCGTGAGCGAGGAGGAAAGACCGGGTCAAGCAAGTAGATTGGCCGAGTTTGAGAAGTCAAAGGAAAGTATAGCATTGGCTAAACAACTTGAAACAGAGGAATTCTCATCTTTAACACCGAGAGAAGAAAAGAACTAGATGAACCGAGGGTTCGATGCTCACGAACACCGGATATTCTCACTCAAGAAGTCATTTCAAACCTTCTCTCGCTCAAAGTATACTAGGTGGAGATTTCCTCAGTGACAATTATGTGGAGCGAATGATGGCTCAGGGAAGACAAAGGAAGCAAGAAGCAATCGCACAAAAGAGGGCCATCAAAGCTCAGAAGGCCAAAGACAAACCTCCTACTAAAGATGAAATAAGAAGGGTGGTGAAGAACCAATACTCAATGTCCAACTCTGGCCTAACAATGAAACAAGTCAAGGCTTTTCCTGATCATGTCCTGTATCGCAAATATAACCGAATCATGCAGGAAAGATCATCATCTTCAACACCTTCTACCAACTTCAAAAGGATTTCAGAGAATGAGGTCGCTCCAAGCCAAAAGACTCAAGTCCGATGATGCTCCACCAAGGCATCATCTCCAATCATTCCCATCAAGCATCTCAAGCTACTTACATCGACAAGGGTCAATCAAGCCTCTTCCAATACTCCCAAGCACCGGTATATCGCCCCCACTTCATCGCTGGCAATCATTTGCACACGTGAAGCTTCTAAGGTTAAGAAGTCGATCTTGCGTATATAAAATGTAGTGGCGAGAAAATGCTTCACAGATGAATGCACTACGTGAAGGTGTTTCAACTAACTCTCCTATACCTCTTCAAGTCTTACCACACAAGTTCAAGCAAAAAATGCTCCATCTGGGGACCATAATAAGACTGGTGGGAGGAAGAAGAGAATGGCCAACAGATCTCCTGTGGATCTTGAAGCTGATGACTCCACTTTCATAATAGAAGGGTCTGCAGCTGATTTTCCTGATGGAAATTCAGATGAGGTGATTGCCTGGAAATTAAAGGATGATCAGATGAATGTTCTTCTTCGAAGGGACTCCACTTCAATGGAATTCACCTTTCTGAAGGAAATTCTACACTGGTAGACAGTAGCGCACTTACTTTCTCTGCTCACTCAAGTTACCACCCATTATTGCAACAAGGAACCACAAGGTTCGGGATGTTCTTACCAGAGATCTTCAAGCCCTGTTAAACTCTCACATTCCCAATAGCAAAGCATCTTCCATTTGGGAAAACTCACATCGGTGGAAGCTTGAACTCGGAGATTCTATCCTCTCCTCGAGTGCATGTGCTTGAGACTAAGGGTGGCATCACCGCTCACATGTTTTCCGAAAGAAAGTATCCTTTGCCCAAAAGACTAATGGAAAAGATGTCGAGTCGAAATTGAAATTCCTCCGCACTCGTGGAAATGAAAGACACCGCTTTAACATCGGTGGATTGATCAAGACTCAACTTCAACAACCGCAATAGGCTTCATCCTCATCCATATCGTGACACATGGTACCATCTCGCATTACTTTGTTTTGTTGCTTCTTTTATATTATGTATATACTGTGTTTTCTTGTGTTAGTTTTATTAGTTAAAAAAAAAAAAAAAAAAAAAAAAAAAAAAAGCTAACTTTTATGCGTTTTGTTTATCGTCCCATTCGATGGTTTTAACTCACCGATATACATTGTGTATGTCAAAGAGTTGACTAGTCCAAAGGGTACAACTTTGGTAAAGACACACCAAATCTGTTGATAGTCGTAATGGTTTGCTCAAAATCATAGGGTCTCGCAACCACCCATGCTTAATCGCCGAGGGTTGTATGGTCATCAATTCACCATGGTCTATTCCTCTTGGAATCCAAGAATTGACTAGCCCACATGAATATGGCATGTGGTAAAGGCAATCAATCCATATTTGGTTCTCAATTCACCAATTCTAAGAATTGACTAGTCCCGAGCAAACGACTACTGTGTAAAGACAAGTCAAACCGCTTATATGGTTGCCGGTTTGCCAATAAATCGATGGTTATCAATGTACCATAGTTTTCGAACTCAAACATGTGGCTACTCCAGAGTAATGGCTATTGGTAAAGAGACATCAAATCCATTAATTTCAATGATTCACCTCTCACAGTGAGTTAACACACCGGAAGTGATGAGAATAGTATTGAACTTATATGTTTTGATGTACATGATGTCATCTCGTTGTCGCAAAGACCGGTGTTTCACAGCGCTCACCATCATAGAGATGTTCTTCTTCCGAGTCTTTGTTGTTGTTCCTCAAAAGACTAGCCATTCATAGCTCGTGGTGGTTAATATATGGGAAGGTCTTGCTTGGAAATTTTCGTTAAATGGTACAATCCTCAACGGCTTTATCGATCTATCAAGGAAACCGAACTTAACCTAGTCAAATTCCGCTTTAGGGAGGATTGTTGGGAATTAAGGAAAACTACCGATTCTCCAAGCATAAACCATCGATTCTCGCCAAGCATCCGTCAAGAGATTCTCAAGAAGAATGGATTCTCGCCGGTTATACTTCAAAGTAAGGTGGTAAAGCGAGATATTGTGTTGTCACGAAAGTGCGAACCACGTGAGAGAGATAAGCTCGCTTTAGAGTAAAAGTCACAGTATGTATAGGTTGGCGCCAGACATGTAGAGCTTACTCGTAATAAACAATATGATTAACAAAACAATATGATTAAGTTGCATGCTTGTCTAGAAGCATGCGTTAGTATTAGGAGCGATAATGTCAACGCCATTAGGGTTTCTTGCCTATATAAGAAACCATGATAATCTGTAATAGATAAGCTTTTCTCAAGTCTTTCAAGTCTTGTAAACTATCCAAACATAGAGTTTCTATAATCAAAAGATCCATAGAGGATCAAAGAGTTCTTAGTTACTATAACTTGTATTTATCTTCCGCTACAAAATACGAGTTGTAGAGATCTTCTATTAGTTTACTTGTGATTACATAAGTAATACTAACGATCTCCGAGTGCTTAAGATCTATCAAGGTCTTGGTTTTATTCTAGCCGGATCCCAAGTGGAAGGATCCGGGAACGAGAGAGAATTTTCTATAAATAGAGAGCCATTTCTTCCTTTCTATTCACAACTTTACACACATACTTCCCCAAGTATTATAACCTTCTAACCTCAGATCCAAGTGATCTATGTAGTTTGTATTTTGTTTTTGTGTGATCTTCTAGGTTCCTCTTAAAGGCAAGATCACCACTTCTTGAAGACGAGCAAGCTCAAGTCCATGAGTTGCCATGATTCGTCATCATCAAGACAACTAAGGTTCTCTTGTTGATAGTTCTTACTTTCTCCATAGATGTTGGGTTGAAGACATTAGTGAAGAATGCCGAAAGTGTCAAGATGAAAGCATTAGTGAAAGGTGCTCATCATCCGTGTCAAAGCATTAGTGAAGAATGCTAAAGGTGTGAAGACGAAGGCATTAGTGAAGGGTGCCAAGCGTTGTGTCTAAGGCATTAGTGAAGGATGCCGAAGAATCAAATCGAGTCGCATTTGGGAAGAATGCCTAGGTCGGATAATCGATGAGGTGCATCGTTATACACATAAGTAATTGTTTATTTCCAAGGATGGTGATATCCTTGATGGTATTGTAACAAGGAGTGGATCTCCTTGATATTAGGTGTTGTGTTGTGAAGGGTAGTAGTTCCTCCATAGTAATGGAACTAGGTGCTTAGCCTAGTACCTAATTAAGGGTAGGCGACATTGTGATAGGATTAGTTCTCCTTGGTGTGAAAGAATAAAGGGTAGGCGGCGTTGTGTTAGGTTTGGTTCACCTTGGAGTGAAAGAACCCGGTGGTTAGCCTAGCACCGAAAAAAGGGTAGGAGACGTTGTGAAGGCTTCTCCGCCATAAGGAGTTGGTGTAGTGTTTACGAACTCTCGAGTAGGTGACTCGGGGGAGTGGAGTAGGGCAAGGAAGGTGTCCTTGTAGCCGAACCACTATAAATACTTGTGTCGTGGTGATGTGCTTCTACTTTTATCTTTCATTACACATTTATATATCTATCTATCAACGTCCAACATAAACAACCAAATAGATTGACATAAGTCGATCTAAATATTTAAAAGGAAGTTTTAAATTGGTAAAACTATTCAACCCCGATGTGGGCCCAAGTGTTGATGAACAGGCCATGATGTTTCGGAGGCCCAAGATCGTGTGACAAAAGGGCCTCACTAAAATGGGCATAACTTGGGCTACGGGTCTGCTTTAGGCGAATGACCACCAAATCAAGCTTGGAATGAGGAGCACGTAGGGAAAGCTCGACTTCGTCGGTTTTCAGAACTTTCGAGCCCAAACACTCTATTTTATGAGTTATTTGCATTTTAGTGTTTTTTCGGGTTTTTTGGACTTTGTTTATGTAATAACTTTCACCCGCTTTGTCTTCTAGGGCCCGCTTACGCTTTGTAGTCCTATTTAAGACTTCCTTTGTAATGTGGAATAATCGCTTTATGAAATACCAAAAGTCTATTTTGGCGCCTTTGCTAAGAATTCTATAATCGGCATTCTGTGAATCAACGATTATTGGTAGGATCGTTCTCGGTATTCGCAGAATCAACAGTCTCGATTTTGTTATCTCGTTATTTAGTCTACATCAACCCCTTCTAGTTTTCCATAATTGGCATCGAGCTTCGTTACCAAGTTTTTTTTGTATATTGTACTTTGAAAACTTGATACGATCCGTATGTTTGAAAACTACAAAGAAGAGAATTTCTTAAAACAAAAGTCATGTTTTAAAAATCATCATATGTTGGATAGTGATAGATCATTCTAACATTTTCCTTTGAGAAGTCTTCATACTAGGATTTGGGTATCTTAGAAGATCATGAAGTATTTCGGCTCTATGGTTTCTAAAACCATAAAAGGGAATATAGCAAAGGATTGGGGTATCTTAGAAGATCATGAAGTATTTCGCTCTATGGTTTCTAAAACCATAAAAAGGGATATAGCAAATGTATGTTTTCTTAGTTACATTTTTTCTTTAAAAACGTGCTAAATTGCTTGTGGACAAAATGGTGATATATGCTTCTATCTTATAATAAGCATAATATGAAAAGTGTTTAGTGATTTTTTCTTTCTTTGAAGTTTTGTTGTTAGATATCTTGTTAATCAAGCTTGAATAAAGGTAAACATGGGTAATATAACTTCACTAAAAAGTCTACAAAGACTAAACCTTTTCGCCGGGTCAAAACGCACATTTTGTAATTCGTGTCGATCCGCGGATCCCTCAAAGTTACTGGACGGATCCTCAAGCAAGGGATCCGTGGTACGTAAGACAGCTTTGGTCAATTTCAAAAATTCATAACTTTTAACCGTAAGTCGTTAGAAGTCGTGCCACCTATCGCTTTTAAAGGTATTTGAGTCTACCTTCATTTAAAAATGATTTCATAAACTGATTCAAAACAATAATTTACAGAATCATTGATTTATAATAGAAAGTCATTTTTCGGTCATAACTTTTGCACAAACTTTTGATCTAATCGAGACGGATGTTTTCGCTTTTGAATAAAAAGTGTCCTCTATTGAAATTAAGGTTTTGATCATATTTATAATTATAAAAGAAACTAATCAAGCTTGGTATACATGTTTATATTTAACACAAAGCGATGAAAAGAACTTTCGTATGCTATGCTAAATAATAAATTGTCTTCTTTGCATTACTTGATTATTTGCTTATCTCAAATAGCTTTTGTGCTTGTTTGATTGAATAGCATATGTGGTTTCCTTACCTTGCTATTCATTCTCTTGTTTGTCAATTTAGTAATATTCTACTAATCAATGTGCTATTTGAAGGAGTGTTTGGGATAACATCTAGTTGTGTCGAAAAGTTAGTTTAGATATTTAGATAAGTCATATAGGTTGAAAATGTTTAAAACATATAACACACTAAATGGATTTTGATTGAGTTTGTCATATGTGCTTATATGATTTCCTTTGTTCTTGTATCATTTTCTAAAAATAACAAGAATGTACATCGGATCACAACCTACACTTGTGTTGATGATGTACTCTCCATTTTCCTTTTCATGATCGCTCTCCAAGCTTCATAGTAGGATTGACAACTTGATTATTTCATCCGATATACTCAAGTAAATTATTTTGCAACGCAAATATAATTTTTCATATCCAAAAGTCCAAACTCAAAGCTTTCCAACAACATATGTTGAACTAGCTCATCCAACCATTTTTTTGTTGTTTACCATATGGACAACTTTTAAACTTATTTTTAACATGACGCCTTTGTCACCTTAGTTGTCTCAAGTATAATATTAAACGAAAGTTATCACTTAGTAAGTTTCCATACCAAGGCTCAATCCAATTAAGTCCGTAGCGTCCTTAAAATCTGAAGTTTTACGCTTAAAGGAAGAAATGTTCTTGGTGAAAGTATATTTATTACCAAATAAAGAGGAGAATTTTCAAAAAAACCATAGATATGATCTTTTCTCATATAAATATATTAATTCTGAAACTCAGAATGAGTCTGATATTTGAAATAAATTCAAACGGAATAAAAAAATCTGTTGATAAATGAATCCCAATTTGTTGACTATTACTTATCAGATCTTGCTCTATAATCTGGCTTGCTTTTGTAGTCCAAATAATCCCGTACCATGACGTATCTGGAATAGTAGTAATTAGTGAAAAAAAAATACTTGTGCAGACTATAGAAGCTTTCAACGTAGACCCGGGGACAAATCTTTCACTCAGCTAGTTTTGGTATGTTGGGGGATATCATTATTGCCGAACCCCATGCCTACATTGCCTTTGCGGGTAAAAGAGTAATTGAACAAACATTAAATAAAACAGTACCCGAAGGTTCACAAGCGGCTGAGTCCAATTCTAAAGGATCAACCCTATGGGACTTAAGGAATAATATAAAAAAAAGAGAGGGAAAAATATGAGTACAAATGATTTTTTTCAGCAACGCATAGACTAATTCATTTTCAAATAAATGGATTTTAAAAATTCCTATATTATTTATAATCCGTACCCTTTCCCGATGGAATCAGCAAAGAAAAGAAAAAGGGTCAACATCTTAATGTGTATTTGAGAGATTGTCCTCGGACCTATTATGAGATTTATGGACACTATCTAATAGTAAGAAGTATAAAAAAAGACCGATCTTACCTGGGATCGCAAATCCCGACCGGAGAAACTCTCTAGTTATGAATCGGGTATAGAACCAATAGGTGACCCGTCGCTGTCTCGGCTGTGCTACCGGAGGCTCTGGGGAAGTCGGAATAGGAGAGCACTCATCTTGGGGATAGATTTCTCGAGATATTTTCTTACGAAGTTTTGTTATAGCACCATCATTGTTACTCTTCGATAGGCCATTGTAGGAATATAAATTTTCCTAACTTGAGAATGAATACTGGAGAACTTATTGCACTAGAAACTCAATTTGACCTACCGGTTGAATTGATTCCTTGATAGAAGTTGGGCATGTGGAATCACCAGTAAAATGGTCGTGTTTAGCCGTAATTGAGCACCGCTAGTAACGCCTCATATTCATTCTCTCACTGGGAAATTTATACTCCTATGTTTTCCTAAAGTAAGTTTACAATGGAAATACTTTGCATTGTCTTAGGATTACTAATCATACAAGTTGTAAAATAAAGTTTTCTTTTAGTTAATCATAACCACTTGCCTCATCAAGCGATTATCTTGCTTTAATCGAAAAGAGCTACATGACTTCATGGACAAAGTTCATTGTATGCTAATCACCATCCGTAATGACTATACATAGTTCATTGCTTCCACACCAAAACAACCCTATTGTCTTGAACACCATTATCTACTTTGCACGCCATTGTTAATACAAACGATTTACTAATCTAGATCAGAATCTATTTTGAGCTTCTTGAATAACGGTTGTTAAGTTTGATAAACCTATGTGTTACTTGTGAGCTAGATCTCATTTAATTGCTTATGTGCTATTTCTACATGCTCTTAGTATGTTTTACTTGTATACATGTATACTTCTTGTAGAGATCATTAGCTTCTAAGTTCGATACTTAGAATAAATGCTCACCGTTAAGTAAAACTATCCCAAATACCGCATCCCTAGTTTGTAACTATCCGGATCCTCAAGTGAAGGATCCGTGGGATCCGGCGAATAGAAGTGGAATTTCAACCTTTACACCTCAAACCATGTTCCTAGACTACTTCACACTAGTCAACTTAATACCTTAGGATCTCTTAAGTCCTTTTCATAGCTCATTAAGGATCACACTCAAAGTGCTTTTCGATCTATCGCTTCACCTAAACTCATTACTCTTCCGCCTCTAGATCACTCATTATTTCTCACATAATCCTTCACATCTAGACCTAGAAATCTTTCGATTATGGCAAAATTGATCATAATCATCCTTACCTCAAAATTGGTCGAAATGGATCAAATTCTAGTTCTTCCACCTTAAAACCTTTAGGATCTTCTCCAAGACATTATCCTAAGTCACTATCTGATCACTAGGATCATCTAGCTCCATTTGACACTCTCAAGATTTTAGTGTCATCTTTGTTCATTCATTGGTACTCACGAAAGTTCCAATTTCTTTCATATAAGGCAATCATTGGCTTCATCACTCATTGCCCTTGAACATTTAAGTACCCTTCCATTTAAAGACACTTAGGAGAACCAAACATTCAAAAAGGTATAGGCTTTAGACCTTCAAACATCACTTCTATCCTTTCCTAGTCACGAGAGCCGGATCCCTAGGATTAGCCTAGACGGATCCCCCATTGGTGGGAACCGTAGGATCCGGGTGACAGATTTATGTCAACTCTTGCTCGAACAATCATTTCAAGCTCATCTTGCTAACTTAAACACTCCACCTCATCCTAATTAAATCTCTGAGGTTGACTCTTATGCATGCTAATCATCACATTCCAAAGGATATTAGAGACTTAAGTCTTGAATGCACTTGCTAAATCCTTCCCTTTATAAGTCATCTTGCTAGAATCCCTTAGTCATCAAACACAACATAATTCTCAGCATTTAGAAACCTTTTCCTTAGTCATTTCATCATGAGGAAAACTCCTAGTGCTAACTCATCCAACCAAGAACCACCCAAGAAACTTGCTCGTGTTGTACACGAAATTTCCTCAATCGAATCATCTCCGGTTAAACCCACAAATGGTATGACTTCCCATCCACCGAATCATCATATGTAAGAGATAATAGTGCTAGAATCTCACCTCAACAAACCCAATCAACAATTTCCAAGAGAACCGCAATAATTAGCATTAAACCTCTTAGGTTAGAAAAGGGATCATCTAGCTCTAAACCAAACATACCTAGTTCTAGCAAAACGTCTAAACCTTCATTCCTAGAGCATGGACTACACTCCTTTACCGAGCCTCTCTCTATTCATTAGAGCATTCACCACAGAGAACTTCCCATTCACCAACCTTCTCGTTAAAATAGGAACCACCTACATCACCAACTAGTCCATCGTTGGAAACAAGGAACCACCAAGGACTTGATCATATAGAGGAATTTCCAATACCACCACTCTCATTCCTAGTAGAACCTCATCCTAAATTACTCAATGTACCTCCACCATCATTTGTAGAACCTCCTCAAAACATCCTGTTCCTAATCAAGACAATAATTGCTCTAATTGTCTAATCACCCAAGGACTTATTCAAGAAGTACGAAATGAGTTGCATTTCATGTTTAATTATCTTCTTGAAAGATTGGACCAAATCAACAAGTCTACTCATCCCTAGACTCAAGCACATTGTTGCTTCTTAAGCTTTGGTCACTTATTAGTATTAGTAGAATATGGCTAAATCATTCTCTTAGTTTTTAGAGATTTGTTGATCATCTCTTATGTTTTATTGAATGATAGTTTACTTGCCATATTGCATTGAGTATATGTTTGTTGGTTGAATACATATCTCATTTTGATGTTAACATTACTTGTTACATCACCATTGCCGAATTTAATCATCGACTATACGGATCCCTCAAAATTGCCTAGACGGATCCCTACTAAGAGGGAACCGTGGGATCCGTGAGACAAAAACTATTTTTCTACTAACTTGGATCACATATGCAGAAATTGTGCATTATACTTGTTTTCTAACCTTTGTTTTGTAGTTATTCAATCTACACTTGAAGCCTTTTGACACCCTAAAGCTAGGGGAGCTTTGTGTCAAAACAATACATTGCAAATTACTTGCAATATTAGGATTACATTTCGACATCCCTTTGCAAAATTGCAATCATCAAGGGGAGCACATTCGTCACTTAGACGAAATCTTTGCAAACTTAGTTGCAAACAAACTAGATTAGTATTACTTTCTTGACGCCTTTCAAAGGGATGGACTCGTCAAGGGGAGTTAAGACGAGTACCATTCCGCCACTTGCTCTCTTTACATTTTTCACACCTTTTCTTATAAAAATTGTGTTAGTTTCTTTTAACACTTTTGTTTCCACAAAAGGGGAGAAGAAAGTAAAACTACAAATTCAAACTTTTACAATTTTAGCTTTTCCTTAAAATATTTTTGTGTTTTGTCATCAACAAAAAGGGGGAGATTGTTAATACAAATAAGCCGTAAAACATTTATTTATATTTTACGATCTTCTAATGTTTTGTCGATAACAAATGTAAAATCATTTTAACGAAACAAATAGAATACGTAAATAGTTTGAGTTGATAGTTTCCTAACACACTTACGCTTTCACATAAAACACTAAAACAAGTATAAGTGATTTTATGATTTAAATACATATGTACAACAACTAGTGTTTACATATTGGGTTAGCATATACTTAAACTAAGTATACTAAAATGGGTAAAACAAGTATATACTAAATGGGTAAAAACTAGCAAATGGTATTGACCCATAACCCATGGTTTTATATATACCACTTAACCAAGTTCATTGTATCTAGAAAGAAAACCATGGATCAACCCATAACCCATGACCCATGACCCATAACCAAAAATACCCATGGGCAAGAGAGGCGTTCCACGATCCTGGCTTTGTGCTAGCGGATCCCAGTGGAAGGATCCGTGGGATCCGGGGAACAGAGAAAATTTTCTATAAATAGAGAGCCATTTCTTCCTTTCTATTCACAACTTTACACACATACTTCCCCACATATTATAACCCTCTAACCTCAGATCCAAGTGATCTATGTAGTTTGTCTTTTGTTTTTGTGTGATCTTCTAGGTTCCTCTTAAAGGCAAGATCACCACTTCTTGAAGACGAGCAAGCTTAAGTCCATGAGTTGCCATGCTTCGTCATCATCAAGACAACTAAGGTTCTCTTGTTGATAGTTCTTACTTTCTCCATAGATGTTGGGTTGAAGGCATTAGTGAAGAATGCCGAAAGTGTCAAGATGAAAGCATTAGTGAAAGGTGCTCATCATCCGTGTCAAAGCATTAGTGAAGAATGCTAAAGGTGTGAAGACGAAGGCATTAGTGAAGGGTGCCAAGCGTTGTGTCTAAGGCATTAGTGAAGGATGCCAAAGAATCAAATCGAGTCGCATTTGGGAAGAATGCCTAGGTCGGATAATCGATGAGGTGCATCATTATACACAAAAGTAATTGTTTATTTCCAAGGATGGTGATATCCTTGATGGTATTGTAACAAGGAGTGGATCTCTCGATATTAGGTGTTGTGTTGTGAAGGTAGTAGTTCCTCCATAGTAATGGAACTAGGTGCTTAGCCTAGTACCTAATAAAGGGTAGGCGACGTTGTGATAGGATTAGTTCTCCTTGGTGTGAAAGAACTCGGTGGTTAGCCTAGCACCGTATAAAGGGTAGGCGACGTTGTGTTAGGTTTGGTTCACCTTGGAGTGAAAGAACCCGTGGTTAGCCTAGCACCAAAAAAGGGTAGGCGACGCTGTGAAGGCTTCTCCGCCATAAGGAGTTGGTGTAGTGTTTATGAACTCTCGAGTAGGTGACTCGGGAGTGGAGTAGGGCAAGGAAGGTGTCCTTGTAGCCGAACCACTATAAATACTTGTGTCGTGGTGATGTGCTTCTACTCTTTATCTTTCATTACACATTTATATATCTATCTATCAACGTCCAACATAAACAACCAAATAGATTGACATAAGTCGATCTAAATATTTAAAAGGAAGTTTTAAATTGGTAAAACTATTCAACCCCCCCTTCTAGTTTTCCACAGCTTGTTCTCTAGCTGCTAGAGTCCTATCCACAACATCAACTTTGCTCAGACCTCCAATGTATGTAATATGAATTGGTGGTGCTTGACCATAGACTGCCTCAAAAGGTGTAGTTAATATTGAGGTATGGAAGTTGGAGTTGTACCACAATTCAGCTAATGACAACCATTTCATCCATTCTTTTGGTTTTTCCCCTGTCATACACCTAAGATAACATTCCAAGCATCTGTTAACTACTTCTATTTGCCCATCAGTTTGTGAGTGATAGGAAGTAGACATCAGCAATTTACCTTGCAAAAGTTTAAACAATTCCTTCCAAAACCTGCTCAAAAACACCTTATCTCTGTCTGACACAATGGAAGTAGGCAATCCATGTAGTTTGTAAACTGTGTCCAAAAATACATGAGCAACTTGAATTGCTGTAAAGGGGTGTGCTAAAGGCATGAAATGAGCACATTTGGTGAGCCTATCTACCACCACAAAAATCACAGTATTGCCATTAGACTTTGGAAGTCCTTCAATGAAGTCCATTGAAATGCTTTCCCATATCCTTTGAGGAATAGGCAAAGGCTGTAAGAGACCAGGATAGGCTGCCAAATCTGGTTTACACCTTTGACATGTAATACATTCCTTCACAAATTTTTTCACTTCCTTTCTCAAACCCTTCCAATAAAGCACATAACAGATCTTATGTGTAGTGACTTTTACTCCTGAATGTCCACCTACTGAACCATCATGGAAGTGTGCAAGCCAATCCTGCTTTAGCTGTTTATCTTGGCCAACTACTAGCTTGTTTTTCCTAAATAATTGACCATTCCATTGACCCAAGCATAGTGTTTCTTACTTGCATTACCAGCCTGCAAGTTATCAATGATGGTCTTTAGAGTTGTGTCTGCACTCCAACTTGCCCTGATTCTAGTAGCCAAATCAGTAGTCATAGTAACCACAGTTGTATGCATCAAAGTTCCACTTTCTTGTACCCTAGATGAAGCATCAGCATCCACATTATCAATCCCCTTTTTTTACTTAACTTCATAGTCAAAGCCCATGAGTTTTGGAAGCCATTTCATTTTAGCAGGGGTGGGTAATCCTCTGGTCTAACAGATACTTCAAACTATAGTGATCTGTTTTAATGACAGAATGTCTATCCAACAAATATCCTCTCCATTTTTCCAATGCCAACATCACAGCCAAGAACTCTTTCTCATAAGTGGATAGTGTTTGGTGTTTGGGAGCTAAACTTTTACTGAGATAGGCAATGGGGTGGCCATTTCTTCAAGCACCGCCCAATTCCACTTCCTGATGCATCTGTTTCCACTTCAAAAGGCTTCTCAAAATTTGGTAAGGCTAAAACTAGAGCTTGTGTCATAGCTGCTTTCAAAGCTTCAAAGGATACTTAAGCTTCATTAGTCCTTTTAAAGGCATTCTTCTTCAACAATTGTGTTAGTGGCCTACTGATGGTAGCAAAGTCTTTGATGAACTTCCTATAGTAGCCAGTGAGACCAAGGAATCCTCTGAGCTTCTTAATATTGGTAGGTATTGGCCATTTTTGCATTGCCATAATCTTAGTTGGATCAGTGGCAACTCCCTAAGCAGACAAAACATGCCACAAATACTCCACATGACTTGTGCCAAACACACATTTGGATTTCTTTGCTTACAAGTTGTTTTGTCTCATGGTCTCAAGTATCACAGTTAAATGTTTTACATGCTCAGAAATACTCTTAGAATAGACCAAAATATCATCAAAGAATACCAATGTGAACTTCCTCAATTAATCCTTAAACACATCATTCATTAGTGCTTGAAAGGTACAAGGTGCATTGTGAGACCAAAGGGCATGACAAGAAATTCATAATGCCCTTCATGAGTTTTGAATGCAGTTTTGTCTATATCATCCTCAAACATCTTGATTTGGTGATAGCCTGATCTTAGGTCTAGTTTAGAGAATATTACTGCACCACACAACTCATCAATGAGCTCATCAATTACTGGAATAGGGAACTTATCTTTGACTGTGTTTTTGTTGAGTTACCTGTAATCTACACACATCCTCCAACTGTTGTCCTTCTTTTTGACCATCATAATTGGTGAAGCAAGAGGACTTTGACTTGCCTTGATCACTCCTGAGTCCAACAGTTCTTTGACCATATCTTCAAGGGCATCATTTTGCATAGGAGGATGCCTATAAGGCCTGATGTTGATTGGTTGAGTATTTGGAAGAAGAGGTATTCTGTGATCAAATGCTCTTTTTGGAGGCAAATATTTGGGCACTTCAAACACATCAGTAAACCTATCAACCACTTGCAACAAGCTATTGTCCACTGCACCATCTTGTACTTCTTCCTCCATAGACATCAATTCTAACCCAGTGTTTGGATATATACACATCATACACAGCTCTGCTTGTGGTGTTATTTCCAACATCTGTAATTGTTTCCTTCCCTCTATCCACTGGACTGTAGTCTTTTGGGTTTCCCTCAATGCCACTTTGTTACCATTGTACATAAATTCCATTTTCAAATCTTTAAAGTCACATATGATTTTACCAAGAGTAGACAACCATTGAATTCCCAAAACCATGTCACATCCACCCAAAGGAAGTAACATTACATCAGACACGAATGTTTGGCCCTTCAATTTCCAAGTGAATCCTTTACATTCACTTACACTTAACAATTTCTTTCCTCCAGCCACAGTAACAGACAAAGGGCAAGTTTGCCTTATTTTGCATCCCATTCTTTTACATCCCTTAAGGTCTGATATGAACTTACTCCATTCAATGCATTTAAGGAGATTTGGGGATGAATCTCATCAGATGGTAATTCAGCCAAATCATCTATTGCATCTTCAAATTCTTCTTCCACTTCCTCATTCTCAGCCAACACAATCAAACTAAACAATTGACCATCACATTTATGTCCTGGAGCAAACTTCTTATCACAATAAAAGCACAAATTCTTGGCCCTTTTCTCCTCATACTCCTTTTGTGTTAACTGTTTCCTAGGATGTACATTACTTGGCTTATTGTTCCAAGTTTTGTTAGTGTTTGGTAAAGGCAACAAAGGTTTAGCAGAGTTTTGACCCACACCATTATTGACTCCAAACCTACCACTTCCTTGATTAAAATTGGACTGCACCCTATTCTTTTTCTTAACAGCATTCAAAGTAGCCTCTTGATAGTTTGTTAAAGAATATGTATCAGCCAAAGACTTAGGTTTGAACATTCTAACTCCCATTTCCAATTCAGTAGGCAAGCCCCCAAGATAGAAACTAATAGCATGTTCTTCACTGATATCCACCCTATTTATCAAACTATCAAACACATCTTGATAATCTCTAGCAGTTGTTTCATATTTGACATTCTTGATTTCAGAAATTAGATCATCAAATACTGTACCAAATCTTTGAATAATAGCATCTCTATACACAGTCCATAACACCAACTCACCATGTAATCTAATGAACTGTGTATGCCACAATAGTGCTTTATCAAAAAGATGCACAAAAACAAGTCTTACCTTTTGTTCATCAGGTATGTTGTCAAGGGCAAAAAATTGCTCACACCTAAACATCCAACCTCTGACATCATCTCCAGAAAATATTGGGAAATCAAATTTAGTCATCCTACTAAACTGACCATTTTGCCTTTGAGTTTGACCAGTTTGCTCTTGAGATTGTGTTCTGTTCACCAACCCCTCATTCATTTGGCTTTGTCTTTCCAAGAATTGAGTCAACATCTAGTCAAAAGATTGTCTGAATCCAGCTAAAGACTCATCAATGTATCTTCTTGTGGTTTCATCAAGACCACCTTCCCCACCACTAATACTAACTGCTCTTGTTGTTGGTGCCATGTCTGATGCTATTTTAGTGATTTGATTGAATCTTGTGTGTCAATTACTATTCCTTTGTCTTCTGGTGAATAACACTTAACAACTTGATACAATCTTTACCCGTTCTTGGCCAAACCTCAAGTCAAACAAAACTGACCCTTAAACCAAAAGCAGGATTTAAGCCTACAGCGCTGCACTTGAGATCGCGATGTATACTTGACAGTTTGGTCATTTTTATGACGGATAACACAGACTAATTAAACAGAGAATCAATGTAATTGTTAGCCGTAACATCTTTATTTGAAGTGATGGTCATTCATATTTAGGAACTTTGTAACGTGTGTTAGATATCATGATAGAATAGTCAACGGGCTCGTGGATTGGGCTAAGCTAAATGGCTAAATGTTATGTTAAGCTAGCCTTGTATAAGTTGTCATCCAATCCAAGCCCATCCCAAAGCCCATTAGGGCATATGTACTTGTAGTATAAATACACCTCAAATGACACATTTGAGGTGTGTGCTTGAGTGTGTTTGTGTGTGTTTTTCTTTGAAATAAACATCATCTTGTTTTCATCTTTCTCTCTACACATACATGATTTATATCATCAAGTCACCATCTTTCCATCATTTCTTTCTTCATCTTTACGCATAAAGTGTTTGTATTTCGTGTGTTACTTGTGTGGTAAGTTTGGTAACGTGATAAGGTTGAGAAAAACAAGGTCCTACAATTGGTATCAATCGCCTAACAATGGTTTAGGAGTGGTGTGTTACGTTTTTTGGTTAAAACTTTTCATAAAGTTGCGTTTTTAACATATAAACGTGGGCTTTTTGCATAAAGTTTTGATTTTTACATGGTTTTAAGCTTAAAGTTGTAGTCTTTATTGATCATTAAGTGTTTTGGAAGCAGTTTGTGCAAAAGAAATCGTTTGGAAACGTGTTTTTGGGTGAAAAATTCGTGTTTTTACATTTCTGGGCAGTTTTACGCGTAAGTAACGTTTGGTCAAAACCCTAATCCCACGCGTGAAAAGTCAAACCCTAGTTTTCACGCGTAAGGTCTCACGATAATAATTGAAGTTTACGATAAGTTTTGGTAAAGAATCTTCAATGCAACAACGGTGACTCGTTGTTTCCTACTGGATAAGTTTGTGGATCACTTGACTTGTGAAATCTCACTAGCTTGGATAAGTTAGAGAGATACGATTTTTGTTTTACGGCGTAAGGAAGTTTTACGATAATATTTCAATCTTACGCCTAAGACCGTGATTTACGATAAGCATTAAATCTTACGAGTAAGATATTTTTACGCCTAAGAATAACATCTTACGCATAAGGATATTTTTACGCATAAGAATTAATTATTACGCGTAAGGTTACTAGTTTACACCTAAGGTTCAAAACTTACGCCTAAGGAACAAAACTTACGCCTAAGCAACCAAATCTTACGCATAAGCTTAAGGATTACGAGTAAGATTTTGAGCAAAACTTCAAACGGCCATAACTTTTGAACCGTAACTCCGTTTTCAGCGTTCTACCCATCAAAACGACCGTGAGAACGAGGAGAATAGACCGCGAATCAACTAAAGTTCATTCGGGTCAACCTTCAAGTCCTAAAAACGCTCCGAACAGATGTTATTGAGGTTTTTAAGTTTTTAGACCAAATTTTCACTACAACAACCGAGCTTAATCTTCATCAAACACAACTCCTTTATCGTTGAATCGATCCTACATCAACTTTATCATAAATTACCTTCATCAATGGCTACTCAACAAGACATTCATGCAGCTGGTGCCGAAAACCGTCCTCCTATGTTGGAAAAAGGTGGTTATCTTCAATGGACAAGTCGTATGCTCCGCTACATCAAGACCAAACCTAATGGAAAACTGATGATTCAATCCATTACGAATGGACCCTTCAAGCCTCGACAAGTCCAAGACCCTGGAAATCCTAATGCAACTCCTCCCGTCCCACCGTCTTTTCGTACTCAAGATGAATCAGAATACATCAAGAGGATAAGAAGCAAGTCGAAGCGGATGACATGGCAATTCACATTGTCCAACCGGGTTTACCAAGAGAGATCTTTCTTGTCAGAGACAGCCAGAAACTGTTTTCGATATGTGGGAGCGTGTTAGACAGCTATGTTTTGGAACCCAAATTGGTAAACAAGATATGGAGAACAAGTCGCTAACCCGAATGGGAGAGGTTTACATCTACTCCAGGAGAATCCATTGAATCCTACTATAGAAGGTTTTGCACTTTGATGAACGAGTGATCGTAAACAAGTTGGCACCCGTAACTATCGTGACCAATATCAAATTTCTCAACAATCTTCCGTAAGAATGGGGACGATATGTCACTATTGTCAACCAAAAAGGACTTACATCAGTGAACTTTGATCAACTCAACGATTTTCTAAAACAAAACTAAGTCAAGTCAATGAAGTTAGGAAAGAAAGATTGGCAAAGAATCATGATCCATTGGCACTAATTGCAAAGACTCCAACTCCAGTGAACTCACAACAACAAGCTTCATCATCTTCCACTAACAACAACTTGCATCAATACATTCCACAACCACAAGTCATTATCCTCAACAACAATTCTACTCTCAAGAACAACAAGTCAATCAACAACAACAATATCCACAATACCAGAACAAGGAATCACCGATCTCGAACCGAACAAGAACAAGCTTTGTCAATCATTTGCTTTTTGACTAAAGCATTCAGAGGTCGCTATTCCACACCAACTAACAACAACCAAAGGATTTCATCAAACACTCGCAATGTGCAAATTGCATAGCCGGTGTGAATATGGTCATCAAGGACAAATGGTTGGAGTTATTGGGAATCGGCAGGATATGCTACTTTGGATTTTGTATGGGTAATCAGCGGTTCCGTATCGTGGTAATCGGTTGGGTCGAAATGTTGGAAATCGATGGGCGTAATGTTGGGAATAGAGCGATGGTAATCGAATGGGAATGTTGCAGACTCGATCGTTGGGAATTATGGAAATATGAATCGTGGTAATCAGGTTACGTGTTACAACTGTCAAGGAGTGGGTCACATGGCAAGGAATTGTCCTACTAAGCCGAAAAAGAAGGATCTTATGATCTTGTAAAGCTATCATGTTGGTACAAAAGAAAAAGCGTGACTTCAATTGAGTCTTTGAGGAACATGACTTTATGGCTATTATGGATGATTTGGAAGACCTAGAGGAAATCAATGCGAACTGCATCTTCATGGCAAACCTTCAGAGACTAAGTACGACACGACTCGACGCACCTCCTGCCTATGACGCCAATGCAGATCGAGGTACCAATCATTGATCCATGCTATAACAATGTCATATTTGATGTGTTTACTCATGACGATCAAGATTATGTGACATCCGCACCTACTTATGATACATACCTAGACAATCCGAGTTGTAGCCATACTAACTCAAACTCGATGTGGATCCTAGTGGAGGCCGTGGCACAAAATACGAGACCGATGAGGAAATACGTGCTTATTTTGAAACATTAATCAATAACTGTGGCATTGAAATTGAGAAAGTTAAAACGATCAATCGCGAAGTTAAGGCCGCGAATGTTAAATTGACCGCTGAGCTTGAGAGTTACAAGGAGAACGCAAAAGCTTTTGAATTTCACAAAAACAAAGAGTCAGAATTAGAAATTGGTTATCGAAATTCCGTTTTAAAAGAACAACAATTGCAAATCAAGTATAACACACTTGATGTGAATTAAAACTTGAAAATAAAATCTTTAAACAAGGAAATTTCTGATCTAAATGACCAACTTTCTAAACAAAAAATAATGTTTTCTGATCTTGAAAAAGAGAAGAAACAGTTGATTAATGATTTTTCAAAACGAGAAGATTCTCTCCTTGATGAAATTCTTGATAAAGATGAAAAATCAAAAATTGGAAAATTTGCTTGTTACAACAGTCATTCAAATTAAATCAACCAATATGTCGATTAATCAAACGAATCCGTATTTTCATACAACACAAAAATGGCTCTAGGTAACTCACCTCCTTGTTTCCTCAAGAAAGCTCGGAAAGAATGAATGTTTTAAACAATGGAAAAGCTTTGCATGAACCCATACTTGTTCATGATTCTCTTGATACGTTAGAACTATCTCGATGAGAGTAGATCAAAATGAAACAAAAGAATCCGAAATCAAACCCATTGATTATAACAAATGGAACAAAATTAATGGAATTACTTTTGTGTCACAAAAGAAAAGTCAAAATTTTCCATCACACCCAAGTGTTTCAAACAAAGTGTCAACACCCGCCAAAATCGGTTTCAAAACCGCTTGTTGTCTCAAAATCTCTTTCAAAATCGAACAAATGTCTTCAAACAATCCTTTTAACACAAGTGATGCCAAGCATTTTAGAAGATGTTAAAACTAGAATTGGGAGACTTCAGAGATCAAAACTAAAACTAATATTACAACTAACATCGGTTTTCTAGTTTTGATGATGAAAATAAAAGTTTTTGAAAGAAGAATTGCCCTCAATTTGAATAACATCAACTCAAGGGTAATTCATTTTGAACAAGCTTTTTGATGGAAACAA
Organism: Chrysanthemum lavandulifolium; assembly: GCA_022545495.1. Classification (NCBI taxonomy): domain Eukaryota; kingdom Viridiplantae; phylum Streptophyta; class Magnoliopsida; order Asterales; family Asteraceae; genus Chrysanthemum; species Chrysanthemum lavandulifolium. The sequence continues at coordinate 93,957,841 of CM040246.1, forward strand.
TTGACTTTGTCAAGGACCATAAATCCACGGTAAAGCAAGCTAATGAAAGTGTTGAACACATCAAAGTTTTGGAAAATTTAAATGATTCTCTTCAAGATGTTCGACTACCGATATTATGTCCATTATTTTACAAACATATTCATTGAAGATCATGAAAGACTCGGTCTGAGACCTCCAAAATTGTTTCAAAATATGAAAAGCTCTTGAAAACTTGAAAAGAAAATGTATCATATTTTAAACAACTTGATCGAAAAACTCGAGGAATGCAAGTATGACAAACTGTCGATGAGCATGTCTACAATGACATGAAAGCGAAAAATGATCTTTTGAGGGCTCACCGGATCACAAAAGGAAAGGCGGTGGATACTAAGATTACAAAACCATTGATCGAGGAGAAAGCAAATGTTCCCAAACCGGTTTTCAAACCAAAATGTCTGCTTTCTCCGCCTCCAAAAGTCAATGAGAAAAATGATTTATCAAAACCACCACTCCACCGCCTTGCCTAAACAAAATGTTGAAAAGGAAAAGCTGTTATCGAGAAACCAAAAGTTTTAGCACCGGCCTTTTTAAGATGAGTACCACTAATGCGTCGCCTCAACATCTAAAACATATGGAACAAACGACATAAGTTTAGATAAGCACTCCAAAGATACTAGGAAAGTCGAAACCACTTCTCTAGATAAAATGTGAATCCTAATGCGTGTGCCTTACCTTCTACAGACTAGAAAGCACCTCTAGAGCAGCAGACTAAAGCCTAAGAGCAATACAAGGAACAATAGAGTCTCGCATGCCTCTAAGAGTAGTAGCTTGAATAAAGAGAAGAAAGTAGAAGAACACCCTAGGAATTTACCGCTTTATAACAAGAAAGACATTTCATCTGAATGTAATGAACCTATGAAACTTTCTAAGTCTAATGAATGTGTTGAATATATTTGTTTAACTTTCAAGAAATCTTTAATTAATGTTCAAGATGATTGTGTTTCTAAGAATGTGAATGATAAGCTCATAAGAACGCTCCAAAAGAACTTATGCTAAACGAATAGGAAGACTAGTGGCAAGACTTAGGCTTTACACTCTCGATAAGAAGCATAGTGTTTACTTTAGGGATGAAATTTGGAAACCAACGGGTAGAACTTTCACACTCCGAATGGTAGAATGAGTGATGAACCCGTCTTACCAATAGATAACTTCTATGAGTGTGATCGGGATTCTTACTCTAACCCAAAGGAACCAAAATCAAAACGGTTTCCAAAATCTTCGCCTTATGTTATTGGCGGTGTTATCAAAATATGTCTTTGATCGTCGACTCGGTTGCTCCAAGCACATGACCGGAATCAAGTCTTGATCAATTTCGAATGCGAAATTCATGGAACCGTCGCGTTTGGAAATGATCATGTAGCGACTATCATGGGTTATGGAGATCTACCTTTGGAAATTATTTGATCACTCGGGTTTACTATGTCGAAGGGTTGGGACACAATTTGTTTTCAATCAGGCCTTACGTGATGCGATTTAGAGGTTGCTTTAGGAAAATGCTTGCTTCGTTAGAAACTTGAATGGCAATCGATCTCTTAGCTGGGAATCGTGATACAAACTTGTATGCTATCGACATTAACCAAATGGCCTCTTCATCACCAATATGTCTTATAACACGAGCATCTGGAACAAAGTCCTGGTTGTGGCATAGAAGATTATCCCATCTCAATTTCGACACTATCAACAAACTTGCCAAAGACAACATCGTCAATAGACTTCCAAAGTTCAATACACCAAGGATCACCTATGTCCATCATGCGAACAAGGAAAAGCAAAAGAGCATCATATAAACCCAAACCCGCACTCTAGTTCGGAAGCAAGGTTGCATATGTTGCACATGGACTTATGTGCCCAATGAGAGTTGAAAGCATTAATGGGAAAAAGTATATTCTTGTTATCGTCGATGACTATTCAAGATATACATGGGTAAGATTTACGAGATCAAAAGACGAAGCACCGGCATCATCATCACCTTCCTCAAACGTATTCAAGTACTTCTTCAAGCTCCGGCAAGAGTAGTAAGAATGCATAACGACACGTAATTTACTAATCGGGAGTTAAGAGCTTATTTTGAAGAAGTTGGAATCACACATCGACATCGGTTGTTAGAACCGCAATGAGAATGGGGTAGTTAAAAGAAGAAATCGTACTCTTATGGAGGTCTCGCACAATGCTAATTTATTCTAGTGCACCGTTATTTCTATGGGTCGATCTTGTTGCACACGCTTGTTTCACTCGAATCGATCCTTAATCCATCCGAGATTCAATAAAACCCCATATGAGCTAATCAACAATGAAAACCCGATATCTTTTACCTTCACGTGTTTGGCGCTTTGTGCTATCCAACGAACGATGTAGAAGATCTAGGAAAACCGAAGCTAAAGGTGATATTGGAATCTTCATTGATACTCGAGAAAACTCGAGGGCATTCGGGTGTATAACGGAAGAACCAGAAGATAATGGAGACGATAAATGTGAATTTTGACGAACTTTCACAAATGGCTTTAGAGACTCGCTCTAGAACCCGCTTAAATCTATGGCTTCTAATCATAACAGATTAGGACCCACACCAAACCAAAGAAGCTCGGACACATCGATTCAGACTCAGACAACAAAGAGCTCCATCAACTTTTGCTGGCACTCCTCATGAACATGAATGGGAGAATTTCTTTGAGTTAATTTTTCGATTAATACTATGGTGGAACATCGACAAATGCATCAAACCATCATTCCACTGCACCCGCTCAACATCATCTACCACCACCAACAGAAGATGCATCTACAATGGTCGAAACCAATGCACCAACTCCATCAACATCATCTACATCTACTCCAAAGAAATCTATTCTTACAACAGCTTTACCAAAGAGTTGATGAGCAAAACCAAAACATATCATTTCAAGAAGAACCTACTCAAAACCAAAACGATGCAACGTTAGATGCGACTTATTTGAAAACCCGCTTGCTACGAAATCACCGAATCATCTTCAAGCTTACGAGAACCATCTAACTCGCATCACGCTTAACCAACGGTATCCTTCTACTCGAAGTGGACAAAGACCATCCAATTGAACAAGTTATTGGTGAACCTTCACGGCCAATTCGCACGAGACGCCAACTTGCCACCGATTGCGACTTATGCATTTACCTTTGCTCAATTAGCAATATAGAGCCAAAGAACATTCATGAGGCAATAGCGAAACCCGCATGGATAGAAGCGATGCGGGAGGAACTTCTCCAATACCGCCTACATGACTCTTGGGATATGGTTCCAAGACCAATTGACATTCGCGTCATTGATCTCAAATGGTTATGGAAGAACAAAAGGGATGAAGAAATGAGCGTAATTCATAACAAAGCTCGCCTCGTGGCCAAAGGATACAGACGGGGAAGAAGGATAGACTTTGAAGAGTCATTCACGCGGTAGCTAGACTTGAAGCGGTCAAGATATTCTTAGCCTATGCGACTCACAAAAACATCACAGTTTATCGATGGACATTAAGACCGCGTTCTTGAATGGAACTCGAAAGAAGAAGTGTCGTGAGTCGGCGGAAGGCTTCATAGACATGGAACATCCGACTACGCCTATAAACTCAAAAAGGCAATCTATGGTTTAAAGCAAGCTCAGAGGCGTGGTATGACTGACATCCTCTTTCCTTATCCTAAACAATTTCACCAAAGGAACGGTTGATCCTACCTTGTTTACACAAAATGCAAAACGACATTTTGATTGTTCGATTTACATGGACGACATCATCTTTGGGTCCACCGATCCGAATCTTTCAAAACATTTTGAAAATCTGTTTGAAAAGCAAATTTGAAATGTCCATGATGGGGAACTAAAATTTTTCTTGGTTTACAAATTCATCAATCCCCACGTGGAATTTTTATTAATCAAGCTAAATATACAACTGAGATTTTGAAAAATCATGGTATGGATAATTGTGACTCTGTTGGCACACCAATGATAACATCACCAAAAATTGGAGCCGATTTATTTGGGAAACCTATCGTTCTGAAGAAATATCGGAGCATGATTGGATCTCTCATGTACCTTACTACTAGTCGACCCGATATTCACTTTGTTGTTTGCTTATTAGCACGGTTTCGAGCAAAGCTCACCGACCGCACCTCAAAGAGGTTAAAAGGATCTTCGGTGCACGAAGACATCCATTCACATGGGACTTTGGTATCCGAAGGAACCGGATTTGATCTAATTGCCTTTTCGATGCGGACCACGCAGTGACCAAGTTTCTGACAAAAAGTACATCGGGAGGAGCACAATTTTGGGTGAAAAGTTAGTCACCGGTCTTTAAAGAAACAAGATTGCCTTTGTACTTTCAACCACCGGCCGAGTATGTTTCTCTCTCTGCGTGTTGTGCTCAAGTTCTATGGATGAGAACATAACTCATGATTATGGCTTTACTTTCGATAAAATACCTATGTATCAGTGACTCGAAAAGTGCCATAGCCATATCATGCAATCTGTTCATCACTCAAGGACTAAGCACATTCGTGTCCGCTATCACTTCATAAAAGAACATGTGGAAGAAGGCATCGTTGAATTATTTTTCGTGAAGATGATTACCAACTCGCGATCTATTTACTAAAGCCCTTCCAAAAGAAAGGTTTAACGATTTAGTTTGACGAATTGAATCTGAAGCCTAACCCCCGAGGAGTTAGAACGTCTTCTCGAATCTTCTTGAAAATGATTTTCCAAAAGCTTATTGTAAATATTTTGAAAAACAAAATACAAAATTTGAAAACCAACTAAAGTAAAATATAAAATATAAAACTTTCAAAAAATACAAAAACATTATAAAATCAAAAATCCAAAAATATTCTTCTCACGACATGTCTCTCGTATAATCGATATTCAGACGTTTCTAGAAATGTCATTCAACAATGATCTGAGACATGTATAGATGCTTGAGCGAGAGTTCTTTATATGTTTTCTAAAACATGTCGTTTCTCAAAAATTTCTTCAAAAATGGCTTTCGTATACTTGATGCGAAACCCGACAAAATGATGACTTTTGATTATTTTCAAATCAAAACTCGTGTTTTTAAAGAAAAATCAAGTGTACGCTTGATTACTACGTTTAAAACTGATGAGAAATCATCATCATCTTGAGCACCTTTTCAAGATTGTTTCAAAAGATTTTCAAAATCTTTCAAAATATTTTGTGCTCAAGATAACTCCCTCTAAAACCCTTTAATTGATTATGCTTTATTAAAGGGGGAGTATAAAACCAAAATGTTCCAAATTCATGCTTAAATCAAATCCGTTTGTCTCCCCAAAAGATTCTAAAAATGATGTTTAATCCGTTGATATAAAAAATATCACGAATATGCTATTTTTGAGGGGGAGGAGACGTGATTAAAATATGATCAAAAAAGTTTAATGTTCGTTGTTTGAATCTCAAAAGAGCTCGACTCAGTTGAAACCAATGAATTGACGAGGAATCATGCACCATTTCGAGAAACTTTCTATGGACTTGACCAGGACGGGTAATAATTTCAAGCTATTTCTCTAGTGATGTAAACGTGTCTCGAATCGGTCTTGTTCATTTAAAGTCGATCAATTCAAAAGTGCGAACTCTACCCTCTACATGCGATTTCGCTTAAAACAATATAAGCACATGTGAAGGGGAGTGTTTCGAAAATATAAAACTCTCAAGTGTTCCAAAATGTTTTAATCATAAACACTTTGAGAGATTTTCAAGAAAATAGTTTTATGGCAACAATAGGACAATCATGGAGTTATAAGGTGACTAAGGATAGGAAATCATCCTATGATCCGCCAGAGCAGAGGGATCTACCCAAGGACACCACCAATAGTTAGTATTAGAAGTCCTTAGGTATGATTGGAAAAAGGAGTAATGTGAGAAAGGAGAAAGAAGGGTTGAAGAATTAAAAAGAAAAGCAAAAGAAAGGGTGAAAAGAAATAGCCTCCATAATCAACCTTAGGGCGTAAACCGGGTTCAATTCATCTCTCATTGGTTGTCACTAGATGACATCGGTATTGAAGACAAAGACATCATGGACCCAAAGGACGACCGCACTAAACCTTCTAGCCACTCAATTCCTCTTAAAAGGATTTGTTTCATTCTCACCGGAACCCTACATAATCTATCGACTTTCTCTTAGAGATCGTTGATATTGAAGAAGGAGACCCTCTCCCTAGTCTCCGCCGTAAAACCAAAATGCACTATTGAGTCTAGAGCCACGAGATTCATCAAAAGATCTCATAGGAACACTTGACATGACAATCACTTGTTGTTCATCAATAAGGACACAAGTGATATATTCTAGAGTCCCACGCAGATCTTAGCAATCGCCGAACCTTTATGAGAAGTTTCACATCCGTGATCTTCAATGATTGAATGGAAACTCCGCCGTGGTCAACATCAAGCGACCGACAAAGCAGTCACTCGGTAACTCCACATGGATTACGCTTAGTGTGTCTCAAACGGTCTGATCGTGAAGTGATGCTTGATGTACTTCAATGACTCATCCGAATTGTAGATGTACTTGATATATCGCGTTATCTCACTTGTGGGACTCCGGTTCGAGAACGGCCTTTGTGAGAATTAGAGACGTGTTTCACACTATGTTTGTTAATGCACTCGAAATTCAAACTTGTGTTACCGGATTATTTCTAACCCGTGTTTTATGTTTTTTCTTATGGATGCTCGCGGGAGGAAGAGATCGCAGATTCCACATGCTCATACCAACAACACATGAAAGTTCTCATCAAAATCAAAGGCAACACAAAGTTAAAGATGATTCTTCGTCTATGTCAAAGAATCTACAAAGTATAAAGACTCGAGAACTACATCATTGGTAATTAAAAGTCAAATAGAAGTGTGAGCATGGTGGAGAAAGATGTGGAGACACCTAACCAACGAAGTTGACAACGGCAGACATGTCCCAACCTGACAAGGTCAAAAATGTCACAAATACAGTTTCATATCAGAACTTTAAGTACTATACAGAAGCGGAAGCCTTTACAAAATATTCAAAAGAAAACATAAATAGCTAAACTTCCAAAATAAATCTAAGATCTCTATGGTCAACTCTTGCTCTCATCTCTACTCTCAAACCCGATCACCTATCCCATAAGCTCATCTTGAATGCTTAATACCGCCGCAGAAAAGAAAATGCTACGAGCTTACAAAGCCCAGTGAGCGGATATAATGTAACAAAACTAAACAAAAAAGCGAATAACAAAGTCGTAATTAATGAGATTCAATGAATCATTGAGGATTCTCATGAAGCACAAATATCGTAAATCCAAAAAACACATAACAGATTAACGATCACCTCGTAACACATTTATGACATAAACGCAAACACATCGAATAACCAAACACTTAACGATCAAGAATAATAGATTATGTGTCAACCAAACTAAGAATCTAAAAGCTAACGGAAACAATTTCTAGAAAATAAACATGGCATTTATACAAATCAATTAATCTAAAATCAACGCTCTTAATCCAATTTTGCAAAGACGGATATAACGAACAAATCATGGCAAATACACTTACGATAGAAAACACGTGGGCATACTATAACTAAATAGACAAAGTCATAACATAGCCATTAGCAATTATCGTAATGTATATCATAAGCTAACCCGGTTCTCGATCAAATCTTAACATCGCTAGAGTTTTAACATGACAGTCACATATGCGCATGATAACTAACCGATAGACAAGGTTTATAAAATTAACTAAACCATCATACATACTAACTTTCAAACACTCAATTGTACACTAGCACATTCATCTCGCAGATCAACGCATTCACGTGATTTATAAATAATCATAATATCGATATACGAATCATGTTTAAACATATTAATCCTATCCTAGCATGGCAACTAGTAATCACTTGAACATATACGTCATAAGTACATTCACTAACATATCATATCGTAATACATAATATAAACACTCGAAAATACCGAATCATAACGAAATGCTTAACACGTATAACAGATAAGGGTTTAGTTAACTACCACGAGCCCGAGCATATCATATCGTAAACGTATAATTATATAGAAATAATCTTTAAATAATTCGGAGTAGCTAGCTCCCGAGTTTTGTGAAGACGCGTATTGCACCGACATCATTCACCGACAAATCATATCGGATAACAGATCGGATCTAGGATGCATCCATACCCCCAATGCATGATAAGGGCCATATAATATATAGCGAGCTCATAAACAGACAATGAAGCGGACGCAAGTAACATCACTCTATCGCCTAGAGTCATATCGAGGTGCATCATCGATACGGACATGGAACCCCATGACTAGTTAATATTTGGCTCGGTATCAACTAACTTAGGTCAAACAGATTGTCATAAATGACATGATCATAATCAACACAAGGTCACAGATAACATATCGAGATAGTTCATATCATAAGGTTCATATTCGATATTCGTAAGTCGAAGTTCATATCACAATCACAAATCATACATTCATATTTAGAAGTTCATAATTAAACTTAGTAAGGTTCAACAAATATAAATATCGTAGTCTTCATAATACAAGTTCAAAACAGATATTGCATGGTTCAATAAAATGTAAGTTCGAGATAAGCAGCAGATCACACAATCGTAAAGGGTTCATAGCAATGGCATCGAAACCCTAATAAGTAAAATAGGAAAAACTAACGAAAAGAACATCATAAGGAACCTTTACCGAAAAGGTCGAAATATCTCATACTTTAACGCAAATGAGAGAAAAGCAAACGAATGAGTGAATCACGAAGATATAACGTCGCGTCTCCTTCAACGAATCTACACGGATTATGATTTATTTAATACTTATTAGCATCATTAAAGTTATAACGGATTCATCGCATTAACATTCTTAGAGTTGTGAGTACATCCTTATTCTTAGTGACGGACTGAAATTACGACATTTTTAGAGTATTAATCATTATTTAGCCAAACTTATGGGTTGCAAATGATAAATAGTAAACTTAAGGGTTTAATATGATAATTATCTTATTTGAAGACTTATATGATCATCTTTCAAAGTATGTGGTTTATAAATGTCAAGAACGGATTTTTGGACTCTCTTTCAAAATAGTTTACACAAACTTCTTTACCTTACGAAATTAACCAAGATTCACATGTAACATTGTTCGAATACAACTTAATGAGACCATGCATACAATACTTTTTAATTCATGACACTTAGTTTCTTACATAAAATCACAACTCACGCATGCGTACAACACACTTAGTACTAGCTCATTATATGCTTAATCAACGGTTATTAACGACCTCAGAACTTACTATTTTCACATGAAATACCGAATCAACACACCCAGATTTTACCCTAATCAACTCATAATTATGACCTAGGGTTCTTCTCAAACTTTTAGCACCATATTAAATACACATTACATTGACATGTTACGGATTTTAAATGACCAATTTCATGCATGCCTTTACACAAATACCCACACATGTCGACTCATTCACACCCAACCTATTAACCCCATATTCGGTCCAACTCTCATATACCCACACTCTCATTCGACCATGCACCCTTGACCCAAATACAACGCCACTGCTTTCACCATGCCATTCAGTCGACACCCAACTTAACGAAACACAAACAGTCCATGAACCATACCCGAACCAACCCGTTACACATGCATGCGACACCATATTCGACTTTTTAATGTATGTGCTCAATACTTTTACCACAATGTAAACGAGACATACACCGACACTACCCATATATGGGTATCGAGACCTCCATTGTTTCTAAAACAGGTTTGCAACAAGTTTTTAGACTACTTAAATCATACGAGTTTTAAACTTTACGCGACACATGCCAGACCTATCAAGATAGTTTGTACACATCGTAACCATCACACGACGTATTCAAGATCACATATATACCACGTAAACTCGAGGCACACATGTACACACGCTCACAAAGTTGTCGTGATGACATAAAAACCACATAACCAAACCCACGAACCCAAGATTTTCCCACAACATAATGTAAACATTACATGCATACGACGTACCTACATGATCTTTTATGACTTATGTAGCGTACATATTAAATTAAGTTGGCTTCATTATTAATTTGTATCGTCGGCTATATAGAGATGAAAAGATCATGCGCATGGTACCTTAGGCAAACGTTAACGAGGACTAGCAGGAAGAATCAAAGACCTACGCATCCACCGACTTCCACCTTTCTTGGCCGCTTTTGGGTCCAATCGGAGAAGGAGGTGAGAAACAATACCGTACTTAACAAAACTAGGGTTTGCATGAGGACTAATGAAGTGTATATATACTTGCCGGCTTATGGGTTTGAGTGTGGCTTCGCTCAACCCATCCGAAACAAAAGAAAACGCCTTTTGGGCTCTTGGCTTGAACTCCACGAGACAAACAAACACGGCCCAAGGTCTTAGGCTCATGACTCGAAAATCCAACCGATCCAAAGCTAACTAGCGCCCAAAGTTGATTACAAATAAACGAAGAATGAAGCCAAAACTTATATTGCGTGACATTTAACTTTTCGTCGAAAAAATTTAAATTTCTTAATTATGTTCGTTAGGTTTTTAATTATTCATAAGTTCGATTTTAATTTCGTTAAATGAATCTTCAATGTATTTTACGTATTTAATAAATTTTGATTCCAAGGGTATTTTAGTCTCTTAACACGTTTCGTATTTTTAGGGTTTTACAACTCTCCCCTTCTAAAAAGAAAATTTCGTCCTCGAAATTGAACAAGACGGAACAGAACAGCAGACAAATCGGATTTCAGAATTTCAAAGAATATAGTAAACGCGAAACGTATCTCGGAACAAACGGATTCTTATCAGAATATTCAAACTCATGCTTTTCGGAAATCGAACCAATAATCAAATACTCATAACAGATAATCATATACTTGTTAACGTATTGGCAGAAAACAGATGAGATGCCGAAAATCAAACAACACGCTATAACTTATTCAGATATCTAATGAGGAGAACAAACATATACATAGACAAAACGAATCCTAACGGTCTCACTAGTCGCAGATAATCAAACTAAAAGGATCTAATGTTCCTCAAACACTTCACGAAAAATCCTATGACCACAATAAGGGTACACGGAGACGTACACATTTAGAGCAAACATAGCAATCCATAGATTCATGCAGATCATAACAATTTCGGATTCCAAGCGTACAAAACTTATACGTAATGTATATTGACGAAAATCTCACAATTAGGTACGTAATTCCAATCAAACATGAGGAGTGACAAATAATGAGATACAAGTCAAAGTCCAATCACGTATCAACCATTGGCATTTCCCCGGGCGTCATATGATTTCAATAAGTTCAAATTATATGATCTCGGTATTATCACGTTGATCGGGCGTCATAATACTTGCATCACATAACAAGTCCTTATTATCATCATATTCTCTCGGGTCATGACAAAACCACATAACTAATATCGAACAAAGCGGATAACATATAGGTAACAAGTAACATACCAAAAGACTGTGATACACATTCATGCAAAGATATAACACATCGAATAACTTACCATATTACCAAACAAACGATGCTACCAACTTACATAAACGGCTCCTCATGACTCATTACAGACGATCCGAAAAGGAAAGGCGAGATATACCGAATGCTAAGCGATAAAACTTCACGATTCACACCGAGTTCGAACAAATCGTAGAAAAGCAATACGGATCGAATCACTTAGCGTAATATCAAACCGTCACAAAACGCATGACAAACGGATCGAGAATATCACAAGTCGCGCCCAAATCATATGAAGTAGATGAACCTTCCGGCCACTCGTTGAATCATGTCTTCGTCGTTGCGTCTTTGGTTGATCCGTCCAACTTCCTCCAAAGAATCCCGATGCCTCGGTGAAGACGGCGATCGGGTGTGGCTTCGCTTCACGAACCTCTCCATTTCGTGGATCGGCAAAGAATGCGGTCGGCACCATCTTCTTCGGCTCCACGGGTAGTCTCCATCTAACGATCGACAAGCGGACGGCGAAAACAAAATAACAAAATTCGATGCGAGCGCAGGAGGGCCAATTCGATGAAGGCAAAAGGATATCAAGTCAAATCGAGCGACCATCAAAAGAAATTGAAAGATATCCGAGCAGGCGAAACCTAATGTCTACCCAATCCTCACAGTCATAGCCTAAGCTCTAAGGGTCCTAAAACCTAGAGCTCGATACCATAAATTGTAACACCCCAACCCGACAAGGTCAAAAATGTCACAAATACAGTTTCATATCAGAACTTTAAGTACTATACAGAAGCGGAAGCCTTTACAAAATATTCAAAAGAAAACATAAATAGCTAAACTTCCAAAATAAATCTAAGATATCTATGGTCAACTCTTGCTCTCAGCTCTACTCTCAAACCCAAATCAGCTATCCCATAAGCTCATCTTGAATGCTTAATACCTGCCGCAGGAAAAGAAAATGCGGCTGAGCTTACAAAGCCCAGTGAACAGATATAACAGAACAAAAACTAAACAAAAAAAACGAATAACAAAGTCGTAACGGAATGAGATTCAATGAATCATTGAGGATTACTCATGGAAGCACAAATATCTAAATCCGTAAAAATACATAACAGCTAACGATCACCTCGAACACATTTATGACACAAACGCAAACACATCGTAATAACCAAACACTTAACGATCAAGAATAATAGATTACGTGTCAACCAAACGAAGAATCTAAAAGCTAATGAAACAATTTCTAGAAAATAAACATGGCATTTATACAAATCAATTAATCTAAAATCAACGCTCTTAATCCAATTTTGCAGCAGCGGATATAACAGTCAAATCATGGCAGTCACACTTACAGATAGAAAACACCGTAGACATACTATAACTAAATAGACAAAGTCATAACATAGCCATTAGCAATTATCAGAACAAATATCATAAGCTAAACCAGTTCTCAGATCAAATCTTAACATCAGCAGAGTTTTAACATGACAAGTCACATATGCAGACATATAACTAACCGATAGACAAGGTTTATAAAATTAACTAAACCATCATACATACTAACTTTCAAACACTCAATTGTACACTAGCACATTCATCTCGCAGATCAACGCATTCACGTGACGATAACTAATCATAATATCAGATATACGAATCATGTTTAAACATATTAATCCTATCCTAGCATGGCAACTAGTAATCACTTGAACATATCGTCATAAGTACATTCACTAACATATCATATCGTAATACATAATATAAACACTCGAAAATACCGAATCATAATGAATGCTTAACACGTAGTAACGAGATAAGGGTTTAGTTAACTACCACGAGCCCAGCATATCATATCGAAACGTCATAATTATATAGAAATAATCTCGAAATAATTCGAGTAGCTAGCTCCCGAGTTTTGTGAAGACGCAGCGCACACCGACATCATTCACCGACAAATCATATCGGATAACGAGATCGGATCTAGGATGCATCCATACGCCCAATGCATGATAGTGGCCATATAATATATAGCGAGCTCATAAGCGATAATGAGAAAGGGCGTGGCGAACATCACTCTCGCCCTAGAGTCATATCGAGTGCATCATCGATCTGGACATGGAACCCCATGACTAGTTAATATTTGGCTCGGTATCAACTAACTTACGTCAAACAAATTGTCATAAATGACACATATCATAATCAACACAAGGTCACAGATAACATATCGGATAGTTCATATCATAAGGTTCATATTCGTATATTCGAAGTCGAAGTTCATATCACAATCATAAATCATACATTCATATTTAGAAGTTCATAATTAAACTTAGTGAGGTTCAACAAATATGCATATCAGAGTCTTCATAACACAAGTTCATAACAGATATTGCATGGTTCAATAAAGCGAAGTTCGGATAAGCAACATATCACACAATCGAGAAAAGGGTTCATAGCAATGGCATCGGAAACCCTAATAAGTAAAATAGGAAAACTAACGAAAAGAACATCATAAGGAACCTTTCTTTGAAAAGGTCGAATATCTCGCATATAACGCAAATGAGAGAAAAGCAAGCGAATGAGTGAATCACGAAGATATAACGTCGCGTCTCCTTCAACGAATCTACACGGATTATGATTTATTTAATACTTATTAGCATCATTAAAGTTATAACGGATTCATCGCATTAACATTCTTAGAGTTGTGAGTACATCCTTATTCTTAGTGACGGACGGAAATTACGACATTTTTAGAGTATTAATCATTATTTAGCCAAACTTATGGGTTGCAAATGATAAATAGTAAACTTAAGGGTTTAATATGATAATTATCTTATTTGAAGACTTATATGATCATCTTTCAAAGTATGTGGTTTATAAATGTCAAGAACGGATTTTTGGACTCTCTTTCAAAATAGTTTACACAAACTTCTTTACCTTATGAAATTAACCAAGATTCACATGTAACATTGTTCGAATACAACTTAATGAGACCATGCATACAATACTTTTTAATTCATGACACTTAGTTTCTTACATAAAATCACAACTCACGCATCATACAACACACTTAGTACTAGCTCATTATATGCTTAATCAACGTATTAACGACCTCGAACTTACTATTTTCACATGAAATACCGAATCAACACACCACTTTCACCCTAATCAACTCATAATTATGACCTAGGGTTCTTCTCAAACTTTTAGCACCATATTAAATACATTACATTGACATGTTACGGATTTTAAATGACCAATTTCATGCATGCCTTTACACAAATACCCACGTATGTCGACTCATTCACACCCAACCTATTAACCCCATATTCGGTCCAACTCTCATATACCCACACTCTCATTCGACCATGCACCCTTGACCCAAATACAACGCCATTGCTTTCACCATGCCATTCAGTCGACACCCAACTTAACGAAACACAAACAGTCCATGAACCATACCCGAACCAACCCGTTACACATGCATGCGACACCATATTCGACTTTTTAATATATGTGCTCAATACTTTTACCACAATGTAAACGAGACATACACCCGACACTACCCATATATGGGTATCGAGACCCTCTGCTGTTTCTAAAACAGTTTGCAACAAGTTTTTAGACTACTTAAATCATACGAGTTTTAAACTTTACGCGACACATGCCAGGACCTATCAAGATAGTTTGTACACATCGTAACCATCACACGACGTATTCAAGATCACATATATACCACGTAGACACGAGGCACACATGTACACACGCTCACAAAGTTGTCGTGATGACATAAAAACCACATAACCAAACCCACGAACCCAAGATTTTCCCACAATAGAATGTAAACATTACATGCATACGACGTACCTACATGATCTTTTATGACTTATGTAGTGTACATATTAAATTAAGTTGGCTTCGTTATTAATTTGTATCGTCGGCTATATAGAGATGAAAAGATCATGCGCATGGTACCTTAGGCAAACGTTAACGAGGACTAGCAGGAAGAATCAAAGACCTACGCATCCACCAGCTTCAACCTTTCTTGGCTATCTTTTGGGTCCAATCGGAGAAGGAGGTGAGAAACAATACCGTACTTAACAAAACTAGGGTTTGCATGAGGACTAATGAAGAGTATATACTTGCGGCTTATGGGTTTGAGTGTGGGCTTCGCTCAACCCATCCGAAACAAAAGAAAACGACTTTTGGGCTCTTGGCTTGAACTCCACGAGACAAACAAACACGGCCCAAGGTCTTAGGCTCGCGACTCGAAAATCCAACCGGATCCAAAGCTAACTAGCGGCCCAAAGTTGATTACAAATAAACGAAGAATAAAGCCAAAACTTATATTGCGTGACATTTAACTTTTCGTCGTAAAAATGTAAATTTCTTAATTATGTTCGTTAGGTTTTTAATTATTCATAAGTTCGATTTTAATTTCGTTAAATGAATCTTCAATGTATTTTACGTATTTAATAAATTTTGATTCCAAGGGTATTTTAGTCTCTTAACACGTTTCGTATTTTTAGGGTTTTACAACCACATTAACTGATCACAAAGCATGAAGGAATAAAGAATTAAGACTATTCTATATCTACACGCAAAGTTCAAGCTCAAGGAAAGTAAAGACCTAATCAAGTGGAGCATCTTTTGAATGACCACCCCTTAGGGGGAGATTGTTAGCCGTAACATCATTATTAGAAGTGATGGTAATTCATATTTAGGAACTTTGTAACGTGTGTTAGATATTGTGATAGAATAGTCAACGGGCTTGTGGATTGGGCTAAGCTAAATGAATAAATGTTATGTTAAGCTAGCCTTGTATAAGTTGTCATCCAATCCAAGCCCATCCCAAAGCCCATTAGGGCATATGTACTTGTAGTATAAATACACCTCAAATGACACATTTGAGGTGTGTGCTTGAGTGTGTTTGTGTGTGTTTTTCTTTGAAATAAACATCATCTTGTTTTCATCTTTCTCTCTACACATACACGATTTATATCATCAAGTCACCATCTTTCCATCATTTCTTTCTTCATCTTTGCGCATAAAGTGTTTGTATTTCGTGTGTTACTTGTGTGGTAAGTTTGGTAACGTGATAAGGTTGAGAAAAACAAGGTCCTACAGTAATACTCTGAATCTTGACTAATTTCTGACCGGAATCTTGAATCTTGAGTTTTGGCGGGAAATGAAACTAATTCGGTTACAACTGAATTTGTTACAACTGAGACCTCACCAGGAAAGGTCTCTGATACCAATTGATAGACACAGTTAGGATCAATGAAGATCGATAAGAGTGTTTTACAAGAACTTGGTCAATCAAAGATTAAGAAAAGATCAACGAAAGCTCAATGTATTATCAATGGAGGATAGTTTTGTTACAGGGTTGTTACATAATGGTTATGTAACACCCCAAAAAATGGTTTGCAGTGGAAGAAAAGGTTTTTGGGATGCTACTCAATTGGATCATAACACAAAGCGAAAAATAATAGTTTTTTCGTAAAATATTTCATTTATTGTGGTAAAACAAAGTTTACAAAGTTGAATTGTTGCGGAAAAATGGCCCATTAATAAAATGTGGTCCCCATACGTAAATCAGAGTCATCTATGACCATGCCATGCCAATGCCCAAGCGCCTCCAGAGTTAGCTATCGCCTTTTCATCCTGAAAATACACGCTAAAAAGTCAACACAACGGTTGAGTGAATTCATAGGTTTAGTAATAAAGCAGTTGATCACAAGATTTTCAAGTTTAAAAGAAGCCATGGGCTACGTTGTTATACGCCCATAAAAGAAAGTTGATATGATCGCCCTAAGCTCATGACACCAAGACTCAACTGCATACACCTAATTACTGGTGTACGTAATAATATGCCCCCCAAGAGATAATTACCAATTATCTAAGAGATTCAAATACGGTGCGCCCCGGTTATTTCCGATAACCAAGTCGGGGTCGTTAGTACCTATAGTACTATCCACGATATTTGCGTTCACTCACAAGTGACTAATGGTTCATGATGAAGGGGTCTTTTGGCAAACAACTTAGGCATAATAGTAATAATATCAACAGCAAACAGTTTTCAAGCAATTGTGATCATAAAGCAGTAGTAGCATGTATTCTCCCCCAAAGAGTTTATAAAACAGTTAAAAGAGTAAAAGTGGAGCTATGAACTCACCTTAGCAAACAGAATCCGAGTAGTGTAAAATCAAGTAGTGGAAGCGCGTAGTACCGTCACGCGACCTATAGTTAGTATAACAATGCTTTAATTAATATGTTTGTGTTTAGACTCGATAACGTTTAAATTTATCAAAAGTTTAAGTTGTTGATGCTTGTGTGGCAGCATTTAGGTTCAGGGGAGTGATGCAGGTTTTACTAACCAGGTTTTAATATTATAAGTCTCGTTATACATATGGTCTACCCTAATGCACTAACGGGCAGTGTACCCGGTCGTGTGTAGTGTAGTATTTCAGTAAAACCGAGGTCGTCCCAAGAGCTATGTGTGCGGATTTAAACTAAGTCTAGGTGTCACAGATTTTGATATGATTTCGATATTGAATTAACTAATTAATAACTAAAGCAGATAAAGGCGAGGGTTGTGATCAATAGAGGAGAGAGGTGCTAACCTAGTTACTCACCCTAATTAGTAGTGTTTACGTCTAATTACTTCCAATTACTTCATGTGGGGTCAAAGTCGCTAGGACAACATTTGGTGATTCGTCCTAACCTATCGACAAAGGGTCCCACTGGAGAAGTCGGTGTCCCTCATAAGTCCGGTTGTTTCGGTCCCCAAGCCAAGTCATTAAGTACCGCTACATGCTAGATTCATAATAGTGAATGCCGGGCTAGCAACTTAAACACTCACCCCTTACTTAAGTTCATCCAAACGGTGGGTGATCGGGTTGGTCAAATCGCACAAGTAGAAAGGGTCGTCGGTTGGTCATATCTTGCCCTTCCGTCTCAATCTACTTACTTAGGTCAGTTGGTCATATCTCCTAAGTAACTAGCCTCTACCGCCATTCAAAACTACCGAAACAAGGGTAGCTACCAACAAGCTATGCATGCATACACTTAGAAATAATTATACGGAAGCAATGTAAACGCAAACAAGACAATTAAAGAATCATAACTAGGCCAGCACCAAGAGGTGCTTAGCTGCTCATATTAACTATAACAATAAATTCAATGTTTAATGTTACGAAATACATGAATTGAAAGTATAGAAAAGATAAAAAGCTAATGCTTATCGTAGGGGAGTGATTTCTCCCTTGGAGATAGCTCCGTATGCTCCTCTAGATCTGCCTTCAACTTCTTTTCACGTTCTATGAATGTTGTGTGTGAAATGGGATGCTTTGAAATGCTGGAAATCGTGGGGGTATTTATAGGCCAAATCTGGTTACGGCGTAACTAATTATAAGAGTTACGTCGTAACATACAATTCTTCGTATTTTGCACTAATAATGATGATTACGGCGTAACCTCTGGAAGGAGTTATGCCGTATCTTCAATAATTCTTGGTTACGCCGTAGTTGTTGCATGAGTTACGACATAATTAGTAGCGGCGCGGAACCTCATTTGACCTAATATGGTTACGTCGTAATCTTGGATAGAGTTACGCCATAATCTTACGTTAAGTTGGTTTTGAACCACGCTTTAGTTACTACAGTAATGTGAGAGATGAGTTACGCCGTAACTTCTTCAAAGTGAGCATACTATGATAAATTTTCAATAAACTCTCCAAATCCGCGTCTCTTTAGCTCCAATGCTCGTAATTTACCTGAAAGTGAAATATAATGGAAAACAAGCGTAAATCCATATAAATGATATAAATTACAAGCATTATCGGGAAATTGACACTTAATATTCGGGATAATTTGATGTTATCAAATATCCCCACTTGAACTCTACTTGCCCCAGTAGACCTTATTGGATAGATTCCTAAAAGATATCTCCCATTACGGAAAATATAAGTTTACAAATCCTTATGCTAGAATAAAATAAAGCCGAACACCTCACGAAATGGGAACAAAACACTCAAATCTCTCAACTATTCTAAGTGCAATTTCGGGGTGATCACTCATTGCACAGTCATAGCATGTATTCTATCATAAGCTTGGCGGTTACACAAATCTCCACCACTAGAGTTAAGGACAAAACAATTCTCGAAGGCAATATAGGTAGACACGACAAAGGTTAAGGGTGATTTGTCATTACTAACATGTCACGGCGAAGTGGACACAACCAATGATACATGACCAAATCCATGGCCAAGACACCAAAGATTGCTCGCTGCATCACCTAGACACGCTTCATGACTAAAGGGTAGGATAGGACATGGGATATAAATGGTGCAAAATAAAAAATCAAGCAAATAGTCTAAATCTATAACCAAGTCATCACCACTTACCATCCGCCCAAAGTTCAAGTTTCGAAGTTAAGAAACCGGATCATCGTATACTAGGTAGATGTGTCATTAGAGGACGTCATGATGGGCACACTACCTTTTCTCCAACTATTGGCGCAATTACCAACTCCAATCTTCAAATGTGACCGAGGTGGCCTCCTCGATACTAAATCTATATTAAGCTCATAACATAGTGCTTATAACATTGCACTTTACAATCAACTGAATAACAAATACATAACTTTTTTTTTCAACATAAACATAAAAAATAAACCTAACATCCCCCCACATGAGATGAACAATGGGAATTCGGGGGGTCTTCATTGATCTTTAAGAATATGTCATCGACGAAAGCGTGATTCCCGAACCTTTCCACTTGAACCTTGAACTTAGGCAAATGATGACTTCCCAATCACAAATAAAGACTACAGGGTAGGCTAAGGTGTATGGGTGTAACAAAACAATATATTGGGTTAACAAAATAAAAGGAATGGCTCAGATGGGTGTATCTAGGGGTATCTTGCACTAAAGGTGAGTGCAACAAAAAGGGTTTCACATGGGGGTCGAGAAGTCGAGGTGACTAATCGATAGACACACAATGGTAGGCTATTTGGGTGATAATCCTATAATACTGCCTTCTTAAATTGAAAAGTCCAAATACATCGAGCTAACTCAACATACCTCGTCTATGGTCTCGAAATGATGCAATGGCCAAGTTCTAAAGTTTACAAGCTACCGACACACTCATAATTTGGGGGATTTGGGGTAAAAATTTGGAAACGGATAAGGCTAATCTCACCATATAATATCAAGGGTTATATGTGCTCGGCTAAGGTCTAATCTAGTTAGGTTAAAAAAACATGTCAAAATTTTAAAAATGGCATAATTTTTCAAAATAAACTATAAAATAGACAGTTCAAAATAAAGTTCAAGAGACAATTCTACTCCCGTCCCCCACTTGAATTGCACAAAGTCCCTTTTGTACTAAGCGTTAAATAAAGGTGAAGAGAAAAGTAGAATTAGGCGAGAACTTCCCTAAATTTGCTCCAAAAGAAAGAAGGCCCACGAAGAGTGGGTGCCTTCGCATAAGCATCTGAGCAAACTTCATCCACGAAATCACACTACCGACAAGCATAATTCTAAAAAGAAAAAAAAAATGAAAAATAAACCTAACTCACTTTCGTAGGAATCACGGTTGCATTTAGCGCATGCAACAAGCCTTTTAAACCACTTGGTGTCCCAAGTGGACGAGTGTAGTCTCGTGAGGGCTTATAGGGAACATACCCTCAAAGTTTATTTAAAAGACTAATATAAGGTTATAGTGTTTAAAATAAAAGAAGTAATGCAGAGGATAGGAGTTACGCCGTAACTAGGCAAAACACGCATTATTTGCAAAGTGTAGCTACGGGCGTAACCACCGAATGAGATTCCGCCGTAATTGGTAATGCTTCAAGTTCTGCGCAAAGGGCACATTATGGCGTAACCATGATAATGAGTTATCGTAACTCTGTCGAATCGACATCTTTGCAGTTAACAACTTTTCTTCGTTTTACGCAAAATGGTTAAAACACAAAACCAATGATGGAAATAAAACAAAAGAAAGGGATAATTCGGTTGTCTCCCGAAAGAGCACTTTTCTTTATTTACAAGTCTTTAAGTTAGACTCAGAGCCTTGGGGCTTTATGGTGGCCTTTGGACTTGGCCAACTTCCTCCATGTCCTTTATTAAGTTATGTCTGACCCAAGCGACGTTGGTAGCAGTGCGGAGGTATTCTTTAGTCCCAATCTTCCGAACTTTGCAAAAATTTTCGTCCGGCCCCAAATGATACCTAGTGAATTCATATTTTTCGGCAACAATCGGTGGTGGTTTTTTATATTGAATGCCAAGAAGCTTGCACCTCCTTTACTCATACTCTTTATCTTCTAGGTCAGTTATCTTTGCTTTACATCGTGGCTCCTGGTGATCCATGATTCCTTTTATGTCATAATCCTTGGAATTGGTCTCAACGGAATTATCAATATGCCTATAATTGCAATCTTTTCTTGTGTCCGCTTTGTCATCATTTGTCGAGTTACCTGTATCTTGAGGAGTCTCTTCATCCGGATTATCTTCTTTCATGCACTCCTTCCAAATTTTATTTTTAGTGGAAGTATCTACTTTTCCATATTTGATTTTGATCCAATCGTTAAATCTTAACCTATCTGACCATTGTACCTCTGTTCTTCTATTGTCAGTTGTTGAATTCCATAGAAATTCATTAAATCCTACTCAATCTGCACTACTTCCTCCATTACAGTTGTCATCGTAAGGATTGCATGAGGCCCAAGAATCCCCATTAATGGTTCTTATTATTTCACACCAATGCTTTCGATCAATGAGCCCATGATCCGTGGTTGAATTATTTGTTGCTTCGTGATTATTATCAGGGGTTTCACCGTGGTTTAGATTAGTCCAGATTTTTCTTTTATCATCATTGCCAACTTTCCCATACATGATTCGCACCCAAGCTTCGAATGTTATTTCTTTGTCATTAGTTGAGGACCATAAGTACTTGTTGTTTTTTACTCTTTCTTTTTACTCTTTCTTTGTCATGACCACCGTCACAGACGTCCACATAAGGGTTACATGAAGCCCAAAGATCATATCCTTTATCGTTGTCAATAGGGATAGCCTTGCACCAATGGTATTTTAATTTGGGAAAGTACTTGTAATCAACTTTCTGAACTTCGTGCCACACGTCTTCAGACTCGTTTTCCATTGTTTTCGAGGCGTGGCTGTGATGTATTTTTACATTGTCGTATTCTTTGACTTTCCTTCCCTGCATATTACGATCATTAGTAGTACAGTGCTTCTGTGGAGTAGTTTTGTTTTTTCCTTTCTTAATAACACAAACAGTTTCGACAGGGTGACATTTTCCAACGTCATCCATATTCAAGGTAAGTTTTCTATCGTTGATTTTTAATGTAATGATTTTTTTGAAAACATTAATTTTTGCACGTCTGATGGCGGAAGAAGTGCGCCTAAAATTAATAGAATGTAGAGATCTTCTTCCATGTCTAAAATAAGAAAGTCGAAAGGAAGAGTAAAATTATTGATTTTGATGAGCACATTCTCAACTACCCTCTAGGTATGCTTACTGTTCTATCGATGATGAGTGTGTAAATACTCATCATTTTGGGTCTATCTGAGCGCAAAGCGTTTAAAAATGCTCGAAATGCATCAAAATCTTGAAAATATCTCAAAATTGCATTTTATATGTTTCGGATGCAAAATGTTTAAAATCAGATGAAAAATGAGCAAAGTTTGCATAATTGGCGGTTCATCCCCAGTTTCTAAAATTGTCGAAAATAGTCCACGAGTCCTAATTTCAAAGAAAAATCACCAAAGGTCCTTTTAAATCATAACTTGTCAAAATTAGTCCTTTGGTGAAAAATATAAAAGTTTGAGAAAATTACAAGTTTGGTCCTCGACTTTCAAAATTGGCAAAAATGGCCCTGGAGAATTGAAAATGTCAAGTTTGGTCCTTGCATTATTGAACATTGTCACTTTTAGTCCTTGGAACAACTTTGTGAAAATGGCGAGTAGGTCCTTCACTAATTTGAATTTGCAAAAGAGGTCTTTGTCATTAATACTCTTAATAACCTCTTGGACCCATGTCAAAACATTGTGACCCCCTGCCTTATACCTTTGGACCCTTACCATTTTTGACCCCTTCACTTTACAATAATTAACCACTGGTCAAATGAGGTCAAACCCCCTCACGGGTTTCCCTCCCATTATCATCCCCTATCTCTGCTAAACCCTGCAACACTCCACCCCCCCCCACACTCATCACAACCACTCCTACCCTCCAAACACAAGCCTCTAAAACACAGGTCATATCTTTCCCCTGTCACAAATCACAAATACCCATGTGCTCAAGTTTTGGCGCCAAAATGGGAAATCAAAGGTGGGGATCAAATGAACCAAATCAATGGCGCTGCTCATTTGAGTTAAGAAACCCTAATGGAGCATAT
Source organism: Chrysanthemum lavandulifolium (assembly GCA_022545495.1). NCBI lineage: Eukaryota > Viridiplantae > Streptophyta > Magnoliopsida > Asterales > Asteraceae > Chrysanthemum > Chrysanthemum lavandulifolium. The sequence continues at coordinate 93,981,829 of CM040246.1, forward strand.
AAATGAAGAGAGAAGCTAGAGGGTGTCACTAGTTTTAGACCAAATCCTTAATTTCATGCTTAATCGTTTTTAGTTTTAATGTAATCTTTTATCTCGGTTTCAAGTTCTTATGTAATAAACAAGATATTTAAATATCAATTCATCGGTATCAATCAAGTTAAATTCAAGTTTTAAGCTTGTTGATTTTCCTTGCCAAAACCTGTATTATCAATTCTATTGTCAAAGTTGATGAAAGTGTTTTAAGTTGTTGGTTTAAGCTTGTATTTGGTCAATAATGAGAATTGGTGAAGTTTCATGGGTTGTAATTCAAAATTTCAAAATGGTCAACAAAAGTCAACCAAGAGGAAATTTTGGTTAGCGAATGTTGATTTGGATTTATGTAATGAGAGCATGGATTTGGGTTAAAATAGATTAGGTTAGTTTAGGTTTGGGTTTGGTTTTGGCACTGCAACACTAGTGGACTCATGAGAGTAAAATTCTCGTTCCATTTTCATATCGTTTGCATTTTTGCTTGTACTTGTGTTTGTAGTCATAATCTTTGTTCAAATGTGTCATTTAGTATTAATTAAGTCATTCAAGCTTAGTTTGATCATTGGCATAAGCCGAGTGATGCAGTTATCAGTTTTAATTACATATCGGTTCATTAAAGGGTGTTTGGATTGCTTGTTTAAACTGTGCTAAAGGTTAAAAGAATGGAGTAGTTTAGTTGCTTTAGGTTTGTTTTAGTGTGTTAAATCCATATCAGTCCTTGTTTTGCATCCAAGTTCCTTTTAAGTCAAAATTTCTTTTCATCTGTTCTTACTCTTATATCTGTGGAAATCAGTGGCTGAAATCTTCCCTATAGGTGTAAAAGTTGTTTAACTAGCTTGCTAAAGTCTTATTACATCATTATTCATCCATATCAGTCCTGCATTTGATCTTGAATCTCATTTTAGTCAACTTTATAACTGTTTTAAGAAAGTCAAAACTGTTTAGAAAACTGATTTATGCAGAACTTGCAGCAACTGCATTGTGCTCATCTTGAGTAGTTAAGGTCTGATTTTTGGTTTAGGTGTAGTCTGCTGGGTGGTCTTCAAGGCCACATATCTGTTTTAGGCTAAAGCTTTTCTGAGAAGCTTGTAGATAAGCTCAAAGTAGGTACCTGATCACTGTTCTGCTGTCTAAAATCAGTTAGCTTATAGTCTAGTGAATCTGCTTATTTAAGGTTAGGAGTAGCTTAATTTAGTTGATTTTAGCTTATTTCAATATTATCTTGCTTAAGTAGAAGTTTGGTGGCTTAATTTGTAGTTTAGCTTATTTAAAAGTCTTATTTAGATTCAAATTACACTGCAGCCTTCATATTTACCACATAAGCCTATGTCTTCTTATTTTTCATAGATTTAGAATAACATTTTAGAATTTCCCTGAAGTTTTCATAATTTTTGGTCACTGTTTAGTATTTTCCATTATTAAAATCAGTTTTTAGTCATATTTAATTAGCTTTTATTGCAAATAATTAAGAAAAAGTTCCAAAAAATAATTTTTCAATTTTAACAGTTTAAGATAAATATAAAAAGCATAAAAAATATTTTTCCTTAATTTTCTCCTTTTATCTTGTATTTTTCACAATTTAAATTAGATTTAAATAGTATTAAATTCCTAGAAAATAGAAAAATAATCAGAAAAATATAAAAATAGTTTTGAAAATTCTATTTTGATATTTTAGATTTTTCTAAGTCTTAATTTTATTTTTCTAGCTTTATTTCCTAATTTCTTGTATTTTAGGCTATTATTAAATAGTTAAAATTGTTTTATTTAATAATAATTAATTAAATAGTTATAAAATAATTTTCTTTTCTATAAATTTTCTTTTATCATTAGGATTGTAAAATATCATTTTCATATTTTTAGGGTTAATATTGTGTAAGTTTCACATTTTTATTTTTTATACGTTTCGTAGTTTTAATTCCGTAAGTTTATAAAAACATAAAACACAAACATCATTTTAAATATAGTGATAGCGTTTATTTAATAGTTTTAATCTTTTAAATTTCCTTTAATTTGCATTTAAGCCGTTGTAATTTGTTGGCTTTTCTCGTAGTTATAATTATTCAAATCCTTTATCCGTTCAAATCTCTCGATCACTATTCGTAGGGTGATCCATTGCATAACTCATTGGGACATAACGACCGGAAACACTATACTCCCGGATCTTCATTGAGTTCGTTCTGAGCCGTTTTAAGTTTGTTACGGTTGGCCATTCACAAGTGGCGATTTGAGTGATAAAACTTGACTGTTTGGGAGCGCAAATTTTTAGGCGCCCTCTTTGTCTTGATTATCTTCCGTCTAGCAGTTAGTGATTTGGATATTCACTCTTTGTTCATACCATCCATCTGTATATGTTTATATTTTCTTATCCAAAAATACAAAAATACTCTTCTTTAACCTCAAAACCGTTTAATTCTATTTCTTTAACCCTCTACATGTTTAATTCTCATGGCGACGATCGATTATCCTCGTTGTTTCCACTGCAAAAGCCGAATGGAAGAGGATCAGCTCGATTGTCAGAATCCAGATTGTTTATGCAAGCGATGTGGAAGGATGGGTGCAAGCAAATATTGTTATTGGTGCGAATGTCGATAACTCTCGATGATTCTCCAAGTTTTTCCGACCATCGACCACAACCCGATGAACCCATTCAAGAACCGGAGACCATAACGGAAGTGGTGGAAATTGCTAGCTCTCGAGCACACCACTTGTCCCACCTCCCGATTTTTACGAATGTTCTTGAGACTTGATAGTCATTCGGATCACAATGTTGGTTTTGTTGATTCTTTGAATAAAGCGATTCCTCTTCATAACTCTCAAATGCAATCGTTTATTCCTTGTGTCGGTTGTGGTGAGCCTCTTTATGGTTCACCACGTCGTTGGTGTACTTGTGTACAATGTGGTAATGATATCCATAACGGAGTTGTTTGTTTTGTGGTTCGAGAATTCATTTGATTATGATTCTAATCGAACTCATTTAACGACCCTCAAACTCTTCAATTACCCACCACAGCCGACTTATCTTCATATAATCAACATATCTGCTTGTGAATTTTGTGGAGGTCCTCACCAAGGATTTGAGTGTCAATCCGGAAACACGTTTGTCTATGAGCAGTTTTCGGTGATGCTCGAACTTTGGTTATGACCAAAATCCATATGATTCACGGTCCGGACTCAGCAGTTTCTTGTTGTGAATCTTGTGAGGTCCCATTTCACTCGATTGTCAAATAGGGAACCCAATTCCTTGTAACAATCATGACTCTCACATGTTTGACAATTTCCAACCTCCACAACACCATACGGTTCAAGCTTCACCGAGCCGTTATCTCGAAAATCTCCCAAGATTTTGAAACCACAATGAAAACACTTGATGATATGATTAGTAACTTTAAGAATCAAGTGAGTGGTGAAAAGACCATAGGAGAATTGTTGGCGAAGAGCGAGAAGAGCGAGGGCTCGCAAATCTAGGGAAGAATTATTAATCCTAGAGCAAGCGGCTCTAAGGCGTTCCCAATTTCTCAAGGCGGCTCTATATGATGATGATGAGGAGAGTTTTATCCTTTTAAAGATAATATTTCTCAACTCCTCGGTCGGTTGATATCCCGGCGATTGAGATTCCATCTCAAACAACTGCTATCACTCCCGAGGCTCCCACTCACTCTCGAATTATGGGGGACGAGCATCTTGACCTTTGTTCTGAAAAGGAATCGGACGAATTCATAAAGTCTAGTGTTGAGGACCTTGTCCCAATCCCAAGAGAGTCACGAAATTCTTGATCATGTGTGTGATATCCTCCTCTCTTGTCTTCCAAATGATCATGTTGAGATGTTCTCCGATTCGATGATGATGATTCGTTATCTTGTGGAGACATCATTTATGTGGAAGATTCACCTTCGAGCTTGTTAGCTTAGAAGAAGAGAATGATGAAGTTACTAACTTTGAAATCAAAGATGAAGCTCTTGAGCAACATTATTGAATGTCGGGTCTTCTCATTTCTAGAATCGAGGCTTTCAAAGAGAAACCAATTTCATCTCCTATCCCATTAAGGATAGTGACATTCTTTCCGATGATTCTAATCCGGAAATGAAAGCCTCTGTTTTGATAATATGGGAGAGAAGATTAGTGGCAATACCACTTCTCATTCTCATAATTCTCTCCGATCATGAATCATTTACTTTTGAGGAGTTCACTAGTGAACCCTCATATCAATTCGAATATGATTCATTCACCTTCATGGAGTTCTCGGATGAACTCACTCATATCATATCTCCGCGGAGTATGATAACTTCTACTGATCTAGACACACCCATATATGTCTAGACCAATTGAGCTTAAATGATGAGATTCATGCTATTATGAATTCTCCTTTGATGATGATGAGTTAATCATGATGTTTATCATGATTTTCTTTCTCTTCTTCACCTATCCATCAGCTTCTCCTGTTCTTCACTCCTTCGGAATGAAGACATTATCTTTGATCCCGGCATTTTCATTTATCATTTTTGAGCCGGTTCTATGTATATCTCGTCGGTGTGGAACTTTCTCGTGCTTCAAATGTTTATCCAAACATCTTGAATGAAAGTCCGATGGAGATTGTTTCTTCCACTTTGCTTCCCCATGAACAAATTAATTGGGTCTAGTCAAGCTAGCGACTCGGTAATCAAAAACATAGCTAAACATGGGTTTTCACCGTGTGTTCCACCTAGTGTGGGGAGTTGCCCATGTTATATATATAAGTAATTCAAAAAAAAAAAAAAAAAAAAAAAAAACTTTCTAAATAATGGCGTAGTATTTCCCTTTTCGTTCTTTGTTTCGGCATAACAGGTACTTTGAATATTGAGGGCAATATTCATTTCTAAGTGTGGGGAATTCTCACGAATTTTATCATATAATTATACCAATTCCCGTTTTGGCCAAATTTTTTTGGAGTAAGTGTTTTCACTTTCTCATTTGGTTATCGATCCGCCTTGTCTAATAAACAAAAGGATTGGCTAATCCAGAGCAAACGGCTCTTGGTAAAGATATCTCAAATCCGTTTATATGGCTTGCAATTTGCCCAAAATTGTATGGTATTCATTTCACCATATCCTAAAAAGTGAAGAGTTGGCTAGCCCGCAAGTTTATGGCTTGTGGTAAAGGCGATGGAAAAACCATAATTGGTAATCGACTCACCAAAGATAATATTGATAATTTATCTAAGAGTTGGCTAGTCCGAGCAAGCGGCTTCGGTAAAGACAAATCAAATCCGTTGGAAGTCGGTGGTTTGCTCAAAATCACATGGTTATCGGTGTACCATGGTTCTTACTTGAACTAAAACATTTGGCTACTCCGAAGTAATGGCTTTTGGTAAAGAGATTCAAATCCATTAAGTTTTCTCAAAAGATTGCTAGGGACTAGCAATAGTTTAGTGTGGGGATTGATGAGTGTGTAAATACTCATCATTTTGGGTCTATCTGAGCTAAAACGTTAAAAATGCTCGAAATGCATCAAAATCTTGAAAATATCTCAAAATTGCATTTTATATGTTTCGGATGCAAAATGTTTAAAATCGAGATGAAAAATGAGCAAAGTTTGCATAATTGGCGGTTCAGTCCCCAAGTTTCTAAAATTGTCGAAATAGTCCCCGAGTCCTAATTTCAAAGAAAAATCACCAAAGGTCCTTTTTAAATCATAACTTGTCAAAATTAGTCCTTTGGTGAAAAATATAAAAAGTTTGAGAAAATTACAAGTTTGGTCCTCCAAGTTTCAAAATTGGCAAAAATGGCCCCTGGAGAATTGAAAATGTCAAGTTTGGTCCTTGCATTATTGAACATTGTCACTTTTAGTCCTTGGAACAACTTTGTGAAAATGGCAGCCTAGGTCCTTGTAATTTCAGAATTTGCAAAAGAGGTCCTTGTCATTAATACTCTTAATAACCTCTTGGACCCATGTCAAAACATTGTGACCCCCTGCCTTATACCTTTGGACCCTTACCATTTTTGACCCCTTCACTTTACAATAATTAACCACTGGTCAAATGAGGTCAAACCTCACACTTTCCTCCCATTATCATCCCCTATCTCTGCTAAACCCTGCAACACTCCACCCCCCCCACACTCATCACAACCACTCCTACCCTCCAAACACAAGCCTCCAAAACACAGGTCATATCTTTCCCCTTCACAAATCACAAATACCCATGTGCTCAAGTTTTGGCGCCAAAACCAAATCAAAGGTGGGGATCAAATGAACCAATGGTCAATGGCGGGAGCTTGAGTTAAGAAACCCTAATGGAGCATATAAATGAAGAGAAGAAGCTAGAGTGGGTGTCACTATTTTAGACCAAATCCTTAATTTCATGCTTAATCGTTTTAGTTTTAATGTAATCTTTTAATCTCGGTTTCAAGTTCTTATGTAATAAACAAGATATTTAAATATCAATTCATCGATTCAAGTTAAATTCAAGTTCTAAGCTTGTTGATTTTCCATAAAACCCGGTTTCAATTTCTATTGTCAAAGTTTGATGAAAGTGTTTTAAGTTGTTGGTTTAAGCTTGTATTTGGTCAATAATGAGAATTGGTGAAGTTTCATGGGTTGTAATTCAAAATTTCAAAATGGTCAACAAAAGTCAACCAAGAGGAAATTTTGGTTAAGCGTGTTGATTTGGATTTATGTAATCTTGAGCATGGATTGGGTTAAAATAGATTAGGTTAGTTTAGGTTTGGGTTTGGTTTAGCCTCTGACACTAATTTGGACTCATGAGAGTAAGAATTCTCGTTCCATTTTCATATTAGTTTCCATATTTTGCTTGTACTTGTGTTTGTAGTCATAATCTTTTCAAATGTGTCATTTAGTTGTAATTAAGTCATTCAAGCTTAGTTTGATCATTGGTATAAGCTAGTGATGCGATTGGGTAGTTTTAATTACATATCGGTCATTAAAGGGTGTTTGGATTGCATGTTTAAAGCGTGCTAAAGGTTAAAAGAATGGAGTAGTTTAGTTGCTTTAGGTTTGTTTTAGTGTGTTAAATCCATATCATCCTTGTTTTGCATCAAGTTCCTTTTAAGTCAAAATTTCTTTTCATCTGTTCTTACTCTTATATCTCGTGGAAATCGGTGGTTGAAATCTTCCTATAGGTGTAAAAGTTGTTTAACTAGCTTGCTAAAGTCTTATTACATCATTATTCATCCATATCAGTCCTGCATTTGATCTTGAATCTCATTTTAGTCAACTTTATAACTGTTTTAAGAAAGTCAAAACTGTTTAGAAAAGCGATTATCTTGGAACTTGCAGCAACTGCATTGTGCTCATCTTGAGTAGTTAAGGTCTGATTTTTGGTTTAGGTGTAGTCTGCTGGGTGGTCTTCAAGGCCACATATCTGTTTTAGGCTAAAGCTTTTCTGAGAAGCTTGTAGATAAGCTCAAAGTAGGTACCTGATCACTGTTCTGCAGTCTAAAATCAGTTAGCTTATAGTCTAGTGAATCTGCTTATTTAAGGTTAGGAGTAGCTTAATTTAGTTGATTTTAGCTTATTTCAGTATTATCTTGCTTAAGTAGAAGTTTGGTGGCTTAATTTGTAGTTTAGCTTATTTAAAAGTGCTTATTTAGATTCAAATTACTCTGCAACCTTCATATTTCCCACATAAGCCTATGTCTTCTTATTTTCATAGATTTAGAATAACATTTTAGAATTTCCTGAAGTTTTCATAATTTTTGGTCACTGTTTAGTATTTTTCATTATTAAAATCAGTTTTTAGTCATATTTAATTAGCTTTTATTGCAAATAATTAAGAAAAAGTTCCAAAAAATAATTTTTCAATTTTAACAGTTTGAGATAAATATAAAAAGCATAAAAAATATTTTTCCTTAATTTTCTCCTTTTATCTTGGTATTTTTCACAATTTAAATTAGATTTAAATAGTATTAAATTCCTAGAAAATAGAAAAATAATCAGAAAAATATAAAAATAGTTTTGAAAATTCTATTTTGATATTTTAGATTTTCTAAGTCTTAATTTTATTTTCTAGCTTTATTTCCTAATTTCTTGTATTTTAGGCTATTATTAAATAGTTAAAAATAGTTTTATTTAATAATAATTAATTAAATAGTTATAAAAATAATTTTCTTTTCTATAAATTTTCTTTTATCATTAGGATTGTAAAATATCATTTTCATATTTTTAGGGTTAATATTGTGTAAGTTTCACATTTTTATTTATACGTCGCGTAGTTTTAATTCGTAAGTTTTATAAAAAGTTAAAAACACAAAATCATTTTAAATATAGTGATAGCGTTTATTTAATAGTTTTAATCTTTTAAATTTCCTTTAATTTGCATTTAAGCCGTTGTAATTTGTTGGTCATTTACGTAGTTATAATTATTCAAATCCTTTATCCGTTCAAATCTCTCGATCACTATTCGTTGGGTGATCCATTGCATAGCTCATTTGGGACATAACGACCGGGAAACACTATACTCCCGGATCTTCATTGAGTTCGTTCTGAGCCGTTTTAAGTTTGTTACGGTCGGCCATTCACAAGTGGCGATTTGAGTGATAAAACTTGACTGTTTGGGAGCGCATCAATCAGCCATTTCAATAGTCATGCAAAGGGGTTTGATAGGACCAATGTTTAATCTTTTGCACATGGAAAAAGGCATGATACTAATACTAGCCCCTAGGTCAGCTAAGGCATTGACATTATGTAAATTATTAATAGAGCAAGGGAGAATGAAACTTCCTGGGTCTTTTTCCTTAAGAGGGATTTGATTCATGATAACTGCAGAGCATCTGGCGTTTAACTTTACTTCATTCTCCGTAACAGCTTCTATTTCAGTATGTCGTTCTTCCTTCGTAAAGCTCGTGTTGTCACATTTTATTATAGCTTGTTTTGGAACCGGAAGCTCCTCTTCATCGCACTGAAGGGGTATAGAGGTTTTCCGTTCTTTGAAAATATGGCTTTACGAAACTATCATCACATGAACTGTCTTGATTAATTTCATTTCCTTTATCCTGGGTTCATTTTCGTTGTCTTCTAGATCCTCATGACGAGCAAGGAGGGTGGCTCTTGTTTCTTGAAATTTTTTGAACACTGCGTTCCTGCTGGCCTGTCGCTTATTATCTTCTTCCAGATACTTATTTATTGATTCCTCGAGTGAAGAATTTTTTGTTTTGAAAGAATTCTGATCATAACCTTGAGGGAAGGGTTTTCCTTCTCCATACACAATCTTTTCAATTTGGGGGCTTATATTTTTCATAAGGCAATCTCTGGTCAAGTTCCCTCCTCTACCTGTATCACATCCTACTCGAATAGCATGCACATTTTCCTGGAGCTTCTTAATATCTCTTCCAAGGGTTTCCATTTTGCTTGTGATGGCGGCAATGCCTACGGAACCTCTGTCCAGGCTTTGGTTGCTTCCTCCATCATGCCATTTTTGAGAGTGATCGGCAAGTTTTTGAATGGCTTCAATGGCGAGAGCATGAGTCATACCCGGAATTGGTCCTTGGTAGTCCAACATTTGTCTTGTAGTCACATTGATCCCTTTGTAAAAGATATTGACTTTTTGCTGGTTGTTTAGATCATCGTGGGACATTTGTAGAGGAGATCATTGTATCTTTCCTGTGCTTGATACAATGTCTCACTGTCATCTTGTTTAAAATTGTGTATGTCTCATGAGTTGTCTTGATACTTTAGATGGTGGACAATATCGTTGAATGAAGTATCTTTTAAGGAGAGCCCACGTATCAATTGTTCTAGCTGGTAATCTATTAACCTATCTTTTAGCTGCTCCCATAAGAGTGATAGGAAAAATTCTGAGCATAACTGCATCCTTTGAAACTCCTGGCGTATTGACACGCTGGTGATATATTCAACATTTTCGATGTGTTCGTAAGCATCTTCCGAGGTATTTCCAAAAAAAAGGACTTGCTCTTAATTCCCTCATGAATTGAGGTTTTATCTCGAAATCAATATTAGCTCCAATTGCCGGTCTTACGAGCCCCGACCCTTGTTCTTCTCTTGTCAACGCCAAATATTCCTCAAGAGTGAGGTCATCAATGTTAACAACTTCCATGGTACCTGAAACTTGAAAAGAGATCGTGAGAATTTGAGAAAATTTTAAAACAAAACAAAATGAAAGACTTAATCGAAATCCTAATATAACTCCCCGGAAGCGGCGCCAAAAACTTAATGCAGGTTTTACTAACCAGGTTTTAATATTTATAAGTCTCGTTATACCTATGGTCTACCCTAATGCACTAACAGGCAGTGTACCCGGTCGTGTGTAGTGTAGTATTTCGGTAAAACCGAGGTTGTCCCTAGAGCTATGTGTACGGATTTAAACTAAGTCTAGGTGTCACAGATTTTGATATGATTTCGATATTGAATTAACTAATTAATAACTAAAGCGAGATAAAGGTGAGGTTGTGATCAATAGAGAGAGAGCTTGATAACGCCACACGCTGCTCGTTAGGGTCAAAGGAACTTCCTTTTCTTCGAGCAAGTTTTATAACACCCTAGGCAAAGTGAACCTAATCGTTGTAGTGTAGTAATTAGGGTAAGCCACGGTATTGATATCGTTCTCTAGGGAATAGGAATGCTAGTAGGAGTTACTACGCTAAGGTTAAGGTTGAGGAAGATTATTTTTATCTTTTTATATTTTATGAAAATGGAAAGGTACGAATCTCGGGTATTGGATTTGGGGGTTGGTATTTCTACCGATTACTCTACTATTATCTAATTATCTAAACTAAGGTTGTGGGAGTCTATGTCTAATTAATGTGTGCTCGTATGATAGTTTAAAGATGTGTTTACTTAGTTTGTATTACTCCTTAATTATCTCCTATTGATGGTTGATTGTCACGCCTTATTCCTAGTTGCGTTGTGTTTCTAAAGTTGTAGGGTATGCTTTCTCCCTAACTCTTTGAACTTACCAAAGGGTCTTGTCTACAAATCCACGTAGAGATTATAGACTCTACTCTAAGGCACTCTTCGGATGGTTTAGACTACAATCACTCGTGTAATCATACTCTAGGGTTCACAAAGATGAATCAAGCATTAAGTACACAACGAATGACCTATCGCATTACTAGATCATTAATCAACTAAGATAAGAAACAACCAATCAATATTTAATAATTAAGTTTCATACTTCCTAAGCAAACACACAAATAAATTAGCCGGACATGGAGAACATGCAAGCATACACACAAATAATCAAAGACATAATTGAATTAATGAAGCAAAGACTTATCTTGGTGTAAGATAGGTTAAAACCCTAAAATATCTGTACAAGACACCTTAGGTTCGGTTTTAGGTTTTACTCCAAAGACTCTCCACACAAAGACCGAAAAATTCGGATTCTATATATAAGATTACAATTGCGACGGCGCCACCTTATGTTTAGTGACGCCGCCGTGTCGCCGCCATTAGGGTTTCGCCTTGGCCACGTTAACCTTGCGACGGCGCACCTTATGTCCGTGACGCCGTCCTCTTCCTTCGACGTCGCTCGGATCGCATCTAGGCCGTCCGAGTAGCGACGGCCTACTCTTTCACACTAGACGCCGCCTCTTGAAAACACGAGTTTTGAGTTCGACCGTCACAACAATTCTCCGACGGCGTCGTACATAGAACCCGACGCCGCCGCCTTTCTACATTCAATGATCGTGAGTGTCTCGATTTCGACTTTGGCCATTTTCTTCATATATTCGCGCCTTTCGTCCAAATAAGTGTCATTCCAGATTTTGCCTTCACGAGACCTAAAAGTGAAAAGGAACGATATTAAGCAATAACGGATACAAAAGTGATCAAATAAGGACTTAAACGACCCTCAAAATGGTACCTTTTAAAACCTTATCAAATATCCCTACACTTGTTATTTGCTTGTCCTCAAGCAAATGTGCTTTAGCCAATTAATTTGTAAGTTAGGGGTCATTCAAGATTAATTCAAAATGGTCCACAACACATATAAGCCCCAAAAAGTCATAACAAGCACGGAATTACATACTAGCACCTCACATGGGGTGTTTGGATACTCACATCTCTCTCGTGTATAAATGAAATATAACAATATAGGAAATGGAAGATAAACACTCATTAACCGGTCCTAGTACATAGATTACCATAGGCTTGAGAATAGATCAAACCTCCATCGCTTTGGCGTAGCACCTAGGAAAGACTATCAAAGAGGTCTTTAAAGGGTTGTAACGTTAGGCTTACGGTAGGGAAATAAGGGTTTGGTGGGATAGGCTATTAAGTGGTGGTAAGTCAAAAATCTCTATGTTAAATGCATATGAAGAATGGCGCTAAGCCAAGACTCGACACTCTAAACTCTAGATAACTGAAATAAACAAACATAAATTAAAAGATAGATGTAGGATGGTAGCCCGTATTTTTTTTTTTTTTTTTTTTTTTTTCTAATTTTTTTTTTTTTCTTTTTCTATTTTTTTTTTTTTTTTTTTTTTTTTTTTTTTTTTTTTTTTTAATCATACACTTTTACTCTACCATCCTCTACGATAACATCAAAATACTAGGATTTATAAGCATATCCCTACACTTGAGTTTTTATTCTTCTAACACTAATTTGACCCGAATCGAAAAGATCAAAACACTTGGGGTACATTATTACGTAAACAAAGGAATTTGAATTTAACGCTCCTTCCGTCATTTCATAAACTTTAACTTTTCCCATGAATCCCAATCATCCCAAAATCAGATACAAAGGATATGACTCGACTTAGCAATTTATGCAAGCAACTAGATAATTGAACTAAGGGTTTGGGGTGATAACAAATAATTGCACTAAAAGTGAGTGCATAAGGGTAGGCTAAGGCGATTTGGGTGTATATTTGGGGTGGTGTAAACAATGTTTTCATTGATATTCGGAAAAACCGAAATATCACGAGAACCGCGAAAAGGATAGGCTCGAGGGGTTAACTAGGGTATCGTGTACTAAAGATGAGTACAACGCAAAGGGTGTGGGGAATTACTCAACCGATGTGGAAGAAGTAATTATATTACGGTATCAAACAAGGGTTTATCCTAATGCCTCTTATCATTTAGTTATTCCTAACTACACAAGTGTAGCCTCACTTGCGATCTCGGAATGCATCACAAAACAAGTTCTAGAATCTAATATACTACCGGTTCACACTCTAAGCATTAAAGATGAATGCTTTAATTCCTACTAATCTAAGGGCGATCCTCACATTTTGGGTGGAATTTGGGTGGTAAAGGGTTTTTGTGCTAGTCATATAACTTCCTATCCATGAGACGCTTTTGTTAAGACTAATGGCCCACTCTTATATGTCATGAAAAATTTTAAATTTGGTGCCAAAATTACCCTAACCGACATTTCTCATGGTTTATTACACAATCACAATTGGACAAAGCAAAAAATCAAGGATAAGCATAGTTTCAAAGTTCCCGCTTTATTTTCCTCCTACACTTAAACCGAACATTGTCCCCAATGTTCCCGAAAGTATCAAAGTTATGATAAAGAAGGTAATTAAAACGAAAGAAACTAATACTCCCCGATTAGCTCGGTAGGATCCGTAAAGTGGTGGTTAAATTCTTTTCAAGAAGAATTTATGCGTGAAAAGCTCCTTCCAATCTTTTGTAACTTCTTCGACAAACTAAACCCGCACACTTGAAGAAAACAAACGAAACCTTCGTAAAATCGGCGGTAATAATATATATAAGACTCGATTTAAACTAGGATATAATGCTTGTGGAATGGATGTTTACTGAATTTCTAAGAAAATTAAGACCGGAAAATTCCAAAATTTATAAGTAGCTCGAAAACGAGAAAAGTAATATGACGTTTTACTCCTTCCCGACGCCGTCAGTTGCAATCTGACGCCAAAGTTATCCTAACAAAACCGGTCTGCGATTTTACGGAAAAATTTCGGAAAATTTACATCTTTAGAATCGGAAAAATTTCGCAAAACATCCATTATGACTCGATACAAGCATTTGACTCGAACAAACAAACATATATATCTTTTAGTTAATTGTTATTCTCATGTTTACGTTTCTTTTGAAAACGTGTAATCCTCCCTACACTTATCCCTTATGTAAAATACCTTTATATGCAATTAAGACGAGGTTAAAAACAAAATAGAGCATTTTTACAAATTTAAACATGAGGATAAACAATTAATAAAAGATATATGACACTAACAAGCAAACAATTAAGCATGGGTTGCCTCCCACGAAGCGCTTTTCTTTATTTAAGAGTCTTGTAGCTAGACTCATAGTCGTGCTCCTACGTTGCCTCACGCATCCTTAATGAGAATTCAATCATGTTGACAAAATCTTCATCGACTCTATACCTAGGCCCTAAAGTCAAGCAATCCTTATAATAATGCCTCCTTCTTCCCACATGAATTTATAACCTTTTTCAACATCTTCCTTGCTTTTGTCCTCAAAAGCTTTGATGTTGTCTTGATCATAAATGGATAAGTGGCCATACTCAGTTGTTTTCCAAGGCATCCTATAGGTGATCTCATCGGTTCCTTCCTTGAATCTAACCGTTCCATCATGCTTGTTATGGCTCATTCTAGATGTTTCAACAAACGGTTTCCCTAGCACTACTTGGGATAAACTATAGTCAATGATGCATCCTACATCTTCTAGAACCATAAAATCAACTAGGTAGGTGAAATTTCCTATAAAGACATGCACGCCCTGACTCTTCCCACAAAGTTGCAAACTCCTCCCGGATACTTAGGGTCTCTCCTAATATTGAGTCGCTCATTCATAATGTCATTGTAGACAGAGATGACATTACGTTAATGGGGATTCCGTATCTATGTAAGCGTGGTCGACACTCCTATATCCGATCATACAAGGGATTTTTAGGTTCCGTGGATTTCCTCCTAATCTTTGGGCATATCCTAATGATGGGTGATCGTGGATTATTGATTATGTATTGATGGTACGTAACTTCTTCCTTAGTGGGGTAAAGATTGAAGTAAGCACTATTTTCTACATCCACGTTGTTGTTTATCATGCCATTTTCCAAATTATCGCTAATCATTGAGCTAACTATAGCAAATACCGACTACTTTCTCAACAACTTCTCTAATTGTACTATCAAATATTTTCCGCAAATCTCGAAGGTCGGTGTTTCTACTCACATATCGGCTTCGACGGTTGTGTTGGTTATTGGGTTGGGTTTTGAGTGACATTGAAATTTTTTGTGTTGGGTTATTAAGTGGTGGTTGGTTATCGTTCTCCATGATGAAGAGTGATGGGGTTACGAACAAAGGTTACGAAGAAGGGGGATAGACTAAGAGAAATCTAAAAATGAGAAAAAAGTTTACTTGATAGGAATCAAGCAAAGAAACCTAAACGAGGTGGACTACTAACTAGCTATTCTATTCCCGCAGCGCGCCAAAACTTGATAACGCTACACGCGTCGCTCGGGGTCAAAGGAACTTCCTTTTCTTCGAGCAAGTTTTATAACACCCTAGGCGATGAACCTAATCGTTGTAGTGTAGTAATTAGGGTAAGCCACGGTATTGATATCGCTCTCTAGGGAATAGGAATGCTAGTAGGAGTTACTACGCTAAGGTTAAGGTTGAGGAAGATTATTTTTATCTTTTATATTTTATGAAAATGGAAAGGTACGAATCTCGGGTATTGGATTTGGGGTTGGTATTTCACCGATTACTCTACTATTATCTAATTATCTAAACTAAGGTTGTGGGAGTCTATGTCTAATTAATGTGTGCTCGTATGATAGTTTAAAGATGTGTTTACTTAGTTTGTATTACTCCTTAATTATCTCCTATTGATGGTTGAGTGTCACGCCTTATTCCTAGTTGCGTTGTGTTTCTAAAGTTGTAGGTATGCTTTCTCCCAACTCTTTGAACTTACCAAAGGGTCTTGTCTACAAATCCACGTAGAGATTATAGACTCCTACTCTAAGGCACTCTTCGGATGGTTTAGACTACAATCACTCAAGTAATCATACTCTAGGGTTCACAAAGATGAATCAAGCATTAAGTACACAACGAATGACCTATCGCATTACTAGATCATTAATCAACTAAGATAAGAAACAACCAATCAATATTTAATAATTAAGTTTCATACTTCCTAAGCAAACACACAAATAAATTAGCCGGACATGGAGAACATGCAAGCATACACACAAATAATCAAAGACATAATTGAATTAATGAAGCAAAGACTTATCTTGGTGTAAGATAGGGTTAAAACCCTAAAATACTGTACAAGACACCTTAGGTTCGGTTTTAGGTTTTACTCCAAAGACTCTCCACACAAAGACCGAAAAATTCGGATTCTATATATAAGATTACAATTGCGACGGCCACCTTATGTTTAGTGACGCCCGTGTCGCCGCCATTAGGGTTTCGCTTGGCCACGTTAACCTTGCGACGGCGCCACCTTATGTCCGTGACGCCGTCCTCTTCGACCGACGTCGTCGGATCGCATCTAGGCCGTCCGAGTAGCGACGGCCTACTCTTTCACACTAGACGCCGCCTCTTGAAAACACGAGTTTTGAGTTCGACCGTCACAACAATTCTCCGACGGCGTCACATAGAACCCGACGCCGCCTTCTACATTCAATGATCGTGAGTGTCCGATTTCGACTTTGGCCATTTTCTTCATATATTCGCGCTTTTCGTCCAAATAAGTGTCATTCCAAAGATTTTGCCTTCACGAGACCTAAAAGTGAAAAGGAACGATATTAAGCAATAACGGATACAAAGTGATCAAATAAGGACTTAAACGACCCTCAAAATGGTACCTTTTAAAACCTTATCGAGCTCAAGCTAGCCTAGTTACTCACCCTAATTAGTAGTGTTTACGTCTAATTACTTCAGGTGGGGTCAAAGTTGCTAGGACAACATTTGGTCATTCGTCTAACCTATCGACAAAGGTCCCAGGAGAAGTTAGGTGTCCCCTCATAAGTCCAGTTGTTCCTGGTCCCCTAAGCCAAGTCATTAAGTACCGCTACATGCTAGATTCATAATAGTGAGTGCCCGGGTGCTAGCAACTTAAACACTCACCCCTTACTTCTTAAGTTCATCCAAACGGTAGGTGATCAGTTGGTCAAATCGCACAAGTAGAAAGGGTCGTCAGTTGGTCATATCTTACCTTTCCCGTCTTAGTCTAGTTACTTAGGGTCAGTTGGTCATAACTCCTAAGTAACTAGCCTCTACCACCATTCAAAACTACCGAAACAAGGGTAGCTACAACCAAACTATGCATGCATATACTTAGAAATAATTAGACGGAAGCAATGTAAACGCAAACAAAACAATTAAGGAATCATAACTAGGCCAGCACCAAGAGGTTCTTAGCCGCTCATATTAACTATAACAATCAATTCAATGTTTAATGTTACGAAAGACATGAATTGAAAGTAAAGAAAAGATAAAAAGCTAATGCTTATCGTAGGGGAGTGATTTCTCCCTTGGAGATAGCTCTGTATGCTCCTTTAGATCTGCCTTCTACTTCTTCTTACGTTCTCTGAATGTTGTGTGTGAAATGGGATGCTTTGAAATGCTGGAAATCGTGGGGTATTTATAGGCCATATATGGTTACGGCGTAACTAATTATAAGAGTTACGCCGTAACATACAATTCTTCGTATTTTGCACTAATAATGTTGGTTACGGCGTAACCTCTGGAAGGAGTTACGCCGTATCTTCAATAATTCTTGGTTAGGCCATAGTTGTTGCATGAGTTACGGCGTAATTAGTAGCGGCGCGGAACCTCATTTGACCTAATATGGTTACGTCGTAATAATGGATAGAGTTACGCCGTAATCTTCTGTTAAGTTGGTTTTCTAAGCCACGCTTTAGTTACGGCGTAATGTGAGAGATGAGTTACTCCGTAACTTCTTCAAAGTGAGCATACTATGATAAATCTTCAATAAACTCTCCAAATCCGCGTCTCTTTAGCTCCAATGCTCGTAATTTAGCTGAAAGTGAAATATAATGGAAAACAAGCGTAAATCCATATAAATGATATAAATTACAAGCATTATCGGGGGAAATTGACACTTAATATTCAGGATAATTTGATGTTATCAGGGAGGTAGTAGGTGGTGACAATGATGACTCTAGGAAATGGATAAATATGATAATGGTTACATGTCGGGACGATTAGGATGAGGACTCATGAATAACTAGACGACCTTGTACGAAGGTTTTATTTTTGGTAATATTACCCTTAACACGTTTATGAGCAAGAAACACGAGTGTGTGTACGATGATATATTCGTAAGTAGAATGATGTTATATTTTTAGGAAAAATCGGCATGGTACCATTTATATGTTTTTAATATATGGTTTTTGAAAATATGACGTTCTCGTAAAATTAACCTTTATATATAGCATATGTATATATATTTAGCGTCAAAATCCTTAGTTCTATTCATATTGATTATTGTAGTTTTTGTCTATGAAAACGTTATTTTAAAAATGTAGCTATTCTTTATTAGTTATATAAGAAACAAATTCATCGTTAATTACTAAAAGTAAGTTTAGTCATTATGGTTATTAATTTGGTAATTTATTTATAAAATTGCCGTTTTGGAACTAGTAATGCGAATGTATATTTTCATAATTTAGAGATCGAGTGTTAATAATTTGAAAGTTTCTAGGCGTAGTTTAGTGCTTATAAAAATAGATCGTTTAACTATTGTTGAATTTGTAAGACGTTTGCTTGAATAAATATGCACAAAGGTGAGATGAGAAATTGTTTAGGTCGTGGTATGACTAGGTCTCAACATACTCGACACGGAATATTTTATGAGCCAATTCTAACAGGAACACTATTGAATAGGAGGCGGGCTGCGTGATAACCGAACTATCAAAAGAGGTGGGCTTCATCCCATCTTAGAACTTTTACTTTGGGCCTCAAGTTGAGAAGGGTCGAATCAAGTAGGGTGGGCTGCGGCCCAAACCAAAGATTAAGTTACACAGTAGGGTAAATATCGAAATGGGGATTTATTTCAAGTTTTAGAAAGCTTTTAGAAAGGATTTTGGGTATGCACTGTTAGTGCATCGGTTTTGGAGTGGTAATACGGTACGTGGGGATTCGTCTCTAGGTGACCATGCAACCCAAGCCCTCGTTGAGGGGTGGGCTACGGACCAGGCTCAAATCAAACGCACCCTGTGGAAAGAGATAGACACAACGTAAAACTCTTGACACTCATGGGACTAAAAGCACGGTACTTAGCTTGACCATGTAACCGGTTTAAGAACGGAGGTATAGCTCGTGAGTCGAAGACTCACGTCAAGGGTTAAGTAGTATCAATCAACGAGGGGTGTGAGCCATTTGTGAGGTATTAAATTTTTTAGGATTTAGTAAATCCGGTTATTAAAGTGTCGGTCACCTCAAGTATATGTAATCGTTAGAAAGCTCGTAGTCGTAGTTATTTAATGTTAGGTAGTATTTAGTTAAGTAACACCGTGGAGGACGAACGGGTCTTTACCCATTGTATGCCTGATCCACAGCCCGTAGGTGGCGTTTATGTGATACTATAAATACCCTCTACCTCCCAAGGTAGAGGGTTGGAGCTCATAATAATACTTTCACTTTCTCTCACTAAGTTCCCAAACCTCTAACTCTTTCTCTCTCTAAAAACCTATAGTATACGCCTACTTTGATCATGATTTGATATGTTTGTGAAATCCAATATGTTACAAATGGTATCAAGAGCCATGGTTTGATCATCTCTCTTACATGTTCTTGGATTTTTAGTTGTTTTCATATGGTTTTTGGGTTTGAAAAAGTTTAGTGGTTTTTGCTTCATTTGGATCATTTGTGGTGTTAAAGTTTCAATTTTGATTGTACTTTTGTATTTAGAATCATTGTATGTGCTTGGGTTTTGATTTGGAAAGCTTGAATCACTGTCGTTGGACTTGGTTTGGATTGAAAAGGGTTGTGTTTAAGTTTTTCTTGCTAGCGACTTGACTCTCAGATAAGTTTTCTTCGTAGCGACTTGCTTCGTTAGTTTGCAGCGACTTGTAGTTGAAGTGGTAGCGACTTGAGTTCTAGCGACTTGTTTATTGAGACAAGGCGACAAATAGTACAAAGTAGTGGAGGTACCACTCGGCTAGCGACTTGTTCAACGTGGCGACTTGTCTCATTATTTCAAATGACTTGACTTTGTTGTGACTAGCGAGTTGCTCTTTAGCGACTTGGCCTCTTAGCGACTTGTTCCTTAGCGACTTGCCCACTTAGCGAGTTGCTCTTTAGCGACTTGTCAGCTTAGCAATTTGTTGCTTTAGCGACTTGTGTTTAGCGACTTAGTTCATAGCGACTTGTGTTTAGCGACTTGGTTCATAGCGACTTGTGTTTAGCGACTTGGTTCATAGCGACTTGAGCCTTTTAGCAAGTTGTTACTTAGCAACTTGGTGATTTAGCGACTTGTCTTCAAGGATTATAGCGACTTGGTTGATTATTGTTTCTAATACGGTTTTCTCTTGATTTAGTAAAATCCGTGAAAGAATCCATTTCGGTTTAATCATAGAGTTATAAAATCCGTGATATCGTAAACATGTCTACCAATGCGCCTACAATCATCTCTTCCAGAGCGAGGACGTTCAGCATTTGGATCGGACACTCGTCCACCTATGCTTGCCAGTAACCGACTATGACTCATGGGCTCAACGAATTAGGTTGTCTTGTTTGGGAAAAGAAAATGGAGTCAACATTCTCAAGTCAATTGATGAAGGACCGTATCAAGTTGAGACAACTAGAGACATACTTGATCTGCTCATGATGGCTCGGTGATATTAGGACCGGACGGACCTAAAATGTATGATGAACCGATGATAAGGAGAACAAGAGATACGATGCGACATCGTGGCTTCAACATCATAATTGAGGGTTTACCTAAGGACATCTACAAGTCGATCAATCACAACACCGAAGCTAAGGCATTTGGGATAATGTCAAGATGCTTCTCTCGGGTTCGAATTAACCAAGGAAGACAGAGATCTGGCTCAGATGATGAATTTGAGCACTTTAAGATGAAACCGTAAGAAAGTGTCTATGAATATTACGTGAGATTCCACAAGCTTGTGAATGATATGAGGAATATCAAAATGACCATGCCAAATATTCACCGACGTTTGTGAACAACATGAATCCCGAATGGCACAAATTTGTCACCTCGTGAAGCTAACCAAAGGATTAAAGAACACCAACTATGAGCAATCAGATGCCTTCTTACTTGAGAATGAGAGACATGCTATGTTTGAGCGAATGATCCTTGATCGCCAAATCAAACAGGGAGAATCAAGCTCATCAAATGATTCAACAACATTTTACACCAATGTAGGGATTACTACCAAAGCTTGACAAGTCATACCTACTGGAAACGGTAATCACAAACTCATTCCCGATCCGAGGTTCAAGCAACTTGATGCTGATGCAGTCATGGAACACTTCATCAATCAACTGGCTCTGATGGTTAAACAAAACTTGACCCTTACTCCACATACTAACAGTCTTCATACTAACAACGAAATCAAAACTGCATCCAATCTACACAATCATGCTATTGTCAGAGATGGAAAGGTTATGGTGCAACCTGTTCAAGGAAGACAGTATGAACAAGGAAGAGGCAGAGTTGGTGGAGGGTATGTGGAAAATCAGAATCGTGGAAGGAATGCAAATCAAGGACAAGCAAAGCTAATCAAATGCTACAACTGTGGTGGTGAGGGACATATTGCGAGGAACTGCACATCTCCAAACTGTCCACAGAATGCCGAATACTTCAGAGACAAGATGTTGCTTGTGCAAGCTCAGGATAATGGAGCAGCTTTGGATGAAGAGGAGTTGTTGTTTCTTGCGAAGGGAATGCTAAGACATATGATGCCGATATGGATGAGCGACCAATTCAGAAATAGGTCACAATCATCAAAATGCCTTTCAAGTTGCGGACTATGATGCATTTGACTCGATTTCGATGATGAACCTCTTGCCTGACAATCTTCATGGCTAGCATCTCACCTATGGTCTCTCCAAAGGTCTCATCACCACAACAGTGGTCCATCCAAAGAATCAAATCATCTCGAGGTATTAAAACTATACGATGAGGTGGATGAGCAAAAGATACATAATGAAATACAATCTCTTGAAACTTATGAATCGATATTGATAATGAGGGTAATAGTAATATTGTCCCATATGATCAATATGACACAAAGTGAAAGTGAGATTGTGCCAAGTGATGTATCTTCCGGTCAATGATGACTATGTTTTGATGAATACACCGCATGTGCCCTCGATGATTCTATTATCTCTAAACCGAATGCCTATAAAGAACAAGTTGCTATTTATGAACAACGTGCTAAGTTTGAGTTAACTACCGTGAGCGTGAAATGGATGACCAAATGCATACAATTATTAGAAAAAGTAATTTTAGAAAAGAAGTGTTAAAACAAGAGTTAAACTCCTTACAAGAAAAGCTTTCTAAAATCATAAGCAAAAGCAAGAGCTTCAAGATAATGTTAAGGTGCTTAAACAAGAATTTAATGCTAAGGAATCAAAATTTTGAATGATTTTTCTAATCTAAAACTTTGAAAACAAGCTTGAAAATAAGTTGTGCGTACAAGGAATACCATTCAGATCGCTCACATGATCACTAAGCATAGAGTCTTAAGCTATAAGCATAGTATTCCCTTGTTGAGGAACCAAATCCGAGGTTGGTAAAAGGCTAGAGCTTCATAAGGTACTATATGATGGAAATGAGATTCTTAAGCCTAGGCAAACACCATCATGTGTTGGAAGCACGAAGAGGATAGAAAATTAGATAATGCCTCTAGGGAGAAAATGGACAAGAAGCTTAACGATCCCGAGTGTAAAAAGAAAAACATAACGATCAAACCTCATAATTACACAAAAGAAAATTGGATCTCCCTAAACATGTTTAGCCCTCAAACTCAATTAACCCCGAACAAATTTTTGGAAGAAAGATATGGATAGGCAAAAGGCAAGTGAACTTGTTGAAATAAACCCTCCCTTAGGAAAGTGCTGCAGCTCTTGTACCCTTCCAATACACCAATGCACTTAGTTCCGAGAACTATTTCCACTAATAGCAAGACCTTAATCAGCTGATGTTGTTTATCAACTATTTGTTGATTTTGAGAAAACGTAAGAAAAGGATCACACCCACCGGGATTCTTCAAGGGAAAGGGGTTTGAGCAAACTAAAGAATGTTATTTAACCGAGGTCATGCCTTTCTTTAAACAATTAAAAGGTCAATTTGAGAGTCTTCAAAAGGGATTAACTCGGATATCAAAGAAATGGAAAAGGAATTTGATGCAATGATTGTTGAAGTAAATGATTATGAGCGGAACTCAAATATAATGAAATTGAAAGGAAGAATTTGCATATCTTAAATGAGAACTTAGTATTAAGTTGTGTGGCTCAAGATGTGTTTTATACTGTTACTAAGCATTCTATTACTGCTTCTCAATTTCATGAATTAACCGTTGCCTTGAAAGTTTCCCATGATCGTGTCATTGAGCTTGAAAACAAAAACTCAGAACTAAATGAGAAAATTGATCAAGATGATCGCGATAATTTGGTAAAACATTTTTCTAAACTAGAAGTTGAACATTTTGATTTGCAACTAAAATATCAACATCTCAAAGAAAATGTCAAAACCTCAAACATCAAGACATCCTCAAAAGTTCCAGAGTTTAATGCACTTTTTGAAATAAACAAACGTGACGAACAGATTCAAGCTCATTGTAACACGATCAGAAAGTTGAAAGCCCAAATTTCACAATTAAAGGGTGAAAAGAACAATGTGACTGGCTCCCAAATGCCTCCTCTTTTAGATTCTCAATGTTCTCAAACTTTTCATCTTCAAAACTTGGTTAATGTTTACAAAAAGAAAATGAGAGTTTTCTAGAAGAAAATGAAAAAGTTAAATGACACTTTAAAGAGTTATATGATTCAATGAAAGTCACTCATGACAAGAACAACAAAAAAATAACATCTTTACAAAAGGAAGTTGAGAATCTGAAGAGTCAGGTAAAAGGGAAAATGCCACTTGTCTTTAATGAGAATGTTGCAACAAAGTCATCTGCTGACTCCAAATATACTGTGACTGTTAAATACATTCCTCCTCATCTTATAAATAACAAACTTGTGTTTCATAACTATTTCGCTCACCTTAAGGATAGTCTAGAATATCTCCGTGAGATCGTAGAAGAGGATTTCATAAATAATCCACTTGATAGTGAAATTAGGTTTGCTTGCATTCAGGCCAAACGATTTCAGGAGCTGTTAGAATGTTTAAGAGCAACATGTCCTAAATCCTTAGGTGCGAAAGATAAAGCTGTGATGCCTTGTTCTATGCCTAATGCCAAGTATGCAACCCATTCTATGCCCAGATAAGAAAGTGAACTCTAAAGTGCCTTCAAGTAGTTCGAGATCCCCCACGTCTAGTTCGGGAATGCAAAAGTAGTCTAACCAACTAATGTTCCCATAACAGAGTAATGTCGGTGACATAAAAGCAAGCGGGTCAAAGCCTCCAGCAATACAAAGCAAGATAGGACCTCGCAAGCTAAGAATGTGCATTGGAAGAGAGTAGAAGACCACCCTAGGAACACTAAGTTTGAGTTGAATAAAACGAATCGTGTTGATTCTAGTATTAGCTATAAGCGTCTTGTAATTAATTGATTACGCTACTATCCGCAAACCATGTAATGATGACCGCTGATTTACATTACTAATCATGAATGTGGTATGAATGAGTTGATTAATGCTGTTAAATGCCCAGTCAAAATTGTTAATGTCAAAAATCAAGCTAAGAAGGCTAAAAGGCAAAGGCGTAAGAAAGTTAGAAAACATTGGAAACCCACAGGAAGAAAATTTAGTAATATAGGTTATCAATGGATACCTATTGGCCGTAAGTTTAATCTTAATGAGTTTTGCCCTAAATTTGCTAAGTCAATGCCCATTAGAAAATCGATGCCTATTGGTAGAACTATTCCTTTAAAGTGAACATACTTTGAATAGGTCAAATCGGACACTAGCACCTGCATCTATCACGATGATTCCATTGTTTCCACTTACGATGTGGTGTTCCAATCATTGTTACTAACCAAATGGAACCCATTCTTGCATGGGGATCCCAATTAATCGCTTATCCATTCTTATGCATGTTCAACTCTGGATCGTTCAAATCGCTTACGTGGTACCGGACTTAGGTTTGTTCAAGCATATATTTGGAGATCGCTCGCGGCTCATGAACTTCGTGAGTAAATTCATCGGGATCGTTAGATTTGGGAATGACCATTTTAGTGCGATTATGGGTTATGGAGACTATGTTGTTGGTGAAAGTGTAATCTCCGGGTATATTATGTTGAAGGTCTTGGTCATAACTTGTTTTCGTTGGTCAATTCGTGATTCCGATCTAGAAGTGGCTTTTAGAAAACATACTTGTTTAGTTAGACAACTTGATGGTGTGGGCTGTTAAGAGGAACTCGTGGCTCAAATCTATACACCATCTCTATCGAAGACATGATGAAGTCTTCTCCAATATGCTTGTTGTCAAAGGCTTCAAAGACTAAATCATGGTTATGGCATCGTCGTCTCAATCACTTGAACTTGGCACCATTAATAATCTTTCGAGAAAGGATCTTGTAAGAGGCTTACCCAGTTAAAGTATGAAAAGATCATCTTTGTTCAAAGATGCCAATTGGGAAAAAGCAAGAAATATGCCCACAAACCCAAACCCACAAACTCGAGAATGGAAGTTCTTCATACCCTTCATATGGATTTGTGCAGACCAATGAGAGTGAAAACGATAAATGGGGAGAAATATATTTTAGTCGTTGTTGATGACTACTCTCGATTTACTTGGGTAAATTTTTTGAGGACAAAGGATGAAAATCCAGATGTCATCATCAAACTTATCAAGTAGCTTCAGGTTCGTCTTAACAATATGGTTAGAATTGTTCTAACAGACAATGGCACAGAGTTCGTTAACAAAGACTTAAGTCAATTTTATGAAAGTGTTGGAATCAGTCATCAAAGAAGTGTTCCTCGAACTCCTCAACAGAACGGTTGTTAGGAATTAGAAATTCCAAAGTGAAGTATCGGTCACCCCAAACATTATCTAGCATAAGTTAGCTCATAGACATATCGTTAGTTACGTTATTTGTTAGTTTATTAGTTAGTTATTAGCGTAGTTTAGTTTAGTGCAACACCGTGGAGGAAGGACGGGTCTTTACCCACTATATGCCTGATACACAGTCCGTTAGGAGGACGTATTGTATGTAACTATAAATACCCTCTACCTCCCAAGGTAGAGGGCTGGACCTTTCACTCAATCTAACCTTCTTTCTATTGTTTACTTTCTCTCTCTAGAAAGGCTCCCATCTTCCACTTTCTCTCTCTAGAACTTGAAACTCATTCGAACCATATTGTGTTATTTGATGTGTTTATGAAATCCAATATGTTACAAATGGTATTAAGAGCCATGGTTTGATCATCTCTCTTACATGTTCTTGGATTTCCAGTGGTTTTATATGGTTTTTGGGTTTGAAAAAGTTGAGTGGTTTTTGCATCATTTGGATAAGTTCTTGTATTAAAGTTTGAATTTTGATTGTACTTTTGTGTTTAGAATCATTGTAAGTGCTTGGGTGTTGATTTGGAAAGCTTGAATCACTGTGGTTGGGTTAGTTTTGGATTGAAAAGTGTTTTGTTTGAACTTTTCTTGGTAGCGACTTGTGTCTCGGATTTGTTTTCTTGGTAGCGACTTGCTTCTATGATTATTAGCGACTTGTAGTTGTGGTGGTAGCGACTTGTCTATTGAGACAAGGCGACAAATAGTACAAAGTAGTGGCTGTACCATTACGGCTAGCGACTTGGCAAAGTAGCGACTTGTCTTTGCTAACTTTAGCGAATTGACTTTGTTGTGGGTAGCGAGTTGTTCTTTAGCGACTTGCCTTCATAGCGAGTTGTCTCTAGCGACTTGAGCATCTAGCGACTTGTCAACTAGCGATTTGTCTTCATAGCGAGTTGTATCTAGCGACTTGTAACTAGCGAGTTGTTTTCTTAGCGACTTGAGTACCTAGCGACTTGTATATCTAGCGACTTGGGGCAAAGCGACTTGGTGCTAACCGACTTGTATTCATAGTTAGAAGCGGTTTGACCATTTCATCAGTGCATTTTGTTGACTTTTCCCGACAAAACTTCAAACGGCTATAACTTTTGAACCGTAACTCCGTTTTCAGTATTCTACCCATCAAAACGACCATGAGAACGAGGAGAATGGCACGCCGAATAAACTAGGGTCAACCCTCGAGGCTTAAATCTGCTCCGAACAGAAGTTATTGAGGTTTTTAAGTTTTTAGGCCTAAATTTCTCCGTAAAATCATGCAACAACCAGCCCTAATCACAACCAAACAACATCTATGCT
The DNA here is from genome assembly GCA_022545495.1 of Chrysanthemum lavandulifolium. Classification (NCBI taxonomy): domain Eukaryota; kingdom Viridiplantae; phylum Streptophyta; class Magnoliopsida; order Asterales; family Asteraceae; genus Chrysanthemum; species Chrysanthemum lavandulifolium. The sequence goes on from CM040246.1 coordinate 94,009,261, forward strand.
AATCCCACAAACAATCATAAGACCTAACACACAATTGTCTATCATTGTGTCGATCCATCAGTTATCTTAACTCGTTCTATTGGTCACTATATCACGGTTTCTTCTTGATTTTGTAAAATCCCGCAAAAGATTCTATTTCTCAGTTTAAATCACTGACACAGCAAAATACGTGTACATAGCAACATCATGTCTTACACTTGATTCGGTGATTTGAAGTACTTAAGTGTATGATGTTGTAGACAACCACGAGAATATTAGCTATCTTGAGCGGCTATAAATGATGGAATCAATCAATGAGGATGTGAAATCTCGTGTTTAGAATCTAAAGAGAAAAATGCACCGGTCAAGGTTACGAATGCTCTTGCAAAAGGTAAGGAAAGTTGCATTGAACCTTATCGACAACTTCATTCACACCTCATGTTACTTAAATTGATGACAAATACATAATGGGAATTGTACGATCATGTATTACACTCTTCCGTCAAGAATTATCATCGATTACTGGCACATTGTTCTTGAACTTGGATCAATTAGAACAACAACTTTATAGGAAAAAGGTTCAAAAATCCGGTTCTAAAGCTGCACTTCATGTGATCAACAAACAACTTGGTCATTCATCAAAAGGGAATACACTTGATTATGATTATCGGTGGTGAAATGTGCTTTAAGAATCACAGCTGGGATGGAAGCTAATGTGTTCGAGAGACATTAATCCAACTCATGGATAATGTGGAGAAGTATATTGAGGAAGTTACAGAATGATGAACATGTGGATGATTTGTTGGGTGCGGTTAAGAGATAGTTGTGATGAATCAAGTTATGCATCGGTTGAAAGATCGGTGTTGCTAAATGCGAGAATGTCGAGAGGCAAGAAAGACAATTTCAATTTTGCTCGGTAACTCCTATTACACATGATGTGGATGCGAGATATCGGGCCGATAAATGAGCAGGTGTCATGTGATGAGGTACCATAGCTGTTCAACATAGTGCATCCGCTAATGTACCTAAACATCTTGATCTTAATCTTTGAACATGATTACGATAAATGTTCCTTGGTTGAGGCCGAGTCTAATAATTTCAAAACAAATGATATGGTTGATAAAAGGCTTTTGATGAACTTTCAAACAAATTCTCAAAACTTGAAAAACATTGCATTTCACTTGAAATTGCGATACGAGTAAAGAAGAAAGTTTTCAACTTAACAAACCATGTAAAAATCAGGAAGTTCTTGAATTCCGTGAACTTTTTGAAATTAACACTTTGAAAGCTCAGCTTCAAGACAAAGAGTCAACTATTAACAATTTGAAGAAACATATCACTAATATGCATGTGAAAAGTAATTTGGTTACAAGTAATTCTGATGTTAATACTATTGATAATATTCAAATGGGAAATGATGAATTATCGGTTTGTGTGGCCAAATTACTAAAGGAAAATGAGTCTTTGAGAAAGCATCACATAGAACTAAGTGACTCTGTCAAAAAAGCTAGAACTAAGTCAATAAAACAAACAAATTCTTTGATAGCAAAATTGATGAACTCAGCTCAACTTGGGAAAAGAGTTTCGCTATTGTTGCCTTAAAAATGAACTTAGGAAAGCTGTAGGGAAAAGTGTGAACACTAAGTTTACAAAACCATCAACCTTGGGAAGCCGGTTTCTTATCCCACTAGAGACCGGTCCATTGTTAGGCAACATCGCATTTATATCTGAAGAACAAAATCTTTAAAGACAAGGCTTGCCTCCCAAGTTGATGCGATACAAGTTTTGTCAAAAACAGTCACTTCACCTAAGTTACCTAAGAATAATGCTTATAGCTCCGGTAACCCTCAACAAGTAGCCACTTCTACTCCCAGCACCTCAAGGATTAGTTCGAAAATAGTGTCAAAACCAAGCATTAAAACCCAGAATTCATATGATATGAATGACTTGTGGAAGAACTATTATCTAGAAAAAGCTAGGAAAAAGGCACAGATTCGAAAAGACAGAATTTTAGGTGCAAGACCTAGGATGATGCATTCAACGAGATTTCAAGGCACTGCTAGTAGTTGTAAACCATTACCTAGGAACTCTCAAAAGACTAGGGGTTGGCTTGCATCTAAGAGTAGTTATATGAAGAAGAATGCTAAGCATGTAGAAAATGAAACTAGAAATTCTGAGTCTTTTCCAAATAAGAAGCATTTTCCTAATTCACATGCTAAGGTACAATCCACTAAGGCTACTAACAGTGCTAAGGCTCAACCTGTTAAGTCTAGGACTTTCAGTAAGTCATCTTCAGTGCATAAGAAGCAAAACAAACCTAAATCTTCACCTAGATGGATACAAACTGCTAAATCTTTGGAGTCTAAGAATATCGATAAGTCTTCCACTGTGCATAAGAAGCTTAACAATCCTAGACCTTGCCATAAGTGGATACCATCTGGTAGAATGTTTAAGGATCTTTGGACTTAAGTGGATTCCTACTGGAAAGATGTTCTGGATGGCAATCTCAAAGTTGACCGTGAAACCCCAAAGGGTTTGGATCGATGTCACTAACCAAAATATATGCAATCAAGTTTGTAATATTAGTGTAGGTAGTCCTTACTCGGTTCTGAGATACTTGATCCTTCAATACATGGGTCGGCTTAAAGTATGGATAACAAATGGATTGATATCTCATAACTTACGAGTTCAAGTAATTCAACCTTGATATTCTATACGCTATGACGTGCATTCACATCGATTCGGGCCTCGTACTTCAACACTATGGCGTCTGCAGATAACACGTCAGGCCCCGTTCCTCAAAGAAAAGAAAAGTGTACGCCTCAGTGCGCTTTATCTTTAGAAGAAGAGAAATCTTCATTTTTATGACCATTCTCATTGACATTCTTCATCAACAAGCTTCATGTTTTCCCATGCTCATTCAATCCTCAAGTGGATCTACGTTCATTGGTGTATATTCTTATTCACTTGCTCAATCAAAAATGGCAAACTTCATTTGCAATTTTTGAGGGGGAGAAGAGTGAATATACTATATGTTGATGGATGCTTGAGTTATGGTCATACGACTCTCCAACACCTAATGTCTTTACTCACTAAGGATAACTGGGATTTACTATTTGGGATTCATTGTTTTCATGATATGTTTGATGAGTACTTCCAACCTCCAACAAATGTTGATCATCCAGTTTCTGAATCTCATGCTCCGGTTCCTACTGACTCAACTGGTTCACCATCTAAGAAGTACTTCTCAAGAAACCTTATCTCCAGTTACTTCACAAGGCGTTGATAATGGCTATCATGATATTGTTGTTGCACTATTGAATAATGATCCACTCTTTGGTATTCCTTTGCCAAATCTTTACGGATTATTGTTCATGAATAATGATCCGCTCTTTGGTATTCCTTTGCCAAATCTTCACGGATTATTGTTCCTCTCAATGTGCACGCTATAAATCAACCACATGAACATTAAGAAAAATGACTACCTCATCCGTTCGAAGACATTATTGGTGAATCTTCCATCTCAGTCTCTACATGTATACCTTTAGGAAGAATGCATTGATGTTGAGGAATTATTTGTATTTTTATTCACGTGTTAGACATTTGATACAAGTTGATTACTTCGGAGTTAATCATTTATCACTGATTTGAGATTGAACTTGAATTTCATAAAGGTGTGTTCTTATTTGATAACTTGCTCGGGCCTAAGAATTTAAAGTTGAAGACTTGGTTTATCTAGTTACCAGCTGTCAGGATGGATGGTTGAAGACCTGGTTAACTATCACTAAAAGGAGTTACATTGTTTTACTCAGTGTCACACGTAGATGACGTTGTGGATAATCGCAAGAGGTGTTAATGTCTCATACTGTGGTTGAGTATTGAGTACTTAGAGATTTACTTGGAGCATAAACTCTCGACACTGTTCTTCCAACATTAGTGTAAGCTTAAGATGCAAATGCGGGGAATTCTACTTCAGTTTCAAGTTTGGTATACCAAGTTTTCTTCGTTAGTGATCACTTCAAATTGTCTACATATGGGTTGAGTAAGATAGTCGAGAGAGTTTACAGTAGCGAGTTGATTCTCACGAGATTCGATGAGAGCTAATTGTTTGTTCTTCTCTATTTCAAGAGTATTTGACATGTATAATATGTTCTTGATTACGAGGTATCAAAACCAAGAAGGGGAAGGAGATATACATCTAAACACACAACAGTACACGCGATGAACTTAATACTTCTTCTCTATTGAAGTAATCACGGGAAATACAAATGTCATAACCGCAGAGAAACTCAGTGTTTAACTCATAGCTTTTGGTGTGTTATTCCAACTTTTTGGGGGAAGGATGTATTATTCCAACTATTTGGGGGAAGGGTATATTATTCCAATTATTTGGGGGAAGGATGAATTATTCCAACCATTTGGGGGGAAGTAGTCTCTGGATACTTTTAGTATGTGTTATCTCAGCTTTCAGTAGGAAGAATTATGAGAAGAATATGTAGAGCGTGAGATGATATTGCTTATCGACATCTTCCATATGATTTATGGTAGTGCTTCCGGTTATTGCTTCATGTACACAATACAATAATGATTCCGATGAGATCGCAACCATCAGGGGAGAGATATGTGTACATTAAGGATGCACAACATGTTCACTTGATCGAGCTAATTCAGTTATTCCGGAGTTGACATCCGCAGAGATTATCAGTGATTCAACATGTTACTTGGATGTCATTGTCTCTACTCTTGTTGGGTACATGTGTACATTATGGGCTGATTGGTTATATGAAAGATAACTGGAATGCATTTGATGAAATGAAGATGTTGATATATTTTTCTCCGAATAGACAATCGCTCAAACTCGAAGAGTAATGTGCACATTAGGGGACGCATAACAGAGTTCACGTGATGAGCTTAATCATGTATTCGGGTTTGATAACATAAAGATGATCAGTGTTTAAACTTGTTACTTCGGTGTTCTCGTGTTCTTCGGGGTTTTGAGCTTCACTCAATGAGACCGTTTCTCTTCACATTCTACTTCTTGGGAAAATGGTCTTTATTCGAAGATTGTCGGTTTGGGGGGAAGCTACCAAAGTTTCACTTTCTGTAGGCTCAATTTCTGACGTCCATTCAAGAGTCTCGAAAGCTTTGGTGGTGAACGTTTAAGAAATGATGGTTTCTATCTTCTACTAAGTGCTGAACGATATCCTTATATCGGTACTCGTATCATCATCTTCTTAAACTATATCATCTTATCTGTAAATAATTATTAAAAACCAAAATAGAAAAATATAAAATCAACAAAAACCCATAAAAAATCAGAAAATTTAAAAATACCAAAAATATGTTTTTCTCAAGACATGTCTTTTGGTATCGATAACATCTACGGTCTTAGAAATGTCATTCAATAATGGCACGGGACTTTAGATGAAGTTCGAGCAGGAGGTGTAAATATTTTTCAAAACATGTCTCAAAATGGCTTGCGTTACTTGATCGTAACCCGCTCTTCAAAACTATGGTTTGCTATTATTTCGAATAGCAACCCGTTCTTCAAGGAAGGAAAGTCTTTGCGCTAATCAAATCTTCAAAATTTTCGTGCACTTATCCTAAAAACAAATTGAGGAAAGTATGTCGAAGGATCATTGTTCCTACACAAATGTTTTTCCTTCTATAAATTCTTCGAAAAATATTTGTTGTTTTCAAAAATGGTGGTAAATGAGTTGCTTGTAAATCTATCGATTCGAGTTTTCGTAAAATTGAAAACTCAATCAATGACTTCAGCTTTTAAACTTTTCGGAAAATAAGTCATTGATTGAGGGAGAATGTTTTCAAATCTATATCATCTAACGAGCTTATCTAATTATCCTATATATTTAAACGTAAAACATGTTAACCTATGTTGAAGGACTAGGTGCCTAGGATATGATTGTTAGGATTAGATGATTAGAGTTTGATGAACACATAATTCCATGCATTTGAATGATCTGATTGAGATGTTGGATTGAATTTTATTAGTCGATTGATGTTTGGGTATTGTCGACCACCATATATCTGTTTGTTGTTGACTAACGTATGCAGATAAGATGGTTATAAGAATGTTCCCGATCCGGATCCCATAATTGAAGATGATTGGATGCCGAAAGGAAAGGGTAACTATATCTTGGGTTGACAAATGAAGAAACGGAGCTTAATTTGACTTCTATCGAGAGTTGGCATAAATGCAATGTAAGAGGTCTCACTGCATCAGCAGATGGTTTTCTTCATCATCAAATGAAGAAACGGAGCTTAATTGGGCCTCTATGAAGAGTTGGCATGAAAAATGCAACGTCAGAAGTCTCACTGCATCGTGGATGGTTTTCTTCCAAACCTACAGCAACATCAACAGAAGAAGCTCAACCACCTAACGTATCTTTGTGCAGGACAAGTAGTGAATAACTCCATTTTTTAAACAATTTTGAAAAATATTGTTTTGAAAATAAATCGGATTCAAAGTTTTGAAATCAATCGGACTTTATTTTGTCAAATCTTCAGTGATTTCAAATTAAATATTTTCAAACGATATTTCATCTAAAAGTCCGTTTTTACGTTAAAATGTGGTGATCTAAAGATTTAATGTTATGTCATGGTATGATTTTCTTTAAAAATCAAGATCTGTCAAAATGAAATCTTTTATGTTCTTGTTTGATTGTGAAATTGTTTTATTTTACTTAAAGATCTCTTAAAACAATCATACCTGACACTAACAATCTTTAATGTCTTAAAAATGGTCCTTATCTATCATTTTTCAAAAATTAAATCTTGCCACGTCTTTCCCCAAAATCTTTTAAATGGCTTTTTCTACGGAAATTTTTGATCGGGGGAGAGATCGTGATTTAAATCTTAAATTTGTTTAAATGGAATTGGTTTTAGTCATTTAAAGGCACTCATGCCTTCATGTGTCAAACGATTTTGAAATACATAATGCACATGATTGTGGAGGAGCATTTAACCAAAAACCAGAAGAGTATTTAAACAAGGCCACATATTCTGCCATGTTTTCCAAACCTTATTAAATCACTTGGGATCCAAAATCTCAAAGGGTTTGATATTTTTGATCGGGGGAGAATTTGTGATTTAATAATGAAATTTGATAAAAAGGTGATCGTTTTGATTCAATTGTGCAGACTGCTCTCTCATATGTGCTAAATGCTTTCGTATCTCGAAGCACATATTGAGGGGGAGCATTTCAAAAGAAAAAAAACTTTCAAGGTACAAACATTTCTATGTTTCAACATAAGTACCTTGATTGATTTTCTAATGGTTTTCTCTATGGCATATTGTGATCGTGGAAGTACTTTAAAGAACTCCTGCCTCTATGTGTTAAATGATTTTCAAATATCCAACGCACATATTGAGGGGGAGAATTTACCAAGAAAATCAAATGGCTTTTTCTAAGGAAATTGTGATCAAGAAATTATTTCAAAGAACTCTTGCCTCCATGTGCTAAACAATTTCACAATCATATGCACATGTCGCGGGAGAGAATTTCTAAATGATCAAAATAATTAAGGTACAAAATGCTTTGATATTATATCACAAGTACCTTGATTGATTTTTCCAAATGATTTTTCAATTGGTTTCAAGGAAGAATGAACTGTACCAAAAGACCGACCATTTTACTTTATGCATGGAGTTATAAGGATGGTTAGGTTAGGTATTCGTTCCCACGATCCCACCAGAGCCGGAGGGATCTACCCAGGGACAATCCACTAGATAGTGTAGAGTCCTTAGGTATATTGAAAAAGGAGAAAAGTGAGAATTGGGAAGAGTGCGGACTGAGATAGAGCTAGAACTGGAATAAACCCAACAAGGTTCTAGTTATGAAGTCTCGGTATAAGCACTGAAGAGGTTGAAGAATGAAAAGAAATGAAATGAGAAAAGGGTGAAAAGAAATAGCTCCCATTAATTCAACTTTAGGCGTAAACCGGTTCAATACATATGCTCTGGTGCTTACTAAGGTAACACGGTATTGAAGACAAGACGTCATGGACCCAGTGGCCTTGCACTAACTTCCCAAGCTACTCAAGTTCCTTTTAAAAGGGTTTGTTTCATTCTCACGGGAAACCTACATAATCTATCGACTTTCTCTTAGAAATTGTTGATATTGAAGAAGGAGACCCTCTCCCTAGTCTCTGGTATAGGAACAAAATGTGCACAATTGAGTCTAGAGCCAAGAGATCATCCACAATATCTCATTAGGACACAAAATTAATGAAGACTTGCTGTTTCACACAATGTGGAAAGTAAGTATATATTGAGAGTCCTACGCATTATCCTTGTGGTATTGCCAGAACATCTAAGTGATATGTAAAAGTATTCACGATGAAGATGGAAATCCTTCTAGAGCCAACATCAAACAAGCTCTTGGTGGGTGACATGTGAGATCTTTTTTAAAGATCAAGCTTGTGACAACTGGATAGAAATGATGGGGCGATTCATTCTTGAATCAACCTTGGTTCAGGAAATGAATTGACAAATACTTTTGGAAAAACCATTCGATGTGCAAATCTTCTTTTCTCTAGCACATCGAATGTGTACTCATGTTTTCAAACACAAAAGTATCTCGATTGAAAAATACTTTTGGAAAAACCGTTCGATGTGAAAATCTCTTCTTTCTCTAGCACATCGAATGTGTATTCTCATTCAAATACAAAATGTATTTTTGATTGAAAATTGATATTTCTCATAAAACCTTCGTCAGATTGCAAAATTCTTTCTTCAAGCAATACGCATGCTTTTCAAATCAATTTTCATCAATCGGTGAATCTCAATTCATTGGTTCACTCACTCCGTGTTGTCTTCTTTGAGGCGCTCCGGTTTGAGAACGGCTTGAGCAAACAAGCGAAACCACTGTCAAGGAGATTCTTGAATTATACGATCACGGCGATGCTTGTCTTGATCAGCGAGGAACCGTGGGCGTGTACCTCGATTCAACGAAGTGATCAAAGACACTTTCATGTATTTTATTGCTAGCATTGTTTGCGGTGCATTTGGATGGTTCGGTGATCGAAATTGAGAAGTCAATCCAAAGCCGCATGCTCAAGACATCACTTAATTGAAGAAATTATGACAAGTGCCTATCTCGAACTGGCTCGGATATTTTTATACTATGCTTCGCTGCTGCGCAAATATCTTGAACCGATAAAGCTTCCGCTACTCGATGAAAAGATGTCATGATCTAGAAAGTGGGAGCATGTCGGTCCAAAAGTCGCAACATCACATGATGGCAACACAATAAAGGGTGATCCGGAGATTTCATGGTGATGATCTTGAATAAAGCTCGAAGATCATCAAAGATGTGGATCGATCGAAGGCCTCCACTAAAAGTACAAAGTTATCGGACTTTAAAGAATCACCGCTAAGCAAAGATGCAGAGATGTTGAAGAATTAATGTCTCACGAGCTCAAGGCGAAGATTAAATAGAATGCTAGGATTTGAAATGTAAAACATGGGGTGACCTCCCTTGGGGAGATTGTTAGAATTAGAAATTCCAAAGTGAAGTATCGGTCACCCCAAACATTATCTAGCATAAGTTAGCTAAAGACATATCGTTAGTTACGTTATTTGTTAGTTTATTAGTTAGTTATTAGCGTGGTTTAGTTTAGTGCAACACCGTGGAGGAAGGACGAGTCTTTACCTCTTGATGCACGATCCACGGTCCGTTAGGAGGGCGTATTGTATGTAACTATAAATACCCTCTACCTCCCAGGTAGAGGTTGGACCTTCACTCAATCTAACCTTCTTTCTTTTGTTTTCTTTCTCTCTAGAAAGGCTCCCATCTTCCACTTTCTCTCTCTAGAACTTGAAACTCATTCGAACCATATTGTGTTATTTGATGTGTTTATGAAATCAATATGTTACAACGGTGTAGTTGAAAGACGAAATCGAACTCTTGTGGGCCGCAAGAACAATGCTAATTTATTCAAAGGTTCCAATGTTTCTTTGAATGAAGCCATTGCCACTTGCTACACCCAAAATCGTTCCTTATACACACCTCTCATGGAAAAACTCCATACGAACTTGTCCATAAACGAAAACCCGATCTCTCCTACCTTCGTGTATTCGGTGCTTTGTGCTATCCAATGAATGACGGTCAAGATTTAGGTAAATTAAGAGCTAAAGCGGACATTGGGTTTTGTAGGTTATCATCAAACAAGAAGGGTTACCGAATCTACAACAAAAGAACTCGAGATATCATGGAAACTATTCACGTCCACGTTCAATGAGTCGTCCGGGCAAATGGCTCCGAGACAATCCGATTCTGGACTCGCATCTCAACCTTCATCAAGTAGTCCCATCGGTTCTACTCTTGTACTTAATCCTCACCGCCAACTCCTTATGTACCTCCTTGAGAAGATGATTTGAAGAAATTGTTTGATCCAATGTTTGATGAACACTATGAGCCAATTGCTAATGATCATCAAATCCATCAACAGCAGCTTGCTCCCGTCCATGTCAATGAAGTTAACCCTTCGGTTTCTATGTCATTAAGTCAAGAAGCTGCTGCGATCACTCTGTCTCATCAACAAATCATCAATCAGAGTGTACATCATGAAATTGTTTACGCACCTATGATGGAGATAATCCTTTGCTACTCCGAAGATGTTCCTTTGAGAACATATTTGCTCTGAAACATCATCGAACCATCTTCTTGGGGAAGACAACATTTAACAACAATGGTGAGCAATTTTTCTGAGTCATAGACTCGAACAAAAAGTGACCCATACTTCTATTCAAAACTGATCCTAACTCGCAAAGCTAGCACTACAACAGTAAGTCGTGACTAGTTAGAAAGGTGGGGGGGGTTAAGGCCTTGCACCTCAAGGAGTAGTCGAACATTTTCATGACTCGACCGAGTACTAGCAGGCATACTTAGACCTCGACTACACCACTGATGTCTCGGGGTGGCTGTTGTGTAACAAGAGGAAAGATGACTCAAGTGGGGTTACGAGTTCGACATGGTCTAACGTGTTTGGTAACAACGGTTCAAGATTTACCCGTAATCCCACCCGACATTCACATAACTATGATTCAACATCTCCATAACCCAATTCACTTCCAATTCACACAAAGCATCACAACTTAGTATTTATAACAACAAATCTTATTCTTGACCATATCATGAATAACCAGTTTAACATTGCTAAAAATTACGAATCAAATAAAATTCTTATAACAATATTTAATCGACACCCTAATACAAAAATACATTAATAACAGAAATCGACCAAAAGGAATATCGATATGAACCTTATAGGAGACCACAAGTCGACCCTCCTTCCGATTTCATAATTCATATAAAAGTAAAAATTTGTACTCCAAAATGCTTAAGATGATTTAAATAAATCCTTAATAGATGATTATTTCGTTCTTTACAATTGAATAATGACTTGGAAATTTACGGGTGGTTACAGTACCTACCCCTTATGGGAACCTCATCCTTGAGGTTAAGTTTATGTTAGTTGCTTATGTGACAAAGGGAAATTTTGAAATTTTCTAGTTTTGTTCGCAAACGTGAGGTGGATAAATTTATTCGAATAAAAAGAATATTTCGAGAGGCACAAATTCTTTGAGATGAAAAATTGGGTAAGATATTTTCATCCTAGAAAGGATCTATAAAACCGGTTTTTACACTTGATGCAAATAAAACAATTTCGCAAAGGTCGATGTTTGATATTTCTTAGCATAAGAAGTTTTGATAAGGTTTGACCTGAAAATTTTTGACTCGTCAGAATAAATCTTTCTAGAAAAATGTCACCACGCATTTTATTGTTGGCACAATTGTTATTTAAAGAAAAGTCATCGAAGGTGAAAACATCATAGAAGGAGATGTGGTTGGGTATGTATGTTTTGATAAGTTTTAAAAGTTTATGGGCATGATTCAGTTGTTAAGGTTATGCTTCTTGAATGTGGGGGTATATATAAAAATATAGAGCCTTTTAAATTTTAAGAGAGAACTCGATGTATGTAAAGAAAGTTACTAAATTTCAGCTTTTGTGATGAAAACTTGTTAAATCAGGTTTTAGGCGACAACATGGAATCGGTTCCAAGTTGGAGGTTTTTTTTATGTGAATTCAAAAGTCGTTTCGCAATTTCAAATAGTTTCAAATACCTTAGCTTTTTTAGATGATGAATCAGTTTTGTTTCCAAGCATTTCCCATTAAAATGTGTATCTATTGTTTTCAAAACAAAGCGCTTATTTTCACTCCAAGGATTCATTCTATTTACAAAAGAAAATATTGGTCATCCTTTAAAGTTTTTTTTTTTTCTTTCAAGAGGAGTAAATAGTTTGTAAGGAAATTGCAGTAAAGTTCATGAAAAGGTTTGTAAAACTACTTTATTGAGTAAGAAGAAAATATTTATATTATGATAAATCGTAGTTTGTGGTTTGGTATTAAAGCAACAACTTGGTAAGGTGATTTTTAAAACAGCTTATAAAGTAATAGAAAACGGCTTATCAATGGTAGTGAAATATTTTGGTAAGACACAATTCAGGTTATAAAATAACTCGTGAAATGATTTGTAAAATAGCTTATAAGAAAATAATTTATCGTTTGTCAAATAATAGAAGATTTCGTAGTTCAATTAATATCAAGGTAGTTTATAGGATGGTAATAAAATATTCAGTAAAGTAAAGGCGAACAGTTTGTGAGGTAAGGGTAACGCGGTTTTATGGTTTATAGACCAGGCAGTGGCTAAAGCAGCTCACTAGAGAGTAAAATAGTTCGTAAGGTTGTAATAAAACTTGAAGGAAAAATTGTAACACAGTTTACATATTGCTAGTGAAATTGTTTGTTGTTTTATAAAACAGTAGTGAGGTAATGAATCGGTTCATTACATTATAAGAAAATAGTTGGCAAGGCATTAGTAAGGTCGTTGATTATAAAGTATTAGTAAAGTCATAAGTTTCAGTTTAATGGCATAGTAGTAAGACTTTTTGTAAAATGACCGTGAAATGGTCGGTAAAATAGTTGAAAGCAGTTGCGTTAGATAACGACGAAGTTTATTATTTCATAAGAGGGAAGTAGGACGGACCATTGGTATTTCAAAGCAATGAGTGAAAAATTAGGGATTTGTTCCCAGAAAAGTGGCTTGAGTTGCAAGTTAACTTCTTGGTACGCTTTTAGATCTTTTAGTCGTCCGTTTATTATTTATGTTTAGCGAGGGGTTCCCTTTGTAGATGTCGAGGTGTGTTGTTCCTAGAACGGCTAGAGATGTAATCCGGTCCATCGATTGGGTACGAGTTTTTGGGGTAGAGGTGACACTGTTATAGCAGTGGATAGCGAGACAGCTTTGATCTCAATGTTTGAGAAAATAATAAGATGGGATGATGGAGACATGGGTTGTAACGACCCAGTAATGGGAGTTTAATAATCCCGTAACGAAGACAATAAGTCGATGAGACGGGAAACAGAAGACATGGTATTGTAGCGACCCAAAATATAATCTAAACATAGAGTAATGTCGTGCGGCAAATAAAATTTAGTTAGTCGCGCATAATGTACTAAGCAAATCTAAAATATAATCATTAACTCGCATTATGCAACATTTCACTAGTTATGTATTATTTCCTAAGCAAATCTCATACATAACGTAGGCACGGAGGGATCGAAGTGGTGGTGTAAAGTGGTCCATTCTAACATGGATCATTGTGGTGTCCTTGCGTGAAGTGGTAGTGTGCATCATCTGCCAAGCAAATCTCCATGCACGTTGCTAGTAAGATGTAGACGCGGAGGCGTAAGGTAGTGGTGTAAAATGGTCAGTTTAGAGTGTAGTAATGAGAAAGGCGTTCCACTTAGGAGAAAAAGTATCGTAGTGAGAAAATGTTGTGACGTCAGTGTGTGATGTGTAGGAGTAAACCTTTATAACTCTTATGATGAACACACATGAAAATTTTACCCTTTTCAGAAGTCAATCAGGAGGTCAACTGGACATACCACTATTATAACTACTTTCAGTATTGCAACATTCACCTTTGAGTTGGACATAGCTTATCAGGCTATGTCCCACTGTCCCTGGTTGAATATAGGTGATCAATCTATATTCACCCGAGATTCAATGAATCTTGCAATGCTTAGCTTAGTTATGCTAGTAACATGTCCTAATGTCTTTAAAGTTTGTTATGAAAGATTGAACAAATATTTCATTTATATGGGGGAGAAGGCGTAGCGCAGTGGTACGTAAACATACATATAAGTAAAGCAATCATAGCTAATGGTGAGGTTAAGTTGTCAGTAATAAAACACATATCTTATCAAAGATGACTTCAACGAGTCATAAGTGAGGCAATCGACTTGTGCGGCGGGCATGTGTCGGTCATAGGGTTAAGTTTTGTAAAAGTGGTTATAGTCTAGGTTTGAATAATACCTAGTTGTCTATAACCTAGGCTCGATACCATTGTAACACCCCAAAATGGTTTGCGTGGAAGAAAAGGTTTTGGGATGCTACTCAATTGGATCATAACACAAGCGAAAAATAATAGCTTTTAAGTAAAATATTTCATTTATTGTGGTAAAACAAAGTTTACAAAGTTGAATTGTTGCGGAAAAATGGCCCATTAATAAAATGTGGTCCCAATACGTAAATAAGAGTCATCTATGACCATGCCATGCCAATGCCCAGCGCCTCGAGTTAGCTATCGCCTTTTCATCCACGAAAATACACGCTAAAACGTCAACACAACGGTTGAGTGAATTCATAGGTTTAGTAATAAAGCGATTGATCACAAGATTTTCAAGTTTAAAAGAAGCCATGGCTCACGTTGTTATCGCCCATAAAGAAAGTTGATATTATCGCCTAAGCTCATGACACCAAGACTCAACTGCATACACCTAGTTACTGGTGTACGTAATAATATGCCCCCAAGAGATAATTGCCAATTATCTAAGAGATTCAAATATGGTGCGCCCCGGTTATTTCCGATAACCAAGTCGGGGTCATTACTCCCTAGAGTACTATCCACGATATTTGCGTTCATTCGCAAGTGACTAATGGTTCATGATGAAAGGGTCTTTTGGCAAACAACTTAGGCATAATAGTAATAATATCAACAACAAACAGTTTTCAAGCAATTGTGATCATAAAATCAGTAGTAGCATGTATTCTCCCCCCAAAGAGTTTATAAAATAGTTAAAAGAGTAAAAGCGGGGCTATGAACTCACCTTAGCAATCAGAATCCGAGTAGTGTAAAATCAAGTAGTGGAAGCGCGTAGTACCGTCACGCGACCTATAGTTAGTATAACAATGCTTTACTTAATATGTTTGTGTTTAGACTCGATAGCGTTTAAATTTATCAAAAGTTTAAGTTGTTGATCCTTGTGTGGCAGCTTTTAGGTTCGGGGAAGGTAGTAGGTGGTGACAATGATGACTCTAGGAAATGGATAGATAGGACAATGGTTACATGTCGGGACGATTAGGATGAGGACTCATGAATAACTAGATGACCTTGTACGAAGGTTTTATTTTTGGTAATATTACCCTTAACACGTTTATGAGCAAGAACGCGAGTGTGTGTACGATGATATATTCGTAAGTAGAACGATGTTATATTTTTAGGAAAAATCGGCATGGTACCATTTATATGTTTTTAATATATGGTTTTTGAAAATATGACGTTCTCATAAAATTAACCTTTATATATAGCATATGTATATATATATAGCGTCAAAATCCTTAGTTCTATTCATATGGATTATTGTAGTTTTTGTCTATGAAAACGTTATTTTAAAAATGTAGCTATTCTTTATTAGTTATAAAAGAAACAAAGTCATCGTTAATTACTAAAAGTAAGTTTAGTCATTATGGTTATTAATTTGGTAATTTATTTATAAAATTGCCGTTTTGGAACTAGTAATGCGAATGTATATTTTTGTTAGGAATTAGAAAATTCCAGTATTGAAGAGTCGGTCACCCCAACTATTATCTAGCATAAGGTAGCTCGTAGACTTATCGTTAGTTACTTATTTATGTAGTTATTTAGTTAGTCGATGGCGTAAAATAGTTTAGTGCAACACCGTGGAGGAAGGACGGGTCTTTACCACTGTATCCACGATCCACGAGCCGTCAAGAGGTCGTCTAGTTTGTAACCTATAAATACCCTCACCTTGCAAGGTAGAGGTTGGATGTTCTTTGGTAATCTAATATTCTACAAGTTTCTCTTACTAGAATATCCCACTCTTTCTCTCTAAAACCATCTATGTGCTCATTGTGTTAATGTTGTGATGTGTATGTGAAATCCAAAATCCTACAATTGGTATCAAGAGCCATGGTTAGATCATATCTTGCACATCTTTGGATTTCTAGTGGTTTTAGGTGGTTTTGAGTTTGAAAAAGTTTAGTGGTTTTGCATCATTTGGTTGATTTCTTGTGTTAAAGTTTGATTTTGTTAGTACTTTTATGTTTAGAATCATCACAAGTGTTTAGGTGTTCATTTGGTAAGCTTGAATCATCTTGGTTGGGTTGTTTTGGATTGAAAAGTGATGTTTATATGGTTTTTCTTGCTAGCGACTTAGCTCACGGATTACTTTCTTCATAGCGACTTGCTTTACAAATTTGTAGCGAGTTACGTCTTAGACTTAGCGAGTTAGATCTAGCGATTCTGATACAAGTAGTGGACTCTCCACTACTGGTAGCGACAGTGGTAGCGACTTGATGCATGGCGAGTTGCTCTTTAGCGACTTGTATCTTTAGCGATTTAAGTAGCTAATTCTTTGCCAAAATTTTTGCTAGCGACTTGAGTCTTAGCGAGTTACTACTAGCGACTTGCATTTGTCTAGCGACTTGGGACTCTAGCGACTTAGTGGTGTAGCGAATTAAGTGTTAGCGACTTGGTGCATTACATTAGCGACTTGGATGTTGATCTAACGACTTGGGATTATTGCCATTTAGTTGGTAGCGAGTTGGTTCTAAATCTCTAGAGACTTGGGGTAATTCATAATAACACAATGTCATCATCACGGATCCTTTAATCACCAAAGTACTTGCTCTCATGACACAACAGAATAGTGAAATGTAATGCTTATCGGAATGCCATACACTTAATGATTCGGCATCGATTAATCAAAACAACTCAAATAAGTCACACTTAATGTCCGCAAGCGATGCTAAGAATATGGAATGCACTAGTGAGCCGTTTCAACATCTCGATCGACTTCTCAAATTACTCTTATCTACAACCATGGATCGAACAAGTTGTGCCATCCTTCGGGATTTTCCCACTTTAACAAGAACTGTTTTGCTTAACTTAGAACGATGAGGTTTCAAATTACCAAAGAAAAGCTCTCAACTGATGATTCTCGTCTTGCTCTCAAACCATCTTCAACCAATTTGACCCACTTACCGGAAGAATACTCCTCGATTTTGATAATATCATGGTTGGAATGTCTTTCAAAAGCACAGGAATGGAAATTCATGAGTTCGAAACTCATTTATTCAACTTATGAGTAATATGGAAACATACATCAAGGAAGCTGCTAAAGAGAATAACAAGTGAAGGAATTGAATGAGTGCCAAGAGTGTCCATGGAGCAATGATGACGTGTCATGCTCCATTCCAGATTGAACCAATGAGAAGACACCGATTGCGAAATCTCGGTTGTGATGGAAAAGGATGAAGAGAACAACAACGATCTCAAAGTCTCGAGTCGGAAAAGGTATTAAGGTACACTTATCCGATCACACAAGTTCTCATAAAAGGTACATGACTCTTTACTCGAACATAACAATGTGGAATCGGGTCTTTGTTTTGCTCGAATCTAATGCAAGTAACATGATTGAAAAAGGGTATATGATGAGCTTTCAAACAAATTTTCAATTCTTGAAAAACACCGTATCTCATTGCAGATTGAAATACAACAAAAGGATGAAATGTTTTATGCAAAAAAGCCGTGTACTAATCGGGAACTTCGAATTTAGAGAATTTTTGAAATTAATCGGTTAAAATCCAGTTCGGGACAAAGATTCGACCATAGGCAATCGAAATCACTTCTTCGAAGCCCGAAATATGATTTGTCATGAGATGAGTGATGCACTAGAATCTAGAATTACGAACTAGCTCTATATGTGTCCAACCTTCTAAGAGAAAATGAGCATTTAAGAAAGAACCTTGAGGAAACAAACTCTAAGTTAGTCAATCAATCGACCTCTTGATGAAAGATATTGATGACCTCAAAGCACAAATTAGGATAAGAGCTTCAATATTGTTGCCCTAAAAATGAGCTCGGGAGTATCTTTGGAAATAGGATGAACACTAAGTTTGCAAAACCTTCACTTTGGGAAAGTAAAATGTTAGAATCATTTGAAACGAATGCTTATTAAACAACCTAATGCCTTTAGGTCCGAAAGAGCTAAACCATTGAAATCTAAGCTTACATCCCAAGTTGATAATAAGTCTGTTTTGTCAAAACCAGTCACTTCATTGCCTAGTTCGGATAGGATGAATCCCAAAAATAGGACTAATGGTCAACACTCACAGATCAGAAATGCAATAAGTTTAACTAGGTCTCATGCAAAACATCATCTGACAGATCAATCCCCAAAGAAATTCTCTGATCACAATGGGACAAATAGTCAAAACAAGGCTGTGCACTCACTTAGCTCAACTAATCGTGGTTTCAAATGGATTCCCACCGCATTATTTAAGTTTACGGGACTTAAACGAACTTACATTCCTAGATCATGCCTCAGTGGATTCCGGGTAAACTTTTCAAGAATGTAGAACCTAATAGGATCCCCATTAATGATACGTCTGGATTATCTTGTGATGCATCCAAATGTGAGACTAAACATGTCACTAACCCTTCTATGTACAAGTCTACATGTGCTTCAAGTACAATGTGCTCTCGGTCTTTTCGGTACAATGCTCAACTCAATCAGAACTTCATGACTTGGTTCCCTCAGATATGAACATAGCTCATTCGAGCTATAGCTTGCGAGTTGATGTACTTCTTACTTTGACTCTATTCATCTTGAATCGGGACTCGCTCTTTTATATTTCTCGATTAAAAAAAAAAAAAAAAAAAAAAAATTACACAATTTAAATTTTATCATTTTCCTCAACTAATAAAGAATATATTCCTTGTTATCGATAACATCTACGGTCCTAAAATGTCATTCAATAATGGCACGGATCATAGATGAAGTTCGAACAAATGATATATTCTTGGTTTTATAATAGGATTGGTTAATATCAATCAATGATCTTTGATGACATTGATTGAGGGAGATAGTTTTATATGCCATTGGCTTCATCTTTGGTTATGATGTTAAACTTATTTGTATGTTGTGGTTGTTTCACCTTGTGTGACTAACTTGGTTATGCTTTTATAATATCTGGTTATGGTGTTTCTCTGAGTTATTGGTTGTGGTTGTATCTTGCTCATGTGACTTTCCTTGTGTGCCTTCGTATTAAGTGCCTAACTTAGCCTTAAATGCTTATGTGTCTAAATGTTTAATTGATTCATGGTGATCAGTGTGATAATCAATGCTAGAGACTTTGTCTATAATCCGTGTTAGCGACTTACCACTGTTCATCAATACCATAGGGACCAAACTTGTCATATAGTGAAAGTTATGTTGCACTAGCGACTTACCTCACCTCATGGTAAAACCACAAGGACCAATTGTGTCATATTGCCTAAGATTGTTTGTATACCCTAGCATATTACCACTTAGCGAGTTACCATTTTTCCCAAACAAGTTTTTTTCTCTCTCGTTTTTCTTCTCTTCGTCATTTTGCTCATCCTAGCGACTTAGCAAGAGGTTTGCCTCGATTCCCTCTTATCTTTGTTCTCTTAAGCATTTGTGTTAAGCTTCTAACTTGTCCTTATTTCCAGATCCTTTCGAGCTCGTGATTTGTGACTATTTGACTCCCACCTAGGTTCGATTTGTCATGTAATCGTGTTTGTGTTGCTATTATAATGATTGAACGTGTTCAAATTGTTTGAAATATATTGATTGCTTGATAATTTAACTCCGTGATCGATGTTGTATGGTTAAGCGGATTGAATTTGTTGGGTTTATGTTAGGAGTGTTCTTCTTTGGCGATTTAACTTGTTCTTGGTAGCGACTTAGTTTGAGTGTTCTTCATGGCGAGTTAGCACTCATATTAGCGACTATGTTTACGTAGCGAATAAGCTTATTTTATTCTAGCGACTTGGTTAGCGAGTTAGTAGTCGTGACTTGTCTTTACAAGTTAGCGAATAGGTAACATTAGCGACTTAGTTAACAAATTTGTAGCGACTTGGTTGTGAATGCTTTTCATGGCGACTTGTCTTCACAAGTTAGCGAATTAGTAACCTTAGCAACTTAGTTAACTGAGTTGTAGCGACTTGGTTTAGTTACTGTTCATGGCGACTTGTCTTTACAAGTTAGCGAATTAGCATAGCGACTTAGAGTGCAAAACTATTAGCGACTTGTCTATGGCTCTAGTGATGGCGACTTGTCTTTACAAGTTTGCAACATTGTTCACTTTCATGTTGTGAATTAGTCTTAGGGTCAAGGGTTATTAAAATGTTCAAAGGTTTAGTGCTAAAGTTGACCTCATTCTCACAACACTTAGGATCTCCTAATACAACTTGTTGTGTCAACTTACTCCATGTAATCGCTATGTCATGTCTCGTTTAGGCTAAAGGTACTTGGTTTCTCTCGACAACCAAATGTTTTCTTTCCTCATGCATAGTTGTTATATCACTTCTACATTTGAATCTTGGCTCTTGACATGATCCCTTTGCAATGCACTAGTTTGCTGTTAATCCTTTTCCATTTCGTCATGTGATTATTTATACAGCAGATTATACTTCATTGTAATATCTCACTTGAAAGTTGTCATATATCCGAAACACAGTGCTACTCAATCTTTCTCTGTATGTGTTTGGGGACTCCTACGAGTTACTACTTCTAGGTGTCTATGTCATAAGGGTGCTCTCAATGTTGCCTCACTTGTCATTTATCATCTAACTTTGTTCCCATTCATTCTTTGTTGATTGTATGATTACTCGGACCATAAATGGCAGTTTAATCCCGGAAAGAGCGTTACCCTTGGCATCATCAAAGTTCTCTCACGAAAGAAATCCTTCCAGAGTCAATGGGTCATTATTGGAAAAAGCAAGCATTACGTGGACCTACAAAGGCTTCAACAAAATCCGATACTCAAAGTTTCTATTGACATCCTCAAAAACTCAAACTTCTTCGGAGCAATTTCCAAGCACTGCTCAATTCCAACCATTTACATTCAACAATTCTGGAACACCGTTCAATGGAACAAAATCACAGCACAATACTCTTGCAAACTGGATGATATGGAGTTGAATTGATTCGATATTACGAGCAAGGCTCTTGGAATCATCCATGTAACCACGACTTTCGTTCGAATCTCCACAGTCTTGACGATCGATTGTCTTTCTAATTGGGTTGGGATATCGAGCGATATTTCAAGAGCATCCGACATCATCACCGGTCACATGTATCAACCACAGAGCTATTACAACTATTCTTAACTTGTGCTTATCGGCAAAACATCGGGGTTTGATAAAGTGAGAATCCCTATCTTGCAAATCTTATGGGGAATCGTTAATAGGGTTGATGTGAATGTCTCGGATCGTATTTGGGAAGAATTTTAGTTATCAATGAACACATTCATATCGTGAGAATCAATTTCCATAACAAAGCTCAAGGCGAAAAAGCGAACAAGCTTGTAATTCCCGACATGATTCTCTAAACTTGTTATCCGGTGCTTACAACAAACTCACAAACTCGATCCTAGGGTGAATCAACTCTACCAATGCGGAAGATGAATATGTCTTGGGAAACACGAAATCGTTCCTAGAGGTATGGACAATGAACTATTTGGATTGCCAATTCACATTGTCTTCTCACGAAGATATCAAGAAGAAGGACTACTTCAAGCAATACAAGAAAAGAGCAACCAAACTCTCTGCGATGTCACACCCTCTCTCTACAACCAAATGCTCCCATGACCAAGTCGACCTCACAAGCATCCTATGCCTCTCTTCTAAAAAGAGACTTGAAAGGTCACAATCGAGACACGCATCGAAGCTAGAAAGAAAGGAGAACAATTGTGATGGAAGCATTGATGAAGGATCGCAAAGATCCTCCTCCACCCCCACCACCAGTATTTGGAACTTCTGGTGGTAATCCTACACAACAACCAACACACCTCCATCACAACCACCATCATCACCGCCAAAACCTTCTAATCAATCGGGTCCTACAAAGAATAGAGTACTAAGAAGAAATCGCTACACAGACGACGGTTGATTCAAGGTTCATGTCCACATCCACCTCGATTCGATGATCAAATGGTTCGCGAAGAGTCTCAAGTCATGGTGACTCGAGAACTAGATGAAGATGATGCATCGACGAAGCATATTCCTAAGCCATCGGAAGATTGGTTTGATACTTACATGGTGGGAATCGCACTAGCACATCCGGTAGCACCTTCAAGAGACACAATTCAAAGGCGCATTGTGGAAGATAGACCTCCTTCTCCGAACCCATGGACCATCCAGTCGACTCTATGATTCGACAACAATTGGGCATCGGTTATCACCAATAATTATGAAGTTCGGTGAAGACTCTCTTACGCACTACTGCTCGTGATATGGGAAGTTTTATTAGATGGTTTTGTGGTGAAGAGTATCTCATCCATAACTCCAAGAGATCTAGAAGGACAAGCTTACGAAATTGTCAAAGTCTTCCATTCGATGCAAATCATCTTCAATATCGAGATGGAAGAATGCCATAAGATCTTTGAATGACCAAGTCGGTGAAGCGGATCGATCGCTTCAATGTCAACAAATCTCTTCCTCTTGGTGGTGAACACGGTGGATAACCATTCGGTGAATTCTTCTTCAATCACGACTTGGACTATCGTGTGCTCGCT
Organism: Chrysanthemum lavandulifolium; assembly: GCA_022545495.1. Lineage (NCBI taxonomy): Eukaryota > Viridiplantae > Streptophyta > Magnoliopsida > Asterales > Asteraceae > Chrysanthemum > Chrysanthemum lavandulifolium. The sequence goes on from CM040246.1 coordinate 94,032,175, forward strand.
CTGAAAAGAAGGCTGCTCTATCAATATCAAAGATGAAAGTCGCAACCTACTCGATCGGGGCTTGAGCGGATGGTTCTGATCAGTGCAGGGTGTTGAAGAACAAAAATATGATATTGCCGCTTCTTATGGTATTTCTCATTGGTGGTTCAAAAGAAGAAGTTCTACATCGAAAGACATGGTGGCGATAAAGGCCTTGATGATGTCGGATCAAAGCTGCAAATCTTAAGTGTTGTTGGTGTAGAGATCTTCCTATCTATGGATATGAGTACTTGAAGAAGATTGTCCTTAAAGAGCGACTTCAAAGTGTATACTATTGAAGAGAACGACTTGAAACATCTTACGCCAAATGATTTCGAAGATCTCTATCTCTTAAATCTTCAAGGACACCTTGAGCATTTACTGTCCGTGAGAAAAGGCCCTCTCTGCGGTGTCACTCTTTGGATCGGGGCTTAGTCATTCAACGAGTTGAGGACTTTCGACTTGCATTGAAAGCTACCAAACCGGGATCAACCTTACAAGTCCTCGATGGAATGCAAGCTGGGCATGAATTTCATCGAGAATACAAAGTCCTTGACACCCCTAGAGCCGTCATCTTCACCGACGGATATGGATCTCGTATGCTTATCGTCTATGTGAACTCTACAAGTTTAGTGATGAGTGCGCTCAAATTGGTCGAAGAAGAACTTGACACGAGTGAAAGAAGCCAAACTTGATATGAAATCTTGGGTTAAAACTATTTTTGAATGATGATGGCGTGAAGAGATGTGAACATTTCATTCTTTGCAATCGAGCGAAGACTCAAGACACGAAGGATCTTCCATGACCTTGAAAGTTTTGTTGGTGGAAGGCTTCGTGATGGTCACTACAAACTTCTTGAGAGGACTGAATGAAGACTTCTTGGGATCTTGTTTATGGTGTGTTTTTAACTATGTGTAATATGTGGTGTAATAAATATGAACAAGCTGTAATATATGTAATAGTGCTAGGATTTGTCTTGTGGTTTCCCCTTGTAAAAGGGAAACATCATGTTGTCCATTTTTTAATCATATAAAATCGGACACATTTTCTCCAACAAATATTTTACCTCATACATATTTAAATCATGAGATCCAAAATCTCAAAGGATTTAAGATTTTTATCGGGAGAAAATGTGATATAAATATGAAAGATGTTAAAAGATAAGATGACCAATTTGTGTACAAACTTCTCTTATATGTGCTAAACAATTTTGAATCTCGAAGCATATATTAAGGGGAGAACTCTCTTTGCAAATTCAAGTCATCAGTTACAATACTTAAATCTTTGCAAATTCAACTTTAAATGTTTTAAGGTACCTTGATCATATGGCTTCTAATCCTTTGATGATAAAGGGTTCCCTCTAGTATGTGCAAAACTCTTTTCAAACCTCGAGGCACATATTGAGGGAGCAAATTCATGGAAACCTCATCCTTCCGGAAATGCTATACCTACTTGATTTGATGTGGGAAGTGATGTTGATATCTTTAGAAAATGGTAATCAAAAGTTAATTCTTTCTCTTGCCTCCGTGTGCAAAACTTTTTCAAATACTTGATGCACATGTTGAGGGAGTTCTCGTTCAAAAATATCAAAAACAATTCGGTACAAAATGCTTTGATAATATATCACAAGTATCGAATTGATTTTCAAATAGTTTTCAATTGGTTCCAATGGCGGATGAACAATACCAAATAGACCGACCAACTTTACTTTATATGCGGTGATATAAGGATGATAAGGTTAGGTATGTGTTCCATGATCCGCCAGAACAGGAGGATCTACCGAGGGACAATCCACTAGTTAGTGTAGAAGTCCTTGGGTATGATGATAAAAGGAGAAAAATGAGATATGGGAAGAGTGCGGACTAAGATTGAGCTAATCTTGGAATAAACCCAACAAGGTTCTAGCTATGAAGTCTCGAAGTAAGCTTGAAGGGTTGAAGAATTAAAAAGAATTGAATGAGGAAAGGGTGAAAACAAATAGCCCTCCATTTATTCAACCTTAGAGGCGAAAACCGGGTTCAATTCATATACTCTTGATGGTAACATCGGTATTGAAGACAAGGCGTCATGGACCCGGTGGCCTTGCACTTCAACTTTCCAAACCACTCAAGTTCCTCTTAAAGGACTTGTTTCATTCTCACGGGGCACCGACATTATCTATCGACTTTCTCTTAGAGATGTTGATATTGAAGAAGGAGGCGCTCTCCTTAGTCTCGACACGGGGATCCAATATGCACAAATTGAGTCTAGAGCCACGAGATCATCAATAAATCTCATTAGGACACTTTCAATGAAGACTCTGTTTCACTCGATGTGGAAGAGATTATATCTTGAGTCCTCACGCATTATCCTTGTGGTATTGCGGAACATCCCGAGTGATGTGTATACATATTCACTATGAAGATGGAAAGCCTTAGACGACATCAAACAAGCTCTGGTAGGTGGCATGTGAGATCTATTATATAGATCGACCATGTGACAAGCGAGCAGAAACAATGGGCGATTCAATCTCTTGAATCAATCTGGTCGAGTTATGGATTGACGGATACCTTTGAAAAACGGTCTTTGTGCTTAACAACTCTTTTATTGATTACATCGACCGTGTACTCATTTTCAAACCAAAAGGTGTTTTGTGATTGATAATTGATTTTCAATAAAACCTTCGTTGTATTGCAAAAACAATTTTCTATTGAAAGCAATACGATTGTTTTCAAATCTCTTTCATCAATCAATGGACTTAAAATTATTGGTTCACTCACTCCGTGTTGTCTTCTTTGAGATGTTGGGTTTGAGAACGACTAGAAGCATTCACGAAACCTTGTCAAGGAAATTCTTGAATTATACGATCACGAGGCGATACATGTCTTGATCAGCGGGAACAAGTGGGCGTGTACCTCGATTCAGCAGTGATCAAAGACACTTTAGATGCGATTTATTGTTGTTGTTGTATGCGGTACACCCGCGTTTGCGGTGATCGAATGAAGCGGTCAATCCATAGCCGCATGCTCGCTCATCACATTCATCTCAAAAGAAATCATGATTAGTGCGTCAATGACTCGATATTTTCACTCCATGTACGCTCTGCTGCGCCAATATCATAATTCAACAAATACTTCCGCTACTACGATGAGAAAATATCATGATCCAAAATGTGAGCATATCGGTTCTAAAGTCACAACTTCACATAATACCAACACCACAAAGGATGTCTCGAAGTTGATGATGGTGATGATCTCGAAAGATGGTTCTAATTATTATCTCATGGATCATTAATGACCTCCACTTAAAGTACAAATCATGCGGACTTTGAAGTTGCACTACTTATGCACAAAGATTGCGATGTTGAAGTTGTTTTGTCTCGAGCTCAGAACAAAGTCAAGTATAGAATGCTAGGATTTGAAATGTAAAACATGGGGTGACCTCCACTTGGGGAGATTGTTAGGAATTAGAAAATTCCGGTATTGAAGAGTCGGTCACCCCAACTATTATCTAGCATAAGGTAGCTCGTAGACTTATCGTTAGTTACTTATTTATGTAGTTATTTAGTTAGTCGATGGCGTAAAATAGTTTAGTGCAACACCGTGGAGGAAGGACGGGTCTTTACCCACTGTATCCACGATCCAGGCCGTCGAGGAGGTCGTCTAGTTTGTAACCTATAAATACCCTCTACCTTGCAAGGTAGAGGGTTGGATATTCTTTGGTAATCTAATATTCTACAAGTTTCTCTTACTAAGAATATCCCACTCTTTCTCTCTCTAAAACCATCTATGTGCTCATTGTGTTAATGTTGTGATGTGTATGTGAAATCCAATATCCTACAATTTTCATAATTTAGAGATCGAGTGTTAATAATTTGAAAGTTCTAAGCGTAGTTTAGTGCTTATAAAATAGATCGTTTAACTATTGTTGAATTTGTAAGGCGTTTGCTTGAATAAATATGCACAAAGGTGAGATGAGAAATTGTTTGGGTCGTGGTATGACTAGGTCTCAACATACTAAACACGGAATATTTTAAGAGCCAATTCTAACGGAACACTATTGAATAGGAGGCGGGCGCGTGATAACGAACTATCAAAGAGGTGGGCTTGACCCATCTTAGAACTTTACTTTGGGCCTCAAGTTGAGAAGGGTCGAATCAAGTAGGGTGGGTTCTGGCCCAAACCAAAGATTAAGTTACACAGTAGGTTAAATATCAGAATTGGGGATTTTTCAAGTGTTAGAAAGCTTTTAGAAAGGATTTTGGGTATGCCTTTGTTAGTGCATCGGTTTTGGAGTAATGTCTGATGCGTGGGGATTAAGTCTCTGGGTGACCATGCAACCCAAGCCCTTGTTGAGGGTAGGCTACGGACCGAGCTCAAATCAAGCGCACCTGTGGAAGAGATAGACACACGTAAAACTCTTGACACTCGTGGGACTAAAAAGCACGGTGCCAAGCTTGACCATGTAGGTTTAGAAGCGGAGGTATAGCTCGTGAGTCGAAGACTCACGTCAAGGTTAAGTAGTATCAATCAGCGAGGGTGTGAGCCATTTGTGAGGTATTAACTTAATCCTCACGACGTCAACCACGAGCCTTGTTACAATCATAGAATATAACAAATTTTAAGACAACTTTTTAACAACAATGGTGAGCAATTTTTCTGAGTCATAGACTCGAAAAAAAAGTGACCCATACTTCTATTCAAAACTAATCCTAACTCGCGAAGCTAGCACTACAACAGTAAGTCGTGACTAGTTAGAAAAGGGGGGGGGGGGTTAAGGCCTTGCACCTCGAGGAGTAGTCGGACATTTTCATGACTCGACCGAGTACTAGCAGGCATACTTAGGCCTCGACTACACCATTGATGTCTCGGGGTGGCTGTTGTGTAACAAGAGGAAAGATGACTCAAGTGGGGTTACGAGTTCGACATGGTCTAACGTGTTTCGTAACAACGATTCAAGATTTACCCGTAATCCCACCCGACATTCACATAACTATGATTCAACATCTCCATAACCCAATTCACTTCCAATTCACAGAAAGCATCACAACTTAGTATTTATAACAACAAATATTATTCTTGACCATATCATGAATAACCAGTTTAACATTGCTAAAAATTCCGAATCAAATAAAATTCTTATAACAATATTTAATCGACACCCTAATACAAAAATACATTAATAACAGAAATCGACCAAAAGGAATATCAATATGAACCTTATAGGAGACCACAAGCCGACCCTCCTTCCGATTTGTCCAACGAGTCCACACCAACAAGATTTTAACCAGGAGTACAATAGCTTTTGTGATGAAGTTTGAAGGGAGAAGTGTGGACTTGTTGATGCATCGAGGGTCCTTAAATAGGCTCGGCTGTGGAAGGTCTCCAAAAGTGCTTTTTGATTATAGAAGATGGTGTAGGAATTCTTCAGGAAAGATCTCTTTCTTCCAACAACTCCTAAGCATCCTTGTGACTTCCTCTAGGATTTAGAAACTGAGATAGAGATGGGTTGACCTTGTTGTCTTCCTTCCCTCTTTTCGAATTGCTCATAGATGGTGATGGATGGAGTGTGTCATTTTCTTGGTTAATCACTACAAGGATTTGAGATGGTTTCTAGATGGGAAAGTGGAGTTTGGTTTTTACCAGAAGAAGAGGATGAAGTGGGAAGAGGGGGCGTAGGTTTTGAGGAGAGCAGACAAAAAATATAACGTTTTATCAAATGATAGTGGGGCGTGGGTTGGCATGGGTTAGATGAGTAGTTTTATTTAATTTTTTATTAAATGGGTAGGTATTTGTTATTATTAGGATACATTAGGTATTTAGTGTATTTCATGTCCCGCTGTTTGGATTGTAAACGTATCACCTCGAAATAGGAAAAATGTAACGCTTATATTTTTGGACACGTTTTAGAGGAACTGGTATGATAATATAGCTTTTGACTTTATTATCTCGTTTTTATATTTCTCGGTTACTTATATGATACCGGTACGCGTGCGGACTCGTAAGACGAGAAAATCTCTCGTGAGTGTGATCTATTTATCAGTAAATATCAGAAAATGATTTATTTGCATCACTCGTTTATCAATGCTACTCGTTATTTGCATCACTCGTTTATCAATGCTAAATGGAGTCAGGTTGAATATATATGCCAAACTCGGGTTCGGGTTGACTCGATTGACCCGAATAAGCATGTTTTTCTTTTTACTTTTTATATAATTTTTAAAATTTATGTATGTAAACTTGTAGAATTAGCCAATTTTTTAATCATTTTATTTATATCCGGGTTGATCAGAACCCGAATAGGCCCAACCTGAGTGAACCCTACCCGAATTAACCCGAACCTAAGTAACCTGACATCTAAATAAGGTATGGGTATGATATTTTTAGTCTCAAACCGATTTGACCTGACCTTGAACAACCCGACCCGATTAACACCCTTACCCTTAACTACTTTTTCTACTTTTTCTACATCGTTGTCAAGCAACCAGATTTGTCGTTATAATATACATCGAAGTTGATGTGTTTTTGGCAGAATTAGAACTCTAAGTAAGGTAGCTAGTGTACGGATAATTTTTGAATTATAACATAATTTGGAAAAAAAAAAGAAGAAAAGTAGTATTCAGAAGTATGTTGGTGTTTGACTAAGTATGCTCAAACCCGATTATAAGTTGATAGTCCATTAGGCTTTTGAAGTATGTTGGTGTTTGACTAAGAGTGTTTTACAAGAACTTGGTCAATCAAAGATTAAGAAAAGATCAACGAAAGCTCAATGTATTATCAATGGAGGATAGTTTTGTTCTGAGGTTGTTACACAATGGTTACAAGAGAGAGAAGAAGGAAAAGCTGTTTCACAAAAGCTAACTAATGAATAGGAGTTACAAGTATTTAAAGAGAGTTTGAGTGGGAAAGTTGGTTAGCTTCAAAGGAGAGTTATCACGTGCACCTCACGTGTGTAATAACACACTTGCGCCTCACGTGTCTTATAACCTAACCAACTTTCCAACTTATTAGAAAACACTACTAGTGCTAACAAAACACTGCTAGTACTAACCAACTCCTATCAGCTTTCTACCACGACTTACGATATTTGTAAATTGTTATGTATAAGATGGAGGAAATGAAGATGATAAAAATGGTGGTTATGATATGTTATTTATAGGGGTGGTAAGGCTTTTTTATTAAAAAAAAAAAAAAAAAAAAAAAAAAAAAACTATCCATTTGATTTACAGCGGATATATTTTTTGAAAGTAAAATATATCCGTTTGCTTTGTCAAATTATTCGTTATCGCCATTGAGAGAGAACAGCGTGACAACAGTCGGCCGATATCACGGCGAGTGACGGCGAACCTCCACGTCGGACGGCGAACCTCTATAACAAGACCACACCTAATCCTCTAAGTAGTTACAGACTTACACAACATATACATGCATAGAGATACACAAACAGACATACATTCCATTAGTGGATAGATATGGCTTAAGCCGGATTTAAGGTTTGGGTGTTTCATTATATATTTGCCTCTAAATATATCATATCAATAAAACATGTCACTTACGGCGTTTTTCATTATTTAACATGGTATCGGAGTGGGTCTGATCCTCATACCTAGGTCGCTAAGTTGAGCCGTCTCTTTTATGTCACCCCGTCAAACCCTAGCCGTAATCATTTATCCATTTAAAAAAATTAAAATAAAATAATATCTACGATTTGCTTTTATTTTATTTTATTTTTCTTTTGCATTAATCTCCGTTTGCTGTCGGATGTGATCATCAAATTAATTATTTGCTTTAATGCTTTTGCTATGCTATCGGTTTATTTTGCTTTTGATGTTGATGAAGATTTGTCTCCACTTAATGTCGCACGTCTTGGTCAACAAAACCTTTATTACTTTGGTATGTATTTATCCTAGGCAAAAGTTAAATATAGATCTCAAATTTACCATAAATCAAATAAACCAATCATAGCCATTCATTTTTCTAAAAAACAAAAAAAAAAAACAAAAAACTTTCACCCTTTTTTTAAAAAGTACATATCTCGCAAACCAATATTCGTTACGCGAAAAAAATCATACCATCGCGACGAGATTAAATTATCTTTCTATAGATATGCACTTCTATATATTTGTAAAAATCATATATGATTTGAAAAGATCACATGTGATTTGAAAAAATCACATGTGATTTGATTTTTACAAATCACATGTGATTTTTGAAAATCATATATGATTTTACAAATCATATGTGATTTTTATGGGCGGAAGTTTTGAAAAAATAAGTTTGTCGAAAATATAGAGAAGTGCATATCTATAGAAAGATAATTTAATTCTCGTCGCGATGGTGTATTTTTGTAGTTTGAAGATTTAGCATTTGCAAGATATCTTGTTTAAAAAAAGTGGAAAATGATTTTTATTAATTTTGATCAAAATGAATGGCTAAGATTGATTTATTGGATCTATATCTACATATATATATATATATATATATATATATATATATATATATATATATATATATATATATATATATATATATATATATATATATATATATATATATATATATATATATATATATAGTCGGTTCTAGAAAAGTATAATTTGATAGAAAAGTGAGAAAAAAAGTTACATGGTAGATTGCGAACATAGATGAAACTTTAAGGTAGAAAATGAAAAAATAACAAAAGTTAAAGGGAAGCGTCATTTATTCAAATACAACACACATGCAAACCTGACCATCTACATCCCAAAACGGAGGCGGTTGAAAACCAAGACCTTGATAGATCTTAAGCACTCGGAGATCGTTAGTGTTGCCTATGTAATCACAAGCAAACTAATGGAAGATCTCTACAACTCGTATTTTGAGCGGAAAGTAAATACAAGTTATAATAACTAAGAACTCTTTGATCCTCTATGGATCTTTTGATTATCGAAACTCTATGTTTCGGATAGTTTACAAGACTTGAAAGACTTGAGAAAAACTTATCTATTACAAACTATCATGGTTTCTTATATAGGCAAGAAACCCTAATGGCGTTGACAATTTACGCTCTAATACTAACATAGACTAAGCATGCATTTTAGACAAGCATGCAACTAATCATATTGTTTTGTTAATCATATTGTTTATTACGAGTAAGCTCTACATGTCTGGCGCCAACCTATACATACAGTGACTTTTACTCTATCTTGAGCTTATCTCTCTACGTGGATTCACATCTTGACAACAACACGATATCCTTTAACACTACTGTGAAGTGTGACTTGACGAATCCATTCTTCTTGGAGATCTCTTGGCGGATTACTTGGCGAGAATCGGTGGTTACCTTAATTCCCAACAATCCTCCCTAAAGCGGAATTTGACTAGGTTAAGTTCCGGTTTCCTTGATAGATCGATAATCTTTGTTGAGGATTGTACCATTTTATGAAAAATTTCCAAACTAGATCCTCCCCATTCGTAAGCACTTACGAGCTATGAATGTCTCGGTTCTTGAGGATCGGCAACAAAGATTCGGAAGAAGAACATCTCTATGATGGTGAGCTGTGAAACACGGATCTTTGCGACAACATATGACATCATGTACATCAAAACATATAAGTTCAATACTATTCTCATCACTTCCGGTGTGTTAACTCACATGAGAGGTGAATCATTGAAATTAATGGGTTTGATGTCTCTTTACCAATAGCCATTACTCTTGGAGTAGCCACATGTTTGAGTTCGAAAACTATGGTACATTGATGACCATCGATTTATTGGCAAACCGGCAACCATATAAGCGGTTTGACTTGTCTTTACACATGCCGTTTGCTCGGGACTAGTCAATTCTTAGAATTGGTGAATTGAGAACCAAATATGGAATCGGTTGCCTTTACCACATGCCATATACATGTGGGCTAGCCAATTCTTGGATTCCAAAAGGAATAGACCATGGTGAATTGATGACCATACAACCCTCGTGATTAAGCATGGGTGGTTGCGAGACCCTATGATTTTGAGCAAACCATTACATTATCAACAGTTTGTTGTGTCTTTACCAAAGCTGTACCCTTTGGACTAGCCATCTCTTTGACATACACAAGGTACATTAGGTGAGATAATAACCATCGAATTGGACAACAAACAAACACAAAGAGTTAGTTTTTTTTTTTTTTTTTTTTTTTTTAACTAATGAATAAATTAACATAAGAAAAGGCAGTATATACATAACTCAAATAAAAGCAACAAAACAAAGAAATGCAAAGGGTACCAAGATTCACGATGTGGATGAGGATGAGGCCTATTGCAGTTGTTGAAGTTGAGTCTTGATTAAACCCACCAATGTTAAAGCCGTGCATCTTTCATTGCCAGCTGGATCTGGAGGAATTTCCAATTTCGACTCAACATCTTTTCCATTAGTCTTTTGGGCAAAGGATACTTTCTTCGAGAAAACATGTGAGCGGTGATTCCACCCTTAGTCTCAAGCACATGCACACGAGGGAGAGGATAGAATCTCCGAGTTCAAGCTTCCACCGATGTGAGTTCTCCCAAATGGAATGTGCTTTGCTATTGGGAATGTGAGAGTTTAACAGGGCTTGAAGATCTCTGGTAAAACATTCCGAACCTTGTGGTTCCTTGTTGCGATAATAGGTGGTAACACGGTGAATAGAGAAAGTAAGTGCCTTTGTCTACCAAGTGAAGAATTTCCTTTAGAAAGGTGAATTCCATTGAAGTGGAGTCCCTTGATGAATGACATTCATCTCACCATCCTTCAATTTCAATCTACCACCTCATCGAGTTTCCATCGGAAAATCGTGAGACTCTTCTACAATGAAAGTTGAGTCATCGACTTCAAGATCCACGGAGATCTTTTGGCCATTCTTTTCTTCCTCCCACGGTCTTATAGGTGTCCCCGGATGGAGCATTTTAGCTTGAACTTGTGTGGTAAGACTTGAAGAGGATAGGGAGAGTTAGTTGAAACACCTTCACGTAGTGCATTCATTCGTGAAGCATTTTTCTCGCCCTTTGTTTTTTTATTTACGCAAGATCGGCTTCCTTAACTTTAGAAGCTTCACGTGTGCTAATGATTGCCAGCGATGAAGTGGGGCGATATATTAGATGCTTGAGGAGTATTGGAAGATGCTTGATTGACCCTTGTCGATATAAAAGCAACTTGAGATGCTTGATGGGAATATTGGAGATGATTCCTTGGTTGGAGCATCATCGGACTTGAGTCTTTTGGCTTGGAGGCGACTTCATTCTCTGTAATCCTTCTCAAGTGTGTAGAATGTCTTTGAAGATGATGATTTGTCCTTCATGATCGATTATATTTGCGATCTGAGGACATGATCAGGAAAAGCCTTGACTTGTTTCATTGTTAAGCCAGAGTTGTACATCGAGCATTGATTTTTCACCACCATTCTTATTTCAGCTTTAGACGGAGGTTTCGTTTTGTCCTTCTGAGCTTTGATGGCCCTCTTTTGTGCGATAGCTTCTTGCTTCCTTTGTCTTCCCTGAGCCATCATTCGCTCCACATAATTGTCACTGAGGAAATCTCCACCTAGTATAGTTTGAGCAAGAAGGTCTTGAAATGACTTCTTTGAGTTAGAATATCCCATGTTCGTGAGCATCGAACCCTCATTGCATCAGTTCTCTTCTTCTCTCGAGTTAAAGATGAAAAGTCCTCTGTTTGAAGTTGATGAGCCAATACTACACTTTCCTTTGACTTCTCAAACTCGGCCAATCTACTTGCTTGACCTAGTCTTTCCTCCTCACTTACAGTGCGGACCAAGCTCATCTTGATTATTATATCTTTCCCTTTATCATTGGGCTTCTTGGCACACTCTTCTTGGTTAAATCAACAGCGGGAACCTCATAGTTGTACCTAAGTCCACATGTTGATGCAGTTATCAGCTGGAGTGGTCATAGCGACAATGTCGAGACAAATCTGCTTGAAGGTGAAAGGTGCATTGGTTCTTGAGCGATGCGGATTGATTAGGATCGAAGATACATCCTCCATTAGCACATCGGTAGATGCATCCTTATCCTCCCGGTTTCCTTTGAAGCTTGAAAGAAACCTTATGTGAAGAGGATCTCCTTCTTCTTTTGTAAAGGGCGGTTCCTTCTTCCTTGAGGAAGTAGCGACTCTTGATGAAGGATCATTGAGAGACACATCGACCAACATATCCGAGACCCAAAATGAGGTACTTCTTGTTCTTCATCGGAAGAAACCACAAGCTTCCTTTTGGAGCTCCTTTGAGTTTGTCCTCTAAGTCCTTGACTTGATTCTGCAGATCTTCAATCTTACTTCCAAGAAGACTTGGTCTCTGCAAGCTCCTTTTCGGACTTGTAACCTCGGACATACACATTGACAAGAGCATAGATAGATGAGAGTGTAATAGGGTCCTCGGCTCCACCAGTGATTGCTCGTGGTAAGGGGCTTCATTGGACCTTCGGTAGAATCATGGTCATGCTCGAGTGAGGAAGATCATCATTAAGAGGATCCCTAACGGGACTTGGTGTGGGTAGTCTATTAAGATCGATTCATCTTGAGTCACAAGTGTGGGTGTTGGTGGGACAAGGTGGTTGGTCATGAGCAACATGAGTTGCTTCAGCAGTTGATGAAGGTCCTCATCTATGTTAACTAATGGATTACCATCGGTAGCAACGGTGAGGAAGGAGGATTATGAGCCACATTCTCCTCATCGCCGACCTCATTACCTTGGGGCAACATGGCGCTAGTAAGGATGATGTTCCCCACAAGTGGGTTCTCATTGTGGCAAACAATTTAGCGATTAAAGTACTTATAGGATAAAAAGCTTGGGCTTGGGTAGAGGTGTCTAAAATCATTTGCGAAACCTTGGGTACATTAAAATTTACCCTTTGTCTTTTGAATATTTTCAACCATGTTTTCGAAAATATACCTAGAAAAATTGAAAGTTACCCTTGAGAAAGACACACAATACCATATCCCGGTTTGGTGAAAGCGGTCCCATCCTCGATCTTGTTGCTTATGCATTGAAGCAGCGTGTGAACCGGGAACCTCCATTTGGACAAGTTCCTTTTTGACCACATATCGGTCCTTGTACCACGATAGCCAATAGCCCTTAGCCCGTTAATCACATCTTCACGATTAGAGTAAAATACTCCATCGGCATCTTCAAGTGAAGCTTCCTCTAATCGGTCCTCTGTAACAATGTACTCTGTTTCATCAATCACGCCTAATCTACATCTCATTCTCTTTCTTGATGATGCCCAAAATTGAGTAATCAAGATTCATATATCTCATTTGGAGAATGAGTTAGAGCATAACAAATCTTGGACCTTTTCAAGAATTCCACCATTGGTTCGTACAATTCATATCCACTACCGTTTCCCGAAATGCAACTTTGTTGTGATCATGTTTAAATTCAAGAGCCATGAGGAATATGAGTGTTTAGGGTTATGATTCTTGAAATGGTGAGTGTTTGTGAATGCGGAATGAGAGGAATTTGTTTGTTTGAAGAGAGTGATGGTGGATTGATAGTTTTGCCCAAATTATAGTCAAAGAAAAATTGACCGTTTGGTTGACTATTCTTGGCGTGTATTGCATCTTTGACCCAAACCAAAACAACACTTGACGAGAACACATGATCAATCTGCTGAAGTTATAACTTCAATGAGAATGCATCAAAGATAAGAATATCTTGGTAAGTTTCTAGAATTCTTGTGCCACCCACTTGCATTAAACTCATTGAACCTCGAATCCGTCTATAAAATGATCCCAATGTTACTCATCTCTTCATCAAGATCCCCAAAAATTACCACAAACCCTAGATGCAAAATAACCCCAATTAACCAATATTGCACCATGAATACCAAACCTGAGATCATAGATCTCACTTCCTCATCTTCTTCATCCTCTTCATCATCATCAAGTGGTGAATCAAACCCATGGTTCCATTACTTTCCTCAACCCTATCCACGACCAAACAAATCGCCCTTTCTTCCTTCTTGAGAAGATGGCGGTGTAGTGAATCCAAGTGAATCTGCGATGATTACGATGACTCCTATAAGGAGGAACATCTTACTCCCAACCTCCGGCACCTCGGTCTCAACAAAGACCTCGTGCGAGAATCCGCCACTCCCAAAGATAGAGGTGGTTCTTGGTCTCATCTGCGCCATCTTTTGGTGCATCAACACATCGTCGTATAGAAGAAGGGCTTAAGGAGGGTGGATCGATTGCATTTTGGTTGAAATGAATAGATGAAGCACACAGGACACGTTATTTTCTCCATCATCCTGCGTGGTCATCGTCATCGTCAATCGTTTTCATCAATCCATCCTCCCATTTTGGTCCTTAGCATCTTCGTCGTCTTTGGTCATGCATATCCACCGGCCGGTTAGGCGAATGGGTGGTTATGCAAGACCTCTGAAAGCAAAGCCGACATCTAATGCATATCCAACATTCACTTAGATTTGAATGAAGGATATACACTAGATTAGGCTTAGCTTAAGTGTCTGACTCGTATCTTGAAGATGCATAGTAGTAGGTTGACTTTATGTAAGTATGGTACATAAGCTTTCTTGAATGAATGAATGAACAATTTGACTTCAATTTCTTTTCTTGATATGAAACTTGATGGAATCAAATTGTATGCTTGATACTTTTGCTTTCGGAAGAAACCGGCAACACTCTTATAGCTATCTTGACCATGTACCATTGAGTCACTCTTGATGAATTTGAACTTGATCATGATATTGACAAGCGTAATCTAGACAAGCGCAAAAGCAGACACAACACAACACAAGAACAACACAAAGACAAACAAACTAAAGGTTATTAGGCAGTTAGTGTTAGTAAAGAATAATGAATAACGAGGCAAAATGCAAATTAGAAAATTAAGAAGATAAAATCTATTAAATAAACGCTATCACTATTGGCAAAATGATGTTTTACAAAGCTTAGGAAGATAGAAAGCAGTTTTAGAAAAATGAAAGCATTTATTGAACAAAATATGACACAAACAAAATATGCGAGTTTGCACAAATCCTCCCACAGGCATATGCCTCCCACAGGCCTATGCCTCCCTTAAACTATGCGATCAAGGGTTTAACATTCCAATATTGACCACGAGTGTTGAAACCTTGGTCCATCAAACGCTTTTGTTAATAGGTGCCACATTATCATCGGTATGAATTTTAGCCACTTTTATCAAATGTTTTCATATGCATCTCTTATAAAGTGGTGCACGATTTCAATGTGTTTAGTTCATTGTGAAAATGGGATTTTTGACTATCACGGATGGTACTTTGGTTATCTATATGAATTGTAGTGTTCATGAAGTTGTACCCATAGTCCGACAATTGGTTTTGAATCGAGAGGACGACCACGACAATTTGCGTGACAACGTACTACCTTGATGGTTGAGGCGACCACAATGGTTTGTTTCTTGCATTGCCAAGAAATCAACCTCTTGCCAAGAAATTGGCGACCTCGGTTAATGGATCTTCTATCGGTTGCACCGGCATAATCACTTGTCACTATATGCTTCCAACTTGAAAGGAGACTCTTTTGGGTACCAAAGGCCTAAAGAGGTTGGCCTTTGAGGTACTTGAAGATCTTCTTGACATTTAGATGGGAAGTAAGTGGGTGACTTGATGTCGAGAACAAACACTCACGACAAATGTAATATCGGGCCTTGAAGGCATTAGATACATCAATGAACCAATCATGGACTGTCTGGATGAACATTCACGGTAGATCTGGTTCATTATTTGCTTTAGTCTTTGGAGCTTCATAAGGTGTTGTGGCGGTCCTAACACCTTCCATACCAAACTTCTTTAGAATGTCCCTCACATATTTATCTTGTGAGATAAAAATGCCATCTTGTTCTCTTGAACTTGGAGACCCAAAAGAAAGTAAGTTCACCCATAGCACTCATTTGAAATTCACCCTTCATTAGGTCCTCAAATTCCACACCAAGCTTCATTTGTGGAGCCAAAATAATGTCGTCCACATAAACTTGCACAAGAATGATGTCGAGTAATTCTTCTTTAGGAGCGAGTTTTGTCAATAGCACCTCTCCTATAGCCATGCTTGACGGGAATGATGAAAGCCTAGCATACCAAGCTCTTGGTGCTGATGTAAGCCATAAAGAGCTTTAACAACCTTGTAAACATGATTTGGGTGATCGGGGTCTTCAAATCCCTTTGGTTGAGTGACATAAACCTCCTCTTCAATCTCTCCATCTGAAAAGCACCTTTGACATCCATTTGATACACCATGAAACCCATGTAAGAAGCATATGCCGGAAAATGCGGTTGCTTCAACTCACAGCAGCAGGCAAACACTTCATCATAATCAATCCCTTCCTCTTGTGCGAAGCCTTGAGCTACTAATCGCTTTGTTTTGATCACAACACCACGAGCATCTCTCTTATTCTTGAGAATCCACTTTGTCCCAATGGCATATTTGCCATCGAGTGGAACCAAAATCGAAACCTGATTGTGAAATTGTTGCATTTCTTCTTGCATTGCTTCTAGCCGACTTGAATCGTTAAGAGCTTGAGAAACACTTGTAGGTTCCACTTGAGAAAGAAAACAAGCAAGCAGACAATGTTTGAAGTACGTGTGATTGTCTCTTTCTTTGGTTGGAGACATAAGAGAAAAGCAATCGCCCAAATTGAGGACTTGTGATAGCCCTTGAGTTCGAGCAGGTGCGAAAGATCACCTATGATGTTGGATTGAGGATGAGCAATGTTGATCCTCACGAGTAGCGATGGGGTGACTTCAATGGATGAATCAAGATTGGTGATTGTTGGTTCAAATCTGACATCATACGAGGGTGAGGTGAAAATGCCGACTTTGGGTTGATGATTTCCAAGATCGGAGGGTTTTGAAAGCGTGTATGAGGTTCTCAAAGTCGAAGACACTTGAGAAGGAACATGAGAAGAAAGCAGCATAGCCTTGATGATTTGTGGATGATAGGTGTGTGAGTCAACTTGGCGAACACGTGGTTTCTGCGACTCCTTCATTATCAATCTCTCCATTCGGTTTCTGCTTCAAGCTTAGCGACAAATTCTTGTGTTTGAAGCCTAGCAAGGTCCTCGACATAATGGGATTCATCTTCATCACTTGTATCGGCGGTATCCTTGGAGGTGGTACACCGCAATATTGTTAGGGAGAAAGAAGGCACAAGTATAGGTTGCTCATCATCTTCAAACTCATTTCGAGTCATCATCAAAGGGACTGCATTGTTAGTGGGAGAAGTTTGAGGGCTGCGATCAGTTAGCCAAGTGTCTAGTGTAACCCAAGGAATCGGTTAAGTAGTCAAGATCAAGGACCATGTATGACCACTGTCCTTGAACATTATGCTTATCTTCCGAAATCTCGGGTTCGGCGTCTCCTCTATCTTCTTGGCTTGCAAATTGTACACCACAGAGGCCTTACTATGGTGAGTAACCCACAATGTAGCCATCATCGACTTTCTCATCAAACTTTCCCAATGGATCCTTGGTGTTGAAATGGTCCTTGACAACCAAAAGGTTTTAGGTAGTGAATGGCGGGAACCTTCCCAAAGAAGTTCATAAGGTGTTTTGAGTTGAGGTCTTGTAATGGAGACCTGTTTAGCACATAGCACTGTTGTGCCAGCACTTGATCCGAACATAGTGGGTAGTTTAGAGTGCAAGCATTGATCTTGCGACCTCTATTAAGGTCCTATTCTTTCTTTCGGCCACCCCATTTTGTTGTGGGGTTCTTGGATTACTATAGTCCCTTTTATACCTTTTGACCCACGAGTTCTATTAGAATTGCATTTTGAACTCTGTCCCATTATCACACGAATACCCTTGACCTTTTTGTTCAAGCGATTTTCAACGAGTGATGAATTGATCGACGCTTGAGAGGTTTCATCTTTGGTTACGAGAAAGAACACCCACAAAATCTGCTATAGCCATCGGTGATAACCAAGCGAAGAACTTATGATCAATGCTTGACTTGAGTTGGACCAAACGGATCCATGTGAAACAGCGAAGAGGTTCGATAATGATGCTCATAGCATTGATAGCTTTGTAAGAAGCTACGTGTTGTTTTCCTTTGTTGCAAGCGACACAATTATGATCATTTGTGAATACTTTGGTGGGAAGACCTTCAACAAGACCCATTTTAGAAAGTTTGTTAATGGTCTTGAAATTCACATGAGCCATCCTCCTATGCCATTTAGTGGACTCATCAAGAGATGCTTTAGCCACCAAACAAGTGAGGTCACCAGCTGGTTGCACTTCATTAAGGTTGAATGTGTATAAATTGTGAGTCGAGGAACCTTGATGAATTGAAGTTTCTTACGGGAGTTTGAAGTCTTTAGGCGACACAAGACATTCATTCTCGATGAAGAGAACTTTGTTCTTAGTGTCACAGATTTGTGAAGCGGAGAATAGGTTGAAATCTTGAAGTTCCTTAACAAAGTACACATTTTCAAAATCCGATGAGGTGTCTTTATGGTCCCTTGCCGTGATACTCCCATCACTTCCTCCAAAGTTACATTGCCTCCTCCTTCATGGGAACAAAGTTGTGCATCATATCTACATTTCGGACATGCTTGGAACAACCACTATCAACAATACCAATATTCTTATGCTTAAGGGATGATCCTACAAACAACAACAAAATATATACATACGGTTAGTGTACAATGGAGGTTCAAGTCATTCTTGACTTGAACACCTTGTGGATCACGAGTTTAGGACATGAAGATTTAGAGGATCCACCATTGTTCTTGGTCCTCCATTGATGATTGGGTCCTTTGTTGGTCCAAGAACAACTGCTGAGGGCTTCACGGCGGTGTTCCCATATCCCATCCCAACATACATAGAGTCAACATATGTAGGCCAATAACCATGTTTAAAGTATGGGCTAGTTGGTTGCACATAAGGTGCAGTAGCGAACCTCTCCAATGAGAGTCGATATTAGGCGCTTGTGGGACATAAGGTGGAATATTAGCAACATTGGTCCACCTAGATCTATGGTTACGGTGAGTAGCACATGCACCCATCTTTGCTCATGAAAATCACAATCCTTAATTAAATGACATTTACTTCCACATACAAAACATGTCTTCTTCTTGGAAGATTTATTTAAATGGGGAGATGTTCGATTACATGAAGAAGTACTTAAATTGGAAACATTTAAGGAATTGTTTTAACAATGATTATTCAAAGATTTAAAGATAAGTCTTGAGAGGAGCTGTCTTGGAAGTTGATTCCTCGTGACTTCCTTAGAAGGCTTGCAAGTAGGCTGGGGTGCATGCTTGGGTGTAGGTTCGGGGCTTGGGAAGGTCGGACTTCTCATTTGAATCACGACTTTCATAGGAAGGAGACCCTTGATCCGATGAATTGTCCTTTGTCGAGCAAGAGACAAAGTCATTAGATGAGGAATCGAGTGCAGCAAGTCTTTGACTTTACGCCATATAGATGATGTGATCCATCAAAGTCAACGATGATGGATAGGTCAATGGGCATAAATTCACCTCTAATAGGTCCGAGGGACGACATGCAATTCACCTTCTTTTACAAAGTTAGCTAACCTATTTGGTGTGGATTCGACCATCATATTTAGCTTCTACTCCTACATACTTTTGAAAGCCTAGTCCTAAGCGGAGGTTCTGTTTGGTATTATAGATTTCACTAGCAGGTTTATCACGATATTAACCATTCCTTATGCCTAGCTATTTCCTCATTAGTTTTGCCTTAAGCTCTAGGTTTTCGAGACACGACTTCATCCTTTGCTTTCTCGAGACGGTTTAAGTAATTATTTGCAACTTCTAGATCAAGCTGTAAAACCTTTATCTTTTCTTCATAAGCTATTTGATTCTTTTGAAACCATACTTTTTGTCTTTCTCTTTTTTTTAATGCTAGTTTATGGGCTTCATTATCAACATAGCATTCATCAAACTTAGGTTTCATAGCATCAAATTCTTCTTTAAGTTCATTATATCTTAGACTACAACCAAATATCTGATTGTGTACACGAGATAGTCCCATCAAAACAAGCGATCATGCCTTTCATCCAAAGTACACCTTGCAAGCAATCCAAGCTTATCGATATCATGAGCTTCCTCATTAACGAGTTCATGTGTAGTCCGGTTGACTGTTCATCCATGGTGAGGAGGCTGCTGAAGCTCGACTTCCTGCTGTTCTGGCGATATGAGAGGTATTTAGCTCCATCTCCACTTTTCTTGTCTTTGCATTCTCTTGAAATGCCCCATCGATGGCAAGTGAAACACTTGACTTTTCTCCTATCAAAGCGGTGGTTCCTTTCCTTGAAAGCAAACTTCCTCCCGGACTTCTCTTGAACCTTTTGATGTCCAGCGTGACAATGCCACTGCATTTTCGGTTTCATTTCCTCCATTTCAAGAGGTCCAAGCGATCAAAGTCTTCATATGCAAGATCTTCTTGAGTATCATAATCGACAACAAGCAGTGAAGAACATCCTCCATCACACTACTAGTCCTAGTTTGAGAACATGGTGGAGTGGGGCGAGGTTATGTGGTGGAGTGGGAGTGCAAGATGATGGGAAGTAGTTGGGCGGGAGATGATGGAAAGTAGTTGGAACTTGAGCGGTACCATTGTGTTGGAGTGAGATGTTCCAACAAAAGGCGCATGTCGAGAAGAAGATGTACGGTGAGAGTCGACATACGGTTCAAGAGTTACGAGTGCATTATACGACTCATCAAAGGTGAGCATGTCCAACCCTCCTTTAGCCTTGAGTGCTATACTAACATGCAACCATGATGGCGGCAAGGACCGCAAGAACTTTGAGTTGCAATCTTCATTATCGGTTTAGCATTAATTTGGTTCGGTGACTCAAGATCCTATGGAACTGTCGTATCCCTTGTGGATACCTTCTTCTTCGAGATATTGAAGTCTGAAGCTGTTGTCTTAGCATGGACTTCCTCATTCTCTTTGATTCTTCATTTCCACGAACCTTGCTTTGAGAGCCATCCATATGTCTTTTGCATCATCCATATGGTGAAAATCACACAGATGATCTTGGAATGGCTTGAAGCGAGAATAGTTTTACTTTATGCTCTCTGCATGGCGGCACTTCTTGGCGGTTTTGGGAGGAGCCATGATGAACTTCCATCCACATGCGGAATCATTTTCTTGAGGCTGTTCCCTTTCTTTACTACCTCCCACAGATTCCAATCAATATTGGAAATCAATTTTCCATCTTCATAGTCCAAAGGTCATACTCTTCTCTTTTCAAATAAGGAAATTTACCATTCTTTGTTTGAGAGGCGGTTTGTTGCATGGAAGTGGTGTTGGTGTTGTTTGTGTTGGTGACTTCATTTCATTATCGGATCGGGCATGGTGAATGAATGTTTGATTGTATGGGGTGAGAATGGTTCTTAGTATCGTAGAGACTTTCAGAGCTCGATACCACTTGTTGAAAACCAAGACCTTGATAGATCTTAAGCACTCGGAGATCGTTAGTGTTGCCTATGTAATCACAAGCAAACTAATGGAAGATCTCTACAACTCGTATTTTGAGCGGAAAGTAAATACAAGTTATAATAACTAAGAACTCTTTGATCCTCTATGGATCTTTTGATTATCGAAACTCTATGTTTCGGATAGTTTACAAGACTTGAAAGACTTAAGAAAAACTTATCTATTACAAACTATCATGGTTTCTTATATAGGCAAGAAACCACAATGAGCGTTGACAATTTACGCTCCTAATACTAACATAGACTAAGCATGCATTTTAGACAAGCATGCAACTAATCATATTGTTTTGTTAATCATATTGTTTATTACGAGTAAGCTCTACATGTCTGGCGCCAACCTATACATACTGTGACGACTTTTACTCTATCTTGAGCTTATCTCTCTCGTGGATTCACATCTTGGTGACAACACGATATCTGCTTTAACACTTCTGTGAAGTGTGACTTGACGAGAATCCATTCTTCTTGGCGAGATCTCTTGGGCGATGCTTGGCGAGAATCGATGGTTACCTTAATTCCCAACAACGTGTTTGTAGTCGTGGTTCTTTGCATCGGGTTAAATGTTTGTATGTTTAGTGCATTTACATGCCCTAACTTAATATTTTTGTAAATATGTGTAAAATTAGGGCATTTGTGTAGATTCATAATGATGTAAATTTTTGAAGTTTTAACAAAAAAATGCATCAAAATATGCGTTTATTAAAATTGCTCACCAAGTGTTTGATAAAATGTCTAAATAAGCTTTTATGAAATGTGACGCACTAATTTAAAGCATATGTGTTTATGACCGATTGATATAACATATAAGGGCATCTGTATGTATATTTGAAACTTGAGATTACAAGTTAGGGCATTAGATTGTGTTAATGCATCTGTAATTGTGTTTGTTGCATCAAGTTGAATGTTTATATGTTTAGCGCATCGTTGAACATATTAGAGCATCGAGTATGATTAGGGCATCAATGATTATGGTTGGTGCATTGTTAGACATATTAAGACATCATTGTGTGTGTTTAGTGTATCAGTTTGTAAACTTTGTGCATCTTTGGTCATAGTAGGGCCTTCATTTGAAGTTCTGTATATTTAGTGCATCGTTGGAAATATTTGGGCATCTGTTTGTATGTTTTGTTCATCAATGAACACACTAGGGAATCAATCGAATATAACTAGTGTAGTGCATCGTCAGACATATTAAGGCATCAATGTGTATGTTTAGTGAATCATTGGAACTACTTGGGCATTTGTTGGTATGTTTAGAGCATCGTTGGAACTACTTGTGCATATGTTTGTATATTTAGTGCATCGATGAATTAGTGCACCAAAAGGGTAGATAGGGCATCTATGAGTATGATTAGTGCACCAAAAGGTAGATAGGACATCTATGAGTATGATTAGTGCATCAAGCAGGTGGGAATTAGTGCATCAAGCGGTGGAAATTAGTGCATTCATTTGCCATTCACAGTTCTTGAGTTAGTAATCATACCATTTTGGCATCTACGGGTAAAAACTTCGTTGTTGGAGCACCATGTGGTGTGATGGATCAAATAAACTACGCATGTGGTTTGAACCATACTTCTTTATTAGTTGTCATCTGTGATGGGCCACGAAGATATAACCCGCTTTAATCAAGTTCTTGTGGTATTTTCATTTTTTTACATAAATATAACAGTGGTATATAAAATTCTCATTTTGGTTATAAAGTGACTCGAATGGTAAACATCTCCTCTTGATATTTGTACATAGTATTTCATGCAAAAATGCCACATTATGGTATTTGTACTAATTGTATGCCTTATTCATGATATATATATATATATATATATATATATATATATATATATATATATATATATATATATATATATATATATATATATATATATATATATATATATATATATATATATATATATATATAGACTTCAAATGAGAAGGCATATTTTTGTGAAAACGCGAAGTGATCACGGCAATCCATTCAATCCTTCCTTTAATTTCAATCTAATCTTTCCTTTAATTTCAATCCAATGGATGATATCATTAAAAAATTATTTTACCACTATAAAATAAAAGCAGCACACGATATCACAAATAAAAGTGTGAACCATCAATTCTCTCCCAAAAGTTATTACCACATACCTTCACCACTACTACTGTGTTCATCATCGACCAACACCACCGCTCACTGCCATTCACCACCATTCACCGCCATCAATCACTACCTTCATCATTAAAAACAATAAATCTCATAATTAAGAGCTCTAATTGTAAAGTCACATAATTACAACTTTGAGATTCGATTTTGGTAAAATCGATGATTATGATGAAGAAAGTAGAATCAGGTGCAATCAATGATGATCATTCAACCTAGAACATGAAGAAGATGAAGTATACAAAAGCTATCAAACAGAGATAAAATGTAAGTGTGAATCAAGTTTTTGATTAATAAATATTTTTGATTCATTTATTCAGATTAAGTTATATTCAGTGTTCATATTCTTTTTAGGAATTAATTAGCTTGATGAATAATTTAGATGATTATTGATACGTTGATGAAGAATGTGAAGGTATAGTTAAAGAAGGCTTCTAATTTGTCGGTGGTTTGTCATTGCATACCACGTGTTCGATGAAATGTCGTAAATGGCGATCTAGCTTTTTATAAAATTATTTTGCATATCAACACCTTCAGATGGTGTTAACGGAAAGTGGTCATTAGTTATGTGATCTAGCAAATATGAAATGATATCGCGTTAAGTGGTCATTAGTTATGTGATCTAGCAAATATGAAATGATATCTGCAGTTCTGAATTTCAATAGAATAGTAGATTTGCTTATAACTCATTTTGTGTTGATGGCTTTAAATAAGGTATTGAGATTTGAGAGGCTTTAAATAAGGTATCAAATGCCTGCATGTGAAGAAATATGGTATCGAATGCCTCACATGTGAAGAAATATGTATCGAATATCTTCACATGTGAAGAAATTTGCTTAAAACTCGTTTGTGTCAATGGCTTTCAATAAGGTATTGATATTTGAGAGGCTTTATATAATGTATCAAATACCCTCACATGTGAAGAAATATGATATCGAATATCTTCACATGTGAAGAAATATAGTATCGAATATCTTCACATGTGAAGAAATTTGCTTAAAACTCGTTTGTGTCGATGGCTTTCAATAAGGCATTAATATTTGAGAGGCTTTATATAATGTATCAAATACCATCACATGTGAAGAAATATGGTATCGAATATCTTCACATGTGAAGAAATTCTTAAAACTCAATTTTGTTGATGGCTTGAAATCTGACATTGAGATTTTAGGGCTTTTAACACTCTTAGATATAATGAGTATAATTTTAGGCGATATTTTGCTATTTTATCGGGTATAATTTGGCTATTTTAGAAAATATTTGGCTATTTTATCGGGTTTAATACACTTATTGAGCCTACAGAGGTCTCACGTTGGTCTATTGTGAACTTTTCTGCACGATGTGACTGTAATAGTATACAATATGTTAGCTCACTGCTCACATATTGTATCTTTTTATTGTGGTGTAAATACTAAATATCATAGATTAAGTTAAGATCAAACTTTTTGTGTCATTCTTGCAGCGTCTTGAAGAGCCCCATTCGTGATCGAAGAGAATCATCAAGCTAAGCACAATCTGCTCTATTCGTGTGGACATGATGTTTGAGCGATAAAGCGAACACCTTTGAGGCCCGCTTACTTTCTTCTATGTATCCTCCTAGAGAGATAATTCGACATCTATGGTTTTCTCTTTCCTTGATCTTTTGCTACATGAAAGCTGTTTTATTTCAAATATTAATCGAATGTTTTGTTATAATGACAGTCCATGGGCGAAAATGCCTAGTGTATTTTGGGATCATTACACGTGTATTGCACCAACTCGGATTAATGATCGGTATCTCACTAACTTGCTTCGAAGATCAATGCAAGGTTTACATTCAACTTAAAGTAATTTTAGTTTCTTGCTTTTTATTTACGAAACTCAAGTATGATCTATTATTAAATGATTTCAAGCGGGTGGTATAAACTCTCTCTATCGATTCGAATGTTCAAATTCAATACCATTAGTTTCAAAGACTCCAACCATTATCTTTGGAATGGATGTTTCCCATGGTTCGCTTGAGCGCTCGGATGTTCCTTCTATCACATTTATTAGTGACAAAATTCGAATGTAATTTGATAATATATAATATTCTTTCTTGGTATGTGTAGGTTGTTAGCTCAAGGAAATGGCCATTTTTCTCAATCTGATGCATCGTCTGTTCACAATCTGCTCCAGTGAAAGGATTGATGTTTTATTCAAACCCGTATCACACGATAAGGACGAAGGGATGATCGAGTTCGATTGATATTCTCAAAATCATAAAACATGTCCAAATTGCTTTGAATTTTAATTTTAGATGATTAGGGAGCAGTTAACCGACAAGAAGATGTAAATAATAGTGATAATAATAAAGTAGTATTGGAGTGGGATAAAGTGTGTGACTCCGTTGCTTCTTTCGCGGGTACCTTTCTGGGCAAACAAGCCACTAAGCATTCACTGTTGCGTGGATAAATGACTATTCGTATGACGATAGCTTACGACAATTCCTGTATGCAAATGGACTTCCATTCCATCCCTATCCCACTTGTATGTATCCATTCTTCTTTCTTTCTTTTACCAATAAGGATTATTATTTTCAAATGCTATTTTTTTCTTATTAATAAATACTAATAAAGGTCAAGTCTGGAATACAAGATGCCCGCCGAGGCTTCTCAGTGGATGGCAGTGAAGCAATCGCACTTGTCTCCATGCTTCAGCTGGCCGACTCCTTGCAGACTAGTCTCATTTCCGCGGATATATTAGCGTCGAACATGAGGAGCCTTTGGTACATTGCTATGGAGGCATTCAAGAGCTTAATACATCGTGCGTTGATGACATCTTGATCAAACAAGGTGTAGATCAGATTATGACAAGTGGGGGTGCGAGAAAAACTAGGCCAACCATCATTGAGAAACTTTGTGCAACTGTTGAAAGTTTACTTGATTATAGCTATGATGCCGTGTGGGACATATCATTTCAAGTTGTAGCAGCAATGTTTGATAAATTAGGTAATCTTAGCTTTCTTTTTATTATAACTCTTATTTTACTGACACATCGTCAAATGTAAGTGATTAATCTTAAGTCTTGAACCTACTCTTTCAGGTGAGTCTAGTTCGTACTTTTTTTAAGGTGCCATTAAGAGCTTGGAAGGCATTCAAAAGTTGCCAGATGAAGATTTTCCTTACAGGAAACAGGTAAAATTTGGTGTATGAAAAACTTTTCCTTTCAATTTTTTCGTGTTTTAATCAACACATTAACATAAGTACTATTTTTTGTATTTGCGTTGCATGATTGCATGGTAGCGACTTTAGTCGCATTAGGTGCGAAGCATTCTTAAGTTTCTACCTTTGAATGTATAAGCACAAGACCTCTCGATGCCAACGTATGGCTTTCCCTATCACGAAGCGTAATATAGTGGGTGCTCGGTTAAGCTTTTCAATGAATCGTTCTTGGATCTGGTTCGAGTCTTGGTTGAAATATGCAAAGGTACTAGTGTTTTCTTTTTAGTTTGTGGTTCTTTTCTTCTCTTTCATGCTTTATTGATGTATTTGGTACTTACATGCTCCGCACCAAAGATGAGCAAGAAGGTAGAATTCATTCGGCCGGGAGCATTGATGGACTTGATACTCTATATGGTCTTTGTTGCCTTCGTTTTGCAACTATCCTCACGGATCTTGACGAGAGTTTCAAGTTTAGAAAAGGCATTATGCCGTGCCCTTCATGAACAACCTTGATTTGCGTGGAGTAATGTCGCTCCGATCTCTGATTCTCATTCGACAAAATAAAGAAGTGATTGAAGGGGAAATGAACCTCCGGTAAGGAACTCGGCATTTGTGAACAGGCGGTTCCCGCTACACTTGAAGTTGCACTCGTAATCTTGATGTGTTAAGGTCCTCTGCACGGGAGATATTGCCGACACTATCGTGAATTTTCATCAAGTCTTCTAAAGATGATGGTGGATCTTTGCGGTATATTCATCAAGTCCCTAAACTATCTATCTATCCACTCGTAAGATAATTTTGCATGATCTTTGTTCTAACCGATTATTTTTCCATTTTGTAGAAAACAATTGGTGAGTTTGCGTCCATAGTGACAAAAGTGTAGTCTCGCGGTTTTCAAGAGCACAATGCGAAGTTCTTGAAGGTGGCCGAGGAGGCGGGCAAAGTACAAAATACCAAAGGTTCGATTCGATGGAAGTAGACAACTCATCGGTGAAACTTCATTGTTGCAAACGAGGTAAACTTTTTCTTTTAATCCTTGGTTCTAATATTTAGTTTAGTTTGACTTTTTTTTTGACAGATAATGCATTTTTTTTCAGGGCACAGTTATTTGACTTGGCAGTCTCTCACTTTTACCAGGCTGAGGTACAAAGGAGGTTGATCTTTTATTCGTTGCAATAGTAGCTACATTGAAGGTGAGCTGATCAACACTTCACAATAAGAACTGGAGTTGTGTGGCCAAAATTTATCGTTTCCTGCTTTGTGAACATGGTTAACATTATTGATATACATCTGATTGTAGGATGAGGAAAGTTCGATTCAAAAGAAGGCTTACAAAGTTCTTTCAACAATTCTTGAGGTATTCTATTTTGCACTTAAAAGTAAAAGATGAAAAAACATGTCTTTCTGTATTATTATGATCTCTTTTATTTTGCCTTCGTGGCCTATTGTTTTGCTAGTAAAAGAATACAGATTTTCTGATTGAACATATGTATAATTTTGGTCGGACAGCATGATGATGGTTTCATAGCAAGCAAGCTTGAAGATCTACTCAGTCGATGTTTGAAGTGATGCATTCATGTCATTTTTCACCAAGCGACAGAGACTTGTTGTTTATATTTTCGATCGTTCATGTCTCAAAGGTAGTGAACACATTAGTTCAAAAATTCTATACGTTCGCAAACTAGAAACCATAAGCATTTAAGAGGCTTCTTTTGGGATGAATCGTAATAAATGAAGCGAGATTTTGCCTCTTTCTTGACTGAAATTGTACTTGGACTTAAAGAGGTACTATCTAAGTCATCTTTGGAATTCGTTGCTATTAAATTGCTTTTGTATTCACCATTGAAAATTTGAAGTAAAATTTACATGCTTGAGTTTACAACCGATTCTACTTCTCGTTTGTTGTTTATATGAAAACCTCTCGAAATTTTTCTTGAATATATGATTTGCAGGCTAACAAGAAAACAAGAAATAGAGCATATGAGATTATTGTCCAAATTGGTCATGCTGTGTGGATGAAGATAACGGTGGAAACAAGGAGAATTTGTATAACTTCTTCAACATGGTAAAGAACCTTCTGATAACAACACATTGGTTTGCGGTAGTTATGTAGAAGTGATTTTAATACCGTGCCTAAATTTTGGTGTAGGTGGCTGGTGGTCTTCTTTGGGAGACCCCTCAAATGATCAAGTCAGGAGTGAAGGGCATAGCTCGTTTGACTTATGAATTCACCGATCTTATATCCAAGGCTTTCAATGTTCTTCCATCCGCATTTCTCCTTCTCGGAGAAAGAACAGAGAAATTAATAAAGTAAGTAGAGTTGATTGTAAGAAGTAAAACATAGATTTTAATAATGATCATGTAAACTCGTATGTGTAAGAAGGGTGTGGTGGCTTTTACCGCATGTATAATGGTCAAGAGTCTAAGTTCAGAGCGATGCTTCTTATTGCAGGCTAATTTAGGTTTGCTCAAGGTATTAGTTGCCAAGTCACAAGCGGAAGGATTGCGAGACCCATATGAGGGAATGGTGGAGGCCTCACGAAATGGCAAGGTAGCCACAAGAATCATTTCAAAGCAAAGGTTAGCAAATCACTTGACTTCATTAATTATATATTGGTTTTATGGTATTATACCCAGTACCCAACCAAAATCGAACCGATCGGTTTGATTCGGTTTCAATTTTGTCGCCTGTATATAAATCTGGTTGCTTAAAATATAAGTGATCGTGAAGGAGGGTAGATGATGATCAAGAGTGATCTTTTAAAACTCAGCGAAAGTCTGTCCTTAGAGTGTATGTGCTGAAAATTTGTGTAGTGATCGCGATAAATTGTTCTTCCATTGTTTAAATTAAAAACCACATCATCGAGGTAGGCAAGTGAAAAATAGTCCAAACTTATTTTCAAATTACAAAGATATAAGAATCTACTATCTAGGTTTGCATCTTCTGAGTTTGTATATAGTTGATAAAAAGCAGTCAAGAACAGTTTATTCTCTAAACCAATTTGCTAAAATTGTTCTTGGAATAGCCCTAGATGATCGCATGTTATTCTTACAGTGAAGTTGCTCCTTGAAATGCTTGTGAAGAAATGTGGTCTTGAGGTCATTAAGGAAGTTATGCGGAAGAGCATATGAAGTCGCTCACGAATATAAGAAAGGTTTGTTGTGGATCGGTTTCTTTATACAATCGACTTGAACTTAATAATATAGGTTGCTAACGGTGGTCGTTGAA
This sequence comes from Chrysanthemum lavandulifolium, assembly GCA_022545495.1. Lineage (NCBI taxonomy): Eukaryota > Viridiplantae > Streptophyta > Magnoliopsida > Asterales > Asteraceae > Chrysanthemum > Chrysanthemum lavandulifolium. Next base: position 94,062,194 of record CM040246.1, read on the forward strand.
ATGCGATAAAAGAACGGAAAGAACGAAAATATCTTGCTAACACACCAATTCACCATCATCACATCTAAAAATATTTTTGATATCACATTAGCATCATTGATTGATAATTACATTCTTCTTTCTCTATAGGTATTTTGATAAGGTGGAATCATACAAAAATATTCTCGATTTTGGTGATGAAGAAACCGACAATGGAAATTCGATGATATGGATACCAAGACTTTTCTTTGGTCGACATAGCTTGCCCAATTCCAAAAGATCTCTACATAGGTTTGTGTTTTTTATCTTAGAGAACGTATTCAAATGTGGCATTTACCATCATCGTGAAAGCGCTATGAAACTAATCATTTTATCTATTCAAGTGTTGATGATTTTGTGTTAATAAAATCCTTTTTCCGCTTGCAAATACAAAAGAAAGAAAAGAAAAAGCGTATTCAAAGCAATCGCTTGTTCGCTTATGCCAAAATGTCGGTTAAAACATGTACGCTCTTGTTGAAGCTCTTGTTGTGACTTTATTGAAGTACATAAATGTTTATTTGCGAGATCCAAGCGAGCGGGGAAGAGTTTGCGGAAGATACATATGAGCGGTTAGATGATGAACCACTTGACTTGCTTGACCGTCAAAAGACACGACAATCTCTTAGATCATCGATCATCTAAAGAGGAAGCTACGATCGACGAAGAGCGAAATAGATCTTGATGGACGACTTATAATTCGGGAGGATGGGACAACATCGAAAAGAATCTGCGCTGCAACACGATTTTGACGCAAGAGTCAAGCGTGCAATAACCGATCGCTTAACTCACGAAGCGTAAAAGCGTAGAAAAATGAACGAGACGGTTGGGCCTACGGGTTCGAATACTCAAAAGCAAGAAGGCGGAGATTTGAAGAGGAAGGGTAGCTTGAGCCATATGCTTATTGGCCACCGGATCGCAAGATGGTTAGCCGTAGGCCGAGCATCGAACCGCAAGGAAGGGCATGTCAAGTGTGGTAAAGGCATCAAAGAGGCTCGAGGCGGACCGTCTCCAATGCGTTGTCAATGAAGGTTGAAATTGAAAGAGGAGGCAAAAGAAGACCGACGGAAGAAACATGTTTAAAGTATGAGTGTATTTTAGAAGGGTAGAAGCAAGGCTCATTTGTGATGAAATATTACTTTTGAATGTATACAAATATATTCGTTTTATAAAAGATATATCAACCAATTTGCTTGTGAGAAATAACTTGGTTTCTTTCTCGCATTTACATGTTGATCTTATTGTTTTGGTTGCATCAAATTGGTCATTAATGCACGAGCTTCCTTTTTATATTGTTTTTAAAGGGTTGAGGAACATTCTCACACATGGGGTACCATTTGAACTCGACTTGTTAAGCATATGGTCATCTTTGGTTGTTAAACTTGAGCTCATTTATGTGTAAACAAAGATATATATATATATTTCTTAGGCTCGTTTAAGCTCACGAGCCTAATCAATCTTTATATATAAATCCACGGACTCGAGCTCGGTTATTAAATGAACCCGACTTAGGCTCGAGTTTGTTTAAGCTCACTCACTGTTTCAAGCTTTTACCAATCCGATTCGAGTTTTCACGAGGGCTTGACTCATTTCCATCCCTAGACGTTGTCTAAGATTGAAGTAGAGGCAGGATTTTCATGGCCGCGCCTGATGCTCTATTATATATTCTGGTATACTCTCGTTCTCGTGGGATCCTAACGTAAAGGTGAAAACTATCCAATTTGGATACCGATGGTTATTTAGAACAATATTGAAATCTGGACAATAATTTTGGAATAAGGAACAAAAAGTAGAGCTTAAAGATTGCATCTTCATACAAATATTATTACAAATGTGTGGCGATCATATCATCAAAACAATATCTATAGGCCACCAAAACCAGCATAAAAAAAATCCAACAAACAATATATCTCATCTACTTCAAAATGTGGCTAGTACAGATGGAAGCAACAATCGGTGAAGGTCTATCATTAGATCGGATAGATAGATTTATATCGCTTAATCCGCCCACCTTCATCTTCCACTCGCTTTTTCTTCTCTTTCCGACCATTGTTTGATCGCAAAAACTAACAAGGCCACATAAGTTATGCTCTTTTATATCTTGTTTCTCAACTCATGCAAATAACGCTATACTTGGTTACATGATTTTCCTTACCATTCTTGAAAATAGTCACTTGCACCGGCTATTGGAAAGCACAAATAATATTGACGAGTTGTGACCTCCAAACCCGAATGAATTAGATAAAGCCACCTTAACATCCAGTTTTTCTTTCTTTGGGCCAACCAGCACCTTTTGTGTCCTATGAAAAATCATTATGTTAATCCATGGCCACATGAAAGTACATCATAGATCTTAATCTAACCAATCCCACACTAAAACAGCAAAGAGCCATTAAATTGCTGGCACCTATCAACAGTTTTTTCAACAGACAGCAGAGAACAATACATACCACGCCTTTTTCTGGATTTTCAAGATTAATATTTGGATGAACCCAACCTGTCCGTATAGCCTACAAGAAGATTGCCAAAATAACAAGTTTAAAAGTATCTCAGTTAGCGGCAGAAGAACGGGGCCGAAATAAGCAGATAAGGAAATGATAATAACGACAAGTCGACTCATTTTTCACCAAAGGCACATAAACCAATATCTAAGAAATGTTCACTAGAAAAGCGAAATTCTCATAGCGGTAACAAAGCATATGTTTTAGTCAAATCTTTGATTCACAATTGTTATTGAGCAGTTGGAGCGGAATGATTTTACTTAATCAAGTCCTTGCGATGTCATCTTTCTAGAGTCATACTCTAAATTCTTTCTGGCATAAAGTGCCGAGAAAAGCAAGCAACAACATTTTTTGCTAAACTTAAACAAATTGGCGTTGTCAACAGTGAATATAACAGTTCATGTACTAGAAAATTATAACAGCCTGGCCTCATTGGCGTTAACCCAACAATGAAGTTCCAGCCTTACAGACAGAACATATCCTAATATTCAAAAGGTCTCAGTAAATGAACATACAACATATGTTAAATAATTGGCTAATCTCATCATCAACATCATCGTTTTCAGACATTACTGACGAGGTAATGGCGTTTATGTCCAAAACCTTACTCGATTCCTCAACTTTATTATCGTCTTCTTCATCATCATCAACCCCTTCTAAAAATGGATGAGCTAATAGCATCTCAGCAGTCCATCTAAACATAGCTTTCCTCGAGAAACACCCTTTTAAAAAACTCTTCACCTCTCTAGAATATTATGTCTGTCATCCCGTTGGCACTGATGAAATACTTGCCCACTTGTGTCCTTAGATGATATTGAATTCCCATAAGAAATTTCATCACAATATGCCAAACGGATACTAATACAATAAAAAACTACCTGACAAACTAAGCTTGGTAACTCTACACGGAAAATAAAAGTATCTCCAATAAATTAAAGTCTAATCCAAGCTACCCCCTATCTTATGATATGGTTCCTCTTGTTTTTCTTTCTATGCGGGCATGTTACATGAGTAGAATACTAGAATTTACAGGATAAAACATAGAACTTTTGCAGATTAATTTCGCTTGTCGTCTTAATCACCACATAGACCACATATATTTGATTTTCACAGGCTACAGCAACATTATGAAATTATTGGTTGAGCATGAGCATGAACAGAATTTGTAATGTGGCATTTTGTTCAATAAGAATTGAGTAGATAAATAAATTTAGGAAAATGCTTTGACCATTTGTCAATTATCCGAGGGGGTGTTTGTTTTAACTTTTATAAGGGGCTTATCAGCTTTTATAACTTGAATCGGTTATACAAGGGGGTTTATAAGCTCTATTTTGGTGGCTTATGGGCTTATTAAGTTTTCAAAGCTTTTTCTTTCTCACCTTCCCTCCCTATTCTTATCATAAGCTAATCCAAGCGTATAACATAAGCTTAGCTTATTCATTATAAACCATAAACTACTTATTGAAAATGCGCTTAAGCCCACAAGAGAAGCTCGACAAAGACTCTCCCTCGAGATAACTTTGATTGTACACAAGTAGACCGAAAATAGTATATATGTTTCACGATAACGTATGCTGTGGTTTCTATAATAATGAAAGAGTGATAAAGGGATATGAAAAGATGGAAAGTGATAGTAATAGGTACCAACCAGGTCCATGAAAACAAACTGGGAACCATCCTTGTAGGTGAATCGTTTGGTCTCTTTAGGTATATTTGCATGTTCGATCTATAATAAGCATAAAAAAAAGAGATTAGATTAGCACAGCATAATGGGGGCGGGCGAATATAATGTAGGAGATATAAAGGAAGGAATAGTACCTTGCTACCAGCACGGAAGTTTTTTCGACAGAGTTGCCGGTGATGTGATTCTTGAGAGTAGTGCGGACATAGGCAGCGCCTTTACGAGGCTTCACATGAAGAAACTCTGCAGCAGGCATTCATTAATAGGAGATTAACAATTTGTTTGTTTAACTAGTAGTAATAACAATATTCACACAATGCATATTTTCACATGTGATGAAGTTGTTCACTCACCTTAAAAAGCTACAAGACGTATGTGACAAAAATGTTCACACATCTTAAAAAGCTATGATGAAAATTTTCACGTGTGACAAAGTTGTTCACACATCGTAAAAAGCTACGAGATATATATTTTCACATGTGTAGAAGTTCTTAAAAAGCTACGAGACGTATATTTTCACATCTGACGAAGTTGTTCACTCACCTTAAAAAGCTACAAGACATATTTTCACATGTGACGAAATTGTTCACACATCCTAAAAAGCTACGAGACATATATTTTCACATGTGTCGAAGTTCTTAAAAAGCTACGAGACGTATATTTTCATATGTGACGAAGTTTTTCACTCACCTTAAAAAGCAACAAGACGTATATTTTCACATGTGACAAAAAATTGTTCACACATTTTAACAAGCTACAAGACGTATATTTTCACATGTGACGAAATTGTTCACACATCTTAAAAAGCTACAAGACGTATATTTTCACATGTGACGAAATTCTTCAAACATCTTAAAAAGCTACGAGACTATAGTCCTATACGTTCACATGTGAAGAAATTGTTCACACATCCTAAAAAGCTACGAGACGTATATTTCACATGCGAAGAAGTTCTTAAAAGATAGCCGACGTATATTTTCACATGAGACGAAGTTGTTCACGCACCTTAAAAAGCAAAAAGACGTATATTTTCACATGTGACAAAATTGTTCGCACATCTTAACAAGCTACAAGACGTATATTTTCACATGTGACGAAATTGTTCACACATTTTAAAAAGCTACAAGACATATATTTTCACATGTGACAAAATTGTTCACACATCTTAAAAAGCTACGAGACTATACGTTCACATGTGAAGAAATTGTTCACACATCCTAAAAAGCTATGAGACGTATATCTTCACATGTGAAGAAGTTCTTAAAAAGCTACCCGACGTATATTTTCACATGTGACAAAGTTGTTCACGCACCTTAAAAAGCAACAAGACGTATATTTTCGCATGTGACTAGGTTCTTCACACATCTTATAATACTTGTAGTTGTAAATGTGCTCACCTATACATTTGTCGAGTGAAAACTAAATCTCTAGATAAGAAAGCATAACCGTAAGTACTATCAAAACTACTAAAACAATGATTCAGCAAATAAAACTAATAGCTTGCGCAATATTGGTTCAGGCATTTCATCAAACAGTTGATATGCATTATAAACTTCAATCAATTTGGTGCAATGATAGCGATAAAAGTACTAAATGAACAACTATTACAAGCAATGGTCAAACTGAACACCGATTACAACATGTGAATGATGATGAAAGTATAAGAATTTAACCTTTTGAAGAGCAAATTTTAACCTAATAACCTCCAATGGAGGTTTGTGACAACTATAAGCTCAAGGAGATGATCAATATTAGTGACATAAAGGTGTTGCTATGGCGGTGATTCGTACTCCAATGGCGGTTTGTGTTGTTGTGGTTGGTGGAGATTGGAAGCGATGGTGGTTCAGTGAGAGAGCTATAATTGTGGCTTTGTAGTGATCGTTTGATTACGCGTTGTAGTAGTGGTTAGAACGATGGTGGTTTGAACGGCGGTGATGCGACGGTGTAGTCGTGGTTATGATCGGAGACTTTTAGTAAATGGGAGAGGATCGTATTTTTCACATCCGTATGTGCGATATGTGTGTTTTTTTCTTTATATATTACTTGTGATGGGTTTTAATTAAAAACATGTTTTTGTTTAGTATATGATAGATTAATCTAAGCCATTAGATCTAAAAAAAAGAGGGATTAGATGGAGGGTTAAGATCTCTTCTCGCGTTCTCACAAAAATTAGACTTCTCATGAGAACCATATATATATATATATATATATATATATATATATATATATATATATATATATATATATATATATATATATATATATATATATATATATATATATATATATATATATATATATATATATATATATATATATATATATATATATATATATATATATATGTATGATATATATCTTATATTTATACATAGAATCAATAAAACGTAAAGTTGGTTTGTTTATAATCATACTTACAAGGCATCTACTATGATAAACTTTTATAAAAGTTTATAATAATGCCAAGTCACCTTACATCATTAATTCATAAACCTTTTTCTTGTTATAAGCCTTTCTCTATTATGTATAAAGTTCTAAAACCTTTATAAAAATATCAATAAACACCAATGCATTAAATTTAGAAAATGTTCAAGATGTTAGACCTTTTAATTCCACATAAGCATGAAACACATTTCTACTATGGTTAACAAGTGATAGACATCTTCAAAATTTCTTAGACCTTTTCATAAACCACCATAGTGGATGCTCTAACAACCCATTATACATCATAATTAAGACACGGGATATAAAACACCCAAAACAAATAAACACACAAAGACCATTTCATTCAGTTTATTTTTGTCTCTCTCTTTCAAAACTTAAAATACTCACACTTTTTTCTATGCACCTTCATGCACGTTCATTAATCTCTTCATAATAAAAACCAACAAAGTAAACAAAGCATCAAGAGTTATATTTCCTTCAGGAGAAATTCGACAATATCGTGAACAAGTAAAAGCAACCGAGGTCATGCTAAAGTGTCCATCTTTTTTCATAGTCAACTCAAGATCATTAAACATAAACCGAAGATTTTTTCCATTATCCGCGGATGAAGACTTAGAGCCCGGGAATATTTATATCATGTTTTCGATTAGGATCTGGATAATAACATGGGAAAAAGGATTTCTGGGAGAATTACACCCGGTATAGCTGGCGAAGGAGGCGGTGGAGGCGGCCGAGGGGTCGAGAGTAGTGGTTGATGCACCGGAATTTAGTTATAGAATGGTTGTTTGTATGTCAAGAAAGCCATTTTTTGATACTATTATAGAAGACCCTATTGGTGCAAGATGAGTTTTTTTAAAACACTGGTAGAATAGAAATTTGGAAATAGTCATATAGTAGTATTTATTTTTTTAGTGTTTTAGAATATGAAAAATATATATGAGAACAAAAGAGTTGGATTTTGGGTATTCGGATTCAAGAGTTGTGAAAGATAAATATGTTATTATTTATGCATATTGTATATATAACACGAGAAAAAGAAAATAGTAATGTAACAATTGTAGATTTTCTTTTCTTTACTTTATCTTAACGAGATTAAAGTTTGTGTGGACTTTTCGGTAAAACCGACTCAAATCGAACCGCATGCACCTCTACATATAGTCAATATCACGAAAAACATATAATCGAAATATATTGTTCGCCAAAAAATTAGTTATAGAATGCATGCATGAACGCATGTGCAGTGCGTATAAATAAATACTAAACGATCTCTGAAATTAATTAACAATCGATTGACACCATCATAATGCCCGAGGTTACAGTAATTTGTGTCGACAGTTGTTATTGGGTGAGCCACGCCAAATGGGGGCTCAAGTCGAAGCTATTAATTTCTATTGTAAATAAAAATTAAAAATTCATCCACTGAATACGGTTTGCTTAGCAGCAATGGGTGGGAGACCATGTTTTAGTGAGCCTACTCGCGATCTTGAGGAGATCTCGTCTGCCTTGAAACGTTTGTCATACACCGGTATGATCATGCATATACCCATTCGTCATGTTATGTGTTATTTTAACGTATCGATCTTCCAAAAAGAAGGCTTGTTGTGTTTGCTGGAGGTCTTGTACTTATGGGGAGGAAATTCTTGGGAGAGTGTGCAACGGCGCTCAAAGAGTCCAACGTAGCTGTTGATGTTATCAACTTTTACAGGGGCCAAGAAAGAAGCCATATCTTCAGGATCACGTGTCTCTCTCAGTAAACAACTTGAAAGCTCTCCAATCATGCCTCATGTTGGAGACTTGGAGAAGATGCTTTAGTAGCACTTGCCTGCCTTTCAATGCAAGAGAAGAGAAAACCGCGGGAGTACAGGCCTATCAGAGAAGATGAAGACGCCGAAGACGTTGAGCCACTTGGAATGAAGAAGGATCATCAGTTAGCTAATTCCAAAGTACGTGCTACAAAAGATACACCCTGGTTCCCAGAAGTACAAGGCTCTTGAATTTGCTGCAAATGTTGGCCCACATGGAATAGGAGCATCAGTTAGCTGGTTCCAAAGAGCCAAAAACGATTTACCCTGGCTCCAGAATGACATTTATTAAAAAGGGAGGACAAAACTAGAAATAAGAGTGTTGGAAGCCAAGAATCAAGTTGCCTGCTGAAGTGTTGATATCTTTTCCTAGAATGTCCATATCTATCTACTAATCAAGGACGGAACAGGGGGTCCTGCGTGTGCCCCGGAACCCTGGATTTTTTTTCTTCCATATAGTGTTAATTATTGAAAAAAACATCGATTTTTCCTAAATGTAGCTTAAATGCACCTGGTCCATCGGTAGTATGTTCATTTATTTATCGTTTTAATGAATTTTTCGATTTCATTCACTTTTTAACTTTATTATATTACCGTTCAAAATTTTTTGGGCACCTGGTCATATTTGGTCCTAGTTCCATCCATGCCACTAATACACTCCAGACTCCACATCTAATATCCCTTGTATGGCTGTGCGCGTTTTTTTTTTTTTTTTTTTTTTTCAGATCAGTAGCACGGTCTCAACTTACCTTCATAGTGATATTTGGATTTTTCATTTCTTGTATATGATTTACTTTTAATTTTAATTGCAGTATCATACATGTAATTGTCAAAATCTGATTTGTATAGTGTTTTGGTTTATACTCCTACCCTTTATATGGAACTGCAAAAAAAAATGTACCGGCTATTTGTTGTTTGTGGTTTTCTTGGCACATATAGTTGGACATCTTGGGATTGTGAGGGAAAGTCCGGAAATGGCATGGGAATACCGCTGGGATTGCAACCTCTTGGGTGGACATCATACACGAAACACTTAACCACAACTTCACAACTATAACTAATTGCTACTCTAAATTTCCGACGCTATGCGCGGGTACTCGCCTAACATTGGCTTTTTGATCCGGTTAAATGTCGAGTTTGAATATTGCTGCAGTTAACTTAAGTTTTTTTTGTGATAGTGTGCAGTCTGTTGTGGACTGTCAAATTTGGGAAGAGGTTACCTGCATAGAGGGCTGCATTTTGTCTGTACACTTTTGCTGTCTCTGGTCTCTGGTCCTTTCTGCTACATTAATACTTTTGCTTGGTCTGGCTAATTTTGAGAAAGTGATGATTCTGCAGCTTACTATTTGGGATGCAAGTGCTCATGTTTTATATTATGTATCCTAGTTTGGTTTGCTTTGTCTTAGGTTGACTTTGTGTCTATTGTCAAGTCCTGTTGTTTTGTCTTGTAATGTTTCTTTTTTGGTTCCATTATTGTTAAGTATATTGTTAAGAATGATCCATAATCACACCATTTTTTCTTATACATGCATCACACTGTACAACAGTTTAATGCACACTGTACAAAACAGTAATGTACAATTGTGGTGTATGTATAAAAAAAAATGGTGTGAGTATCAACTGTCATTGTTAAGGCAGTGGATGTCTTTGTAATTGGTTTGTTTGGTTTGGAATAAATTGTCTTTAAAAAAAAATGTTCCCATCTAAAAAATATATAAAAACTATTGAAAAATGATAATTAGAAAATTAAATAATTATAATATTCAAGTCCACATGTGTAAGTCACCTTGAGATACTACTAGCAGGCTGTACCTAACACCTCTTTGAATCTCAAGAGTACCAACTAACCCAAAAACCTTTGAATGGACAAACTTGCCCCTTTAGGCTGCTAATACATGAAGGGGTAGGTAGGTACTAATTCCAGAAGTCAACAGAAAAGATACAAAGCAGTAAATTTTTGTGGAGCTAGTGAGTAAGAAAGATGATGGAATATGTGGGCATGGTTGGAACACAGGTGGCACAAGTGCTGCTGATGGTGTACAGCAAGGAAGCCATTGCAGATGGCATGTCAAGCTACTCCTTCATCTTCTACTCCAATGCTCTTGCTTCACTTATCCTTTTTCCTCTTTCTTTTATCATCCACAGGTATATTTTGTTACCAGTGTTTATTATTAGCATTTAATCTCATTCTATGGATTGGTGTATATTTGCTTAGTAGTATATGATTAGCATGTTGATTGAGGTGGCCCTATGTCATAAACCAAAAGAGGCCCACTAAACACAAAAGAAAGTTTTATGTAACAAGGACCCAAAACATCAAAACAACGATACTAAAATGAAATTTGTGTGGCCCTCGTTGGCTCTACTATAATTGCACTCCTCTAAAGACGGCCCTGATGATTATGAGATGATTGAGATTGGTTTTGCTTAGTGCTGAATCTATAGGTGAAATTCACATGAACATCGTTCCACCGAAACATCAAACACATGCAAAACTATTATAGAAGTTTTTCTAGCTGTTCAAACTATTTGGAATCAACTTATCCCCTTATTATAGCGGTTTCACATCAAAACCTTTTACCTTTATAATATGATTTGCCAAACACCCCAAAACAAGCTTATTGATACAACATTAAGCTTATAAGCACATTGTGAAAAAAGAAATAAGATGTTAACTGTTTAAATTAATGTTCAGAAAACTACCTATGAGGAGCCCAGATTCTGTAATTAGAGGGTCCAGTGACCCCTGCTCACTATGCCCGCTATATTTTAGTACTTGTAATCTCTATATAAGATGTAATGAATGAAATACAAACCCTGCATAATTTCATTCATCTTTATGTTTTTGTTGCAGATCGCCAAATCCTCCTCCACTTAACTTCAGGGTGATATGCGGATTTTTCATTATGGGCCTTCTAGGGTATGTAATCTACAACGATATGTTTTAGCTAGAAGTTTGTTGATGTTCTTTCTTTATTATTTCTGTTTGTTTATTGACTGGTTTTTATTATTTGAAGTTTCTTGGCACAAATATTTGGTTATACTGGTGTCTCATTATCCTCTGCAACTCTTGGAACCACGTTACTAAATCTCATTCCAGGTTGTACATTCGTACTAGCCATCATTTGTAGGTAATATAAATCTCTTTATTATCGCCTCAGTACTATTTGTGCAACATCGAGTCTAAATCAATTTAAATTGGTTGTTTTAGGATGGAAGCGGCTGACTTTAGAAGCAAAACCACACTGGCAAAATCCATCGGCACTGTAGTGTCAATTGCAGGGGCTATCATCATGACCCTTTACACAGGCCCCGCAATTCTGCCCTCTACTCTAGAATCAGAAATCACTAACAATCTTCTTGCGCAACCATCAAACTGGGTACTTGGAGGTATCCTTTTATCAGTTGACGCCGTATTTGCTTCTATGTATATCATTTCACAGGTAAAATAGTACATTAGTACATTATAGTCATTTGTGTATTGACGTATTCTTGTTAACAACTTGTTTGTTGATGTTTTCAGGCATTTGTCCTTAAGAAATACCCTGCGGTGGTGACTGTAATGTTAAACACTGCTTCATCTGCACCATTTTATCAGGTCTAGCTTCTTTCATTGTGGAAGCTGACCTGAGCGGTTCTAACTTACTGCCTAAGAATAGGCTATATTCTGTCCTCTACTCGGTAAGTAGATATTATCAGCTACACTAGAACAAATGACGGTTTATAATTTTGTAATTAATTTAAACTGTTGTTTAGTATTAGTAGCTTATTTTTGGTTATATAGGGGATTTTTGGGTATGCTTTTCAAGTCACGGTACAATCATGGTGTGTACGAAAACGAGGTCCCCTTTTTGTTGCTATGTTTCATCCGGTGGGAATCATAATTTCAAATATTATTGGTGTCATCTTTTTAGGCGATGGTTTCTATCTTGGAAGGTAAAGTTGTTTTAACCAACTTAGTATTGTTTGTTTTTTGCCTCTTATGTTTACGTTATTTGACATCTGCACTTTACACATTTTGTATATCTAAATGGTCATGGTACACATAAGTATTCTAAGACTCCCGGATAATTTATGCAGTTTGTTGGGATCAGTTGTTGTTGTGGCTGGGTTTTATACTGTGATGTGGGGAAAAGCCAAAGAACAAAAGGTCGCTGTGGTTAACTCAAGTGTGAGCTCAAACTTGGACGATAAAGTGGCTCCTCTCTTGCAAGATGTAGAGGAGCAAAATAACCGGATTGCCTGACTCATACATTAATGTGGATCGGTGGGAACCTGCGAAACAAATTAGAAAATGGGACTTGCTTCAAACATCACTCTCAATCCGGGAGTCGATCAATAGTTTCTGTCAAATCTGCAGGTTTAGTTTTTATTTTAGATTTATGTGTTCATTCCATATTTACTTCACCTTTAAATGCATCTCACGTGAAACCATTGAATGTATGTAAGTCGCGTCTTTATCTTAGGAAATAGTTTTCGGTTCCTTTTGGTTGGATATAGAATTTTTATTTTTATTATTATTTATTTATTTTTTGGTAAAACATACCAAAAAATAGTTGTCCTGTTTATAAAGACCTTATGTAATATTAAGACAATTGAACATTAGTAAATAGTAAAAAAAAAATCTCATTGTTTAAGTGTTTATCAGAGGTTTGCTAGTCAATCTAACATTAAAGCTGTTCATTTGTTTATATCTTGTGTATTTTATAGTTGTTAAAAATGTGTTGGGTATAAAAAAAAGTGAATTGAAGCAAGTATATAAGATATTGAGATTAATATTATTCATAAGTAGCGTTCAACTTAGGTAAATCAAAGATCTACAGGCAGGGTATGCATAAGATTATATATGCATTTTATTTAAAGCACACAAAAGTCGACCCAAAAACACACATCAAGGACTTGAAATTTATGCTTTAAGGAGATACTCGTCGATCTCCTTGAAATTCTTGGCAGCAAAGTCACGGATCATCTCAGGATCAGGAACCTGTTCACTTGCTTTCTCGAACTCACAAAGCCATTTCACAAGGCTACCTTCTCCCTGAGGGATCACCTCAAGAGTAGCCTTGAAATTCTTGTAGTATTGCATCATGTCTCCACCAATCACACTATATGCAACTTTCTTCTTTGCTTCATCAAGTTCTTCAATCTTTTCTTTCGAAGATCTCACAATCGGTGACCCTTTTTATGTTTAAACAATTTGTTAGATATGAGTAAAAGGACTCATGGTATAATTATAAATTGCAGTGTTGGGTCGTGTTTACAACCCTACACTGCATTAAATGCAATTTGCACCGGAGTTCTAATGCATGCATGCATATATACTCCTGCTGCATATTAATAAATCGACTATCTAAATATATACCTTCAGCAAAGTTAACCATTCGGACGGATCCAACGCTATGTCCATCACCTTCAAGAACTTCAACATTCTTATAAAGATCAGAGCAAACTTTAGGAAAAATATTGGCAGAGTCCATGATACTTTGCCAGAACTTATCAACACCAGATTTCACCTTCACTTCAACATCAAGCTTCCCGATAGTTGTCATTGTCAAAAGTCAAATAAAATTGAAAAAACTAGATTGCTAATAAAGACTAAAGTGAATGAAAAGTGTAGTGAAGATATGCAGAATGACAATGATATAGAGTTGCTTATATAGTACCAACATGGGTTTAATGTTTTGTGAGGGGGTAGTTGGCAATTGCATTAAGTATGGGGGTTATTTATGAGGCAATTTATTAGTTGAGATATGTTCACACTATTAGCTTATTAAGGGGTTTAAGTTAAAGGTTTAAAGATGATGAGGGGGGTAGTTGGTAAATGCATTAAGTAAAGGATGGGGGTCATTCATGAAGCATTTGTCAATTTTGTGGTTGACTGCTTTAATGACGGACTGTGGTGTCGGGACTCGGACATGTGACTTATTAAATGACCGCTTCAGAGTAATTCCTATCCAAACATAGAACTTGTGATATCGCACCGAGATGAGGGAAATAGGATGTAAACAATCATACATTAATCGGAATTAGTAGCTCTGACATTATTTGACTCGTAATGTCAAGTCAAAAATTTCAAAAAAAATAAAAATAAAATAAAAAATATTTACCGGACTATTTTCAAAATAAAAGTAAAAATAAAAATAAAAATTAAAAGACTTTTTGACTCGTTTCGGGACCATTTCTACCAGAGTGTGACCGGTGCTATCTTAAAGGAAATCGACGACGACGGGCACACATTTCATGTAATCTATACTCGTGTATAAAGGATACCTATCATATTCCTAATTCCTTTCTTAATTTCGAACATAAAATTAAGCATTCACACCGACGTATATAAAAACACCTTAGATCCGACTCAACCAAAAAGTTAAGTATGCGAATGGAATTAATTGTAGCAGTTTGGTTAATAGAATTAAGTGCAACCGTTTAATCGATTACTTTGTTTGCGAATAGTATTCATCGAAAAGATTATTACATTGTTACTTCAAAAATTAAAGAGAAATGATTATTGCATTGCATGTTATAAACAAGTTAATGACCTGGATAGTTTATTTCGCATGAGAATTTTTTATTTGCAAGTTGCTTACGTTTGTAATTCGCGGAGTCAACATCAGACTTGAATTATCAGATTTGTTTAAACAGGCAACTATTATGACTTTTAGGTTGCATTAGTTAGTAAACAATGATAAGTGTAAGAATGATTCAAAGTTGGATTCATCATATTTTGAAAATCCTATTCCAAACTCCAATCTTAATTCCAAACCTAAACCTAAGTTACCCTTTAGATATACGAATATTGAATAAAAGATGTAGCAAATGGATCGTTAAGTCGAACACTTGACTACCACTAAAACTTAAACTAATTTTGAAGTCCTTTACCAGAAAATTTTTGTTGCCTTCTGAAAAAAAAAAAGAAAAAAAGAAGCTAACCATAAGCTTTTTATAATGTTTCTGAATGCAAAAGCATGACTAACCATAAGTAAAAAAAATGAATACATACAAGCTTTTAATTTTTATAATGTTTCTAAAAAGCAAAAGCAGGAAAAAGAGAGAATTTTAAAATGAACCATTTCAATCTTAGTCTTCTTAAATCGAACTTCACCCATATTATTTATGAAAATGAACTTTTAAATGTGAGCAGTTAGATTCGTTTCGGGATATGTCTTTAACCATACACGTGTTCATGATCTTCTCGGGCGAGGACGAATGATGCTAAGCGAGTGTTTGGGCGAGATGATAGGCGTTGGGCGTGTCAGGCGAGAGGCTGGGCGCAGGCGAGATTCTTCTCGGGCGTGAGGCGTGGGTGTGGGCGCAGGCGTGGAGTTAAGGCGAGAAATGGTGAAAGTAGGCGTGGGGCTGGTAGTGTGTCAAGCGTGTGCACAGGGCATCAAAACCTTGGGGCATTAAATGATAGTCTTATTAACAAGTGTTTTAATGAAGAAAAAGAGAGCTTGGACTGTGTTTTAATGAAGTTTGTTGTTTTGTGGTTGGAAAGATGATTGAAAAGTCTTTTTATCTCAGTTTAAAGGTTTCAAATCTTCGACCACAAAAATTGTTTTCTTTATTCTCCTACAAATATATAAAATTCCATTTTAGACCCTTTGAGATCTTCTGCTTGTTGCAAACATTTCACTGCTTATGATTTGGATCACTGAAAGGATGTTTATAGATTTGGTTATGATGCTAAAGTTAGTAAGAATTCAAAAGAAACATATAGGCGAGAGGTGGGGTAATGGAAGATGATAGGGACATGTTGGGCATGTGGGGTAATGGAACATTATAGGGACATGTTTTGGTCATTTTGGTAAACCACCTTAAAAAAGTTCACTCTCGTAATGTGAGTGTGAATATGGAATTATGGATTATTTTGGTAATTTGCTTAGGAAAAAAAGCTAATTTCAATAAACTCCGTTGGACATTATTTTTCATTTTTATAAAAGCAATCTGTCGAAAAGACCTTGCTATCATCTTTAACGCTACCTCCATTGTACATTCTATTTCTAGATATTTTGATACTATCATTAATTCAATCGTGGCGATTATGCAACCGAAAATCGTGCCATGGAAAAAACAATACTTGAAAAGTATTCTCTAGAAAATATAATTACGTGAGTAAAATGCGTCGTAACGTGAATCATAGTGCCATTCTATTAAAAATATGCACCATGAGGGGCCTAAGTTATGTTCTTACCAATTAAACGTATCAAGTTTCTTGTTTTGTTGTGTTGATGAGGCCTATTTGCGGTCATGTGACATTAGTACATGGTCACTGAAAATTTATGAGAGTACCTAAATTTAAGTCAGATATTGGACGAATAATGTATTTCATTATTAGTTTCAGAAAAATCTTGTAATTATAGGTGACAAAACTGGTGCATCAAACAAGTGTTAGGCTGGGCGCAGATATGCTTGGGGATCGATCGTGTATCGATCGCCCTTTTAATGGCATGAATCGATCGTCCAAAAATCACCCAACTTGGTTACATGCACGATCGACTAACAATGTACATTTAATATCCAAAAATCTTACCGTTGCAAGTTTAAAAAAAATAAAATAAAAAAAAAATCTACTAAACTACCCTATAAATACACAACATATTTACACACTAAATTCACAAATCTCACAATCCTCTATCAAAAATCTCATAATCATCTCTATCAAAATGTCAAGAAAACACCACAACAAAAGGCCGAAAATCCCGATTAGCGCGAAACGTCCGCGTATTTTAACACCGGATCCGAATTTTCGGTTAACGGTATCTCACCAAGCATCAATTTTCGACCGCTTTTTTCGATTATCAATCCCAACAAGCTCCACGATAACAAACTAACAATCCATTTTTATAAACCATCCTATGAATCGTCCATTTGTTCCACCGTATCAAAACATCCAACAACAACAACAACAACAAAGCGCTCCGTTGAAGCCAACAATCTATGTATGGCTCACCCGAATCGTGTATCGTCCAACAATGGATTCATCAACATCTTCACATTCAAATTATCAACAATATTCTCCGGTTAACCGTATCAATCTTGATGCTTTTGATTTCGAAGAACAATTATACACCAATCCTGATTTTATGTTGGAACCGGTTCGGGTTATCCGGCTCAAGAGTATCACGGTTCGGGTCAAGGTTCGGCTCATGGATCGTATCACGATTCGGTTAACATTGATGACGAGAAGACTATTTCGGAAGAGACGTCACCGGTCAAACCGAAGAAACGAGCTACAAAGGCGAAGAAGAAGGTTGTCGAGAAAGAAGGCAAGAATGATTCGTCGCTTTGGTCAAAAGAAGAAGAGATCGCCTTGTGCAATGCTTGGTGTGATGTATCCGAGAATAGTATAACGGGAAACAACCAAAATGCTAAGGGATTTTGGCAGAAAGTCATTGCTTACTTTAAGAAGGAGGTTAGTGCGGAAAGAGCGTTACAACTTATCATTACCAAGTGGAAAAATAGGATTAGTCCTAGAGTTGGTCAATTTTGTGCCATTTACAATAATGCTTACAAGAATTACGGTAGTGGTGAGAATGACCTCACTGTTTATAGACGAGCGTGTGATGAATACCAAGTAGTGTGTAATCATACGTTTGTTTTGGAGCATTGTTGGGAATTGTTTAGGGACCATTCGGTTTGGAAGGATAATTAGATGCCGGTTTTTTTAAGCCAAGATGAGAGTCGGAAAAAAGCAAGGACTTCAACCGACTCGGATGTGCCTGTGCCTGAGCGACCAATTGGTCGTGATACCGCTAAGAAGAATAAAAAGAAATCTTCGGAGTGTTCCAAAGCTAGCTACATGGAAGGTGTTGCCGAGAAATGGAAAAGCATTAAGTCCAAGGCATTCGGACAGAAGAAGGAGCTGGCAGACGGATACTATGATTTGAAGAAGAAAGAGCTGGATCAAAGGCAAAAGGAGTTGGAGCTGGAGCAAAAGAAATCAGAAAGGGAAGACAAAAGATTGGCACTAGAACAAGAAAAACTTGCATTTGAGCGACAAAAGAAATATGATAAAGACATCATATTCTATTGCACGCCAATCGACCCATCTTTGCCCGCACTACAACAACAAAAAATGCAGGAAATCAAAGACTCGATCAAGGCACGCCACAACCTAGATTTTTAATAAGTGTTGTAATGTTTTAATAAGTTTCGTAATGTTTTTATTTTATTAGAATTATTATGTAACATTTTAATTATTAATGAAATTTTATTTTGTGTTAAAAATGTTTTTTTTTTTAAAAAAAAAAAAATTGATCATGGTCGCCCTTACTGGGGCACCCAATCGCCTGAAGGTCGCTGGAGAGAGAAAGCTGACGTGGCAGTGAAAATGAAGGGGATTGAAGCCCCTTACTGGGGGCAGCCTAAAAGCCTTACATTGATATAAGATATAATGGGAGGCGGTTTTCTATTTTATTCCAATTTATTCCAAGCGTTTTGGGCGGTGCGATATAAGATATAATGGGAGGTGGTTTTCTATTTTATTCCAATTTATTCCAAGCGTTTTGGGCGGTACATGGGTTTCTCTTGGGTGGGTTCCTTCTTGCTTCCTTTGACCCGTTTCCATATCGATATCCTCGGTTGTTGTGGTGTTGGTGACGTTTGTATGCTTTCTTCCCACGTAAGAAACCTCGGTTTCTGTGTTAGGTGAGCCATGCGAGATCTTGGTGGTTGCCATATATTTTCGTTTTGATATCTCGTTGCATGTTGTTTAATGAGCTTGATCTTTGTTGAGGTTGTTACTTTTCTTTCTCGAGATGTAGTTTGGAGACGCCATCGGTCCATTATATCTTATATCAATGAATCCGGAGGAAATTTGGGGTTAGGTTGCGTTTACGAGATGGTGGTTTTTAACCTTTATATTTTGATCGTTATTGATTTTAATTTCATTTTTGGAAGAATTAGGGTTTCGGTTAAATTGGGCCTTTTGTTAATTTGATTTTTTTAAAACTTAGGGTTTCAATTAGATTGGGGTTGATGGTGGTTTCATGGTTATTTGTTGCTAAAAAAATTAGGGTTTCATAGTTTGGAGACGGTGGCTCCTATAATCTCTTATATCAATTGGGGATTTTGTTAGGGAGCTGGGTTCGTTTGGTTCCGGGTTAACAAACGATCTATTGAACCATAACTTGGTATTAGACTTGATGAGTTCGTTTGGTTCCACGTTATGTCCTGTGTGTTTTGTGACATCGATTGTTGATGTATTATTGTGATTTCGTGATGATACTTTTATGCTCAAAAGCGTTTGAGGCGGTCGTATCTTGGCGGGTGTTTATAATAACGCAACCATGGCGGTTTATTCCGCTTTAATGGAATTGGCTATTGATATTGACTTTGTTATTTCATTATTTGGTTTAAAAGTTGATGAGTTCGTTTGGTTCAAGGTTATGTCTTATGTGTTTATGACATCAGTTGTTGATGTATTATCGTGATTTCGTAACAAAAACACAGGGGATCATAGTAACGTTTTTGCAGCCATGGGCATGGACTGATATGGATTGCATGTATCTTGGCACGGCATCCTGTTAAGGTTGCAGTTGCCTTTGCTTGCTTTGTGTGCTTATCAGGTTTTCGGCATCAATACTGATGAGGCAACGATCAGGTTATATAGGCTATGGAAAAACTGAGGTTGTCCGGAACTTGGCACGACAACCTACCTGGTCTGCAGCCATGCTGGATGTACCCTGTTTTGTCGGTTATAATGGGAGGGCAGTTTTCTATTTTATTCCAATTTATTCCAAACGTTTTGGGCGGTACATGGGTTTCTCTTGGGTCGTCTTACTGTTGGGTCGTTTCTTCTTCGCTTCCTTTGACTGTTTCCATATCGATATCCTCGATTGTTGTGGTGTTGGTAACGTTTTGTATGCTTTCTTCCACGAAGAAACCTCGGTTCCTCGTGTTAGGTGAGCCATGCGGATCTTGGTGGTTGCCATTTATTTTCGTTGTTTGATATCTGTTGCATGTTGTTTAATGAGCTTGATCTTGTTGAGGTTATTACTTTTCTTTACGAGATGTAATTTGGACGCCCATCCCATTATATCTTATATCAATGAATCCAGGAGGAAATTTGAGGTTAGGTTTCGTTTACGAGATGGTGGTTTTTAACCTTTATATTTTGATCGTTATTGATTTTAATTTCATTTTGGAAGAATTAGGGTTTCGGTTAAATTGGGCCTTTTGTTGGTGCACAAGAAAATACTTTGCATAATATTAATGTCTTATGGGCTTTTCTTTTGTATGTGATGTGGCGATAAAAGCGTGTAAGTAGTTACAATATGGAACACCGCATGTTTTTTGTATCATTCGGATGAAATTATATTCAATATAGCTCATCGGTTCCATACATTAATCCAATTACATACTTTAAGTGATTTACTATCAATGCACAAAAATCATGGTGATTAATTTCCACAATTGTTGCGGATAGAATTGTTGGGCTTATCGAGTTGTTGCATCACTCCGATGGGCGGCAATGACTTTATACGGGCTATGGAAAACTATGGTTGTCCGAACTTGGCATGGCAACCTACTTGGTCCGAAGGCATGTCGGATGTACCTGTTTCTTTGGTTTAGTTCCCCGTCACCCTAATGTTATTGGACCCGATTCGATGAAAAGTTGTTGGCATCAAACCGATGAGGCTATGGAGAGTTTATATGGGTTCGGAGAAACCGAGGTTGTCCGAACTTGGCATGGCAACCTATTCGGTTTGCAGCCATGCCGGATGTACCCTATTTTTCCGGGTTACTACCCTGTCTGAGCCTTATATTTTTGTCGGCCTTAATGGCAGAACGGTATGAAATTCCATTGTATTTTCTTGAAAGTCGCTGGCTAAAAAGTGTTTTCCTTGGTCTTTGTTTGGTGGCCTGCCTGTTTCGCAATATGGGTCCCAACGTTAATAAGATATACGCTTTCGGTTTCTCTAACCGAATCCAGATACACTTCTCTTGCGCTGCACTGTTTTCATACACGATGCACCTCGGTTTCTGGTTTAGTTCCTCGTGCACCCTAATCTTATTGGACTTGATTCCATAAAGGTAATTGCCATCAATACTAATAAGGCGATGATGAGTTTATATGGGTTCGGAAAAAGCGGCGTTCCCGGAACTTGGCATGGCAACCTATTCGATTTGCAACCACGGATGTACCTGTTTTCGGGTTACTTCCTATTGAGCCTTATATTTTGGGCCTTTAGCCGGTGGCTGGAGCTGTTGGGAGTTGCCCACCAATAGCTTTGCTTCCTTCATTTGTTGATCAGGTTGATACCATGAATATTAGTTAGGCAGTCCCATATTTACACAGGTTGCGTAATACTTGAGATATTGATATAGGATATTGTGAGAAGGCGGTTTTCTATTTTATTCCGGATGTTTAGGGCCAACACATGGGTTTCTCTTGACCTATGTAAACTATTGGCCCATTGCTTGCTGCTTCCTTTGACCCGCTTCTGTCTACGATATCACTCAGTTGTTATGGAACTGGTAACGTTTTGTATGCTTTCTTTGCACAGAAAAAACCTCAGTTCTGTATTAGGTGAGTTATCCAGATCTTCATGGTTGCCATTCATTTTCGTTCTTTGATATCTGTTGCGTGTTGTTTGTGCTTCACGTTTGTTTCAATTCTTACCATGATAATGATATTGATTATAAGGGGCTATGATGAATCTAAAAATGGATGACCAAAGCTGTGATCGTTCACTTCTTGGCATGGCAAACCGTCAGCTTTGCAGCCATGGTGAACGTATCTAGGTTTTTGGATTGTTGACCCATCTGAGCATCCTCTGCTCCATTATATCTTACATCAATAATAGGCGATGATGATTTTTTGCACTTATATTCCTTTGGGACATGGTTTACCGAGCCCCGTATCTTGGCGGGGCATCCACATTCGAAAAGTGGTTGCGACCATGACGGATGTTTCGTGACGATCCCATACTTGCATATCCGAGCCTCATATTTTGCAATCAATAATGTAATTTTGTATCTAAAAGTTTTGGGTCAAAAGGCATACGAAAAGTAAGTGATATATCTTTGTTATAAGCTTGTGGTGCGTTAAGCTTTTGGTCGGGCCACGCAGGCGTAGAGGCCATATGTAAAATATCTTCAAGATAAATCACTTACTTTTCAGTATGCCACAAATAGCGTTATGACCACATCTTCTATTAGGTTCAACAACGTCACGGTACATTTTCTATTACATTGTAAATTTTTCACAAAACAATTCTTTTGCCTTTATATGATTATTTACACAATACCGCCATATATGCGTAGTTACCGTTTCAAGGCAAATGTGAATGGTAGATCGAAAACAAAGACATATACTAAGTTATGATTGACAAGCGGGAGGTTTGTCCTCTTCATTGGGATCTTTCCACGTTGAATCTTATCCATCCGAACATTCGTGTCATCGATTAGAATCTTTCCACCCGGTAGAATATTGCGCTTTCATTTGCTAATATTGATACACGATGTTTATGATATTGTCCTGTTCTCATCTTCCCTCGAATTCCTTTCGTTGATACAATGGTCTAGCAATACGTCGGTGCATACCTTGCACAAAGATTCTTGAAACAACAAAAGGAATTTGAGGAGGCGATTAGATGGGTCTCACTATCCCGAACATCAGCGTAGACAATATGACCAACTCGACGATTGGGATATACTTCCAAGTGAAAAGATTCGACTCGATGACACGACAATATTTAGATATGGAACAAAAGGAACCTTCACGAGAGAACAAGTTGTCCGAGAGCAACGCTTAGCCGGATCGGTGGTCGAATTAAGATTGAAAGTCGAGCCTTTTGATGTATATAACCATGAAAGCATTGGACTTCAATCTCTTGGAACAACAAGGTTACAACAACAAATCATAAATCTTAAATAAGTTCAAATCTTGAGCATATGTAGTTTCACTATAGGAAATGTATGTATCGGAAAACTCCGTCATGCAGCTAGCGGTATTAAACAATTGTTACTTTGAATGCTAGGCTCGCTTGATAAAGAGCCTAAAATTAGCAGGTAACATGAAATTAACCATAAAACAATAATTCATGGGCTTCCAGAGAAGAAAAAACTAGATCAGTTTTTGGCTAGATTGTTTTGAAAAAAAATTGGGCTATGGGGTTGAACGGATTTTTATAGTCACACTCAACTATTGAAGTAGTTAACGGGTCAGGTGACATGATATTAAACATGCTTCATTTAGTTGTAGAAATTTTTTTCTAATTTTCAATTTTGTTTTCTTATAGAAAAATAGCGATTTTTGTCTCTAAAAGTGCGCTGAAATCTTCAAAACATATTTAAATGATATTATTTATAAAAGTAAAAAGTGCAATGAAATATTGAAAAGTGCCAGAGAAAAAAGTTATACATTTTTAGAAAATGTTTCAAGAAAATATTCTATTTGAATGCATTGTTTGTTTTTCGTGCTTATTTTAATATATGACTATAGGGTTGTCTACAACGAATGATTTTACCATTAAATGACTCAAATACTCTGTATGGACGTAGGTTTATGATAAAGATTTAAAAGGTACACTTTTGAGGGGTCATTTAAGCCCTTAATTGATCACTTTTGTATCCGTTACTACTTAATTTCGTTCCTTTTCACTTTTAGGTCTCTTGAAGGCAAATTCTTTGGAATGACACTTATTCGGATGAAAAGGCGCGAATATCTGAAGAAAATGGCCAAAGTCAAGAATCGAGACACCAAGTCACGGGCCGAAGGGATGGCATCAGTTTAATCGACGCCGCCGCGACATGTTTTAATGACGACTCATTGCCAAATTGCTTATTTACAAGTGACGGCATCGGTTTTAAAAGAGTAGGCGTCGCAGCTCGACGGCCTAGATTTGATCGAGACGGTGTCGAGATCAAGGCGACGCCCAGGCATAAGGTGACACCATCACAAAGATAACGTGGCCAAGACGAAACCCTAATGACGGCGACGACGTCACAATTAAAGTGGCCGTCGCAGCTTTGTAACACTATATATAGAATCCGAATTTTCGGTTTAGAGAGGTAGTTTTGTGGAGCAAAACCTAAACCGAACCAAGGCATCTTGGGCGATATCTTAGGGTTCCATACCCTATTTTACAACAAGATAAGTGTTTTACTTCATTGATTCAACCATGTCTTCAATTGTTTGTGTGTATGCTTGCATGTTCCCCATGTCCGGCTAATTTACTTGTGTGTTTGCTTAGATATATGAAACCTAGTTATTGAATATTGATTGGTTGTCTCTTATCTTAATTGTGATTGACCTAGTATTGCGATAGGTCATCCGTTGTGTTATTAATGCTTGATTAATCTTTGTTAAACCTTAGCTTATAGTTACTAGTAGAATTGTAGGCTAAACATCCAAAGATCACCTTAGTGTTAAGTTTATGAATCCTAGAGACTTCAGTAGTCATTAACCTTAGGTAACTTCAAAGAGTTAGGGATAACGCATACCCTACGACCTTAGAAACACAACGCGTTAAGAATAAGGACGTGACAATTCAACCATCAATAGGAGATAACTAGGGAGTAATAACATCTAAGCAAATACATTTTTAACTATGATAAGAGCACACATCAATTAGACATAGATTACACTCACCTTAGATTAGATAATTAGATAAGTAGAAGTAATCGGTAGGAATACCAAACCCCCAAATCCAATACCCCGAGATTCGTAATTTCCATTTTCTAAAAACATCAAAAAAAAAAAAAAATAATCTTCCTCAACCCCAACCTTAGCGTAGTAATTTCTCACTAGCATTCCTATTCCCAGAGAACGATATCAATACCGTGGCTTACCCCAATACTACATTACACGATTAGGTTCACCGCCTAGGGTGTTATAAAACTTTCGATTTAAAAGGAAGTTCCTTTGACCGCTGAACGCGTTGTAAGCTTATCAAATTTTTGCGCCATACGGAATAGAATAGCTAGTTAGGAGTTCACCTCGCTTTAGGTTTCCTTGCTTGATTCCTATCAAGTAAGCTTTTTCCCATTTTTAGCTTCCTCGTAGTCTATCCCCTTCTTCGTGACCTTTGTTCAGAAACCCCATCACTTTTCATCATGGAAGGTGATAATCAACCATCATTCATCAACCTACCACCAAATGACCCGCCAAGAGGCGTACTCTTGGTGAATACTCAAGACCAAGCCACCTAGGCTATAGAAACACCATTGAGCTTCCCGACCAAGCCCAAACTACGGCCTGCGATCCGACACCATCCGGTTGGTGCAAAGCGGATGCATTCCATGGACTTCGTTCAAGATCCTAATTAATTAGCATCTTAAGGATTTCCTTAAAATTGTTGATTCCATCGACCTCGATGCTACTACTCGGGAGACCACGCGCTTGCGTCTCTTCCAATTCTCTCTACGGACTAAGCTAGTAATTGGCTTGAGCGACTTCCCGCCGACTCCATCTCAAGTTGGGATGATCTCACCTCTCGCTTCCTTGCTCAATTTTTCCCACCGGGAGAACTACTAAGCTTAGGAATGAAATCTTGATGTTCCAACAACATCAAGGTGAATCTCTCTGAAGCATGGACTCGATTCAAGGACTTACTCCATAAAGTCCTCATCACGACATTGATCTTTGGCTTCAAGTCCAAATCTTCTATGATCACGCCGGTCCCTCCTCCGACGAACCATTGATTACGCCGCGGTGGAAGGCTACGTAACCTCAATGTCAAGCATGTTGGGAAGTCATTGATGACCTAGCTCAATAAGAAGAGGAAGGATGGGAAATTCCGGTAGTCCAGAAAAGCGGGTTAGATTCCCAAGCACAAATATTCATGAGCACGGAGGCACAATTGAATGAGTTAATGGAAGTGACCACCCATGCTTATAAGCATGTGAACGCATCAAGGAATTTTGCTCCCAAGAAAATCCGGCAAGATGAATTCGAGGACATAATGTTGAAATTTGTCCACAATCAAGAAAAGGAAATAAAGCGCCTCGAGGTTCAAATGCAAAAACTCACGACACCTTCTTAGGATTAACCGACAACTTCATGCCGAAACTTCGTGAAGAAATCGCAAGAAACAATATACCAAAAAGATAGAAAATGTTAGGAATTTGAAAATCCGGACATTAAAGAGCTCTGGTCACCTCAAGTATATTGTATTCGTTAGAAAGCTCGTAGTCGTAGTCAAGTTATGTTAATAAGTAGTTTGTTAAGTAACACCGTGGAGGACTGACGGGTCTTTACCCACCGTATGCACGATCCATGCCCGTAGGTGGCGTTTATTGTAAAACACTATAAATACCCTCTACCTCTCAAGGTAGAGGGTCGAGCTCAATACCATTTTCTTTGTTTCACATAGTTCCCAACTCTCTCCCTTTCTCTCTAACTTTCTCTCTAAAACTTGTATACGCCCCTATTATGATTGTGGTTTAATGTGTTTGTGAAATCCTATATCTTACAATTGGTATCAAGAGCCATGGTTTGATCACTCATCTTTCATGCTCTTTGTTTTGGTGTATTTCATAAGGTTTTTGGGGTTATAAGTGTTTAGGAGAGTTTGAATCATTTGGTCAATTTCTATTGTTAAAGTTTGAATTTTGATTGTACTTTTGTGTTTAGGATCATCATATGTGTTTAGGTTTTGAATTGGAAGGCTTAAATCATTGTGGTTTGGTTGTTGTTGATTGATAAAGTGGTTGTTTTTGAAAAGTGTACGAAGCGAGTTGAGCCACGGAGTTGCATTTCTTGGAAGCGAGTTGCTTTGTTACTGGAAGCGAGTTGCTTTGTTAATTAAAGCGAGTTGGTTTATGCGACTTGGCTATTTAGCTGAGTTGATTCTTTAGCGACTTGAGTTCTAAAGCGACTTGGCTATTAAGCGAGTTGTATTGGCGGCGAGTTGGTTTATGCGACTTGGTTGTTAGCGAGTTGTCTCTCAGATGCGACTTGGCTATTTAGCGAGTTGACTCTTTATGCGACTTGGGTTTTAAGCGAGTTGTTTCTTTAGCGACTTGTCTCTTAGCGAGTTGATTGTTTAGCAAGTTGATACCAAAGCGAGTTATTTGTTTAGCTACTTGTCTATTAAGACTTGTTACTTCTTCGTGCTACATTTTACGGTTGTTCTTTTGGTTTAGTAAAATCCGTGAAAGAATCAATTTCCCGCTTAATCAAAGAATAGTAAAATCCCATAGAACTGGAATCATGTCTAACAACGTTCCTACTATCGCTCGATCGTGGTGAGGACGCTCAAGCGGCCGGATTAGATACTCGCCCACCTATGCTTGATGAACTGATTATGACTCATGGGCTCAACAAATTAGGTTGTATTGCTTGGGAAAGGAAAATGGAGTTAACATTCTCAAGTCAATTGATGAATGACCTTATCAAATCGAAACTACCGAGATGTTCTTGAAACTCTGCAGATGGTACGGTGACCTTAGGATTGGATGGACCAAAGACGTATGATGAGCTCGGTGATAAGGAGAAGAAGAGATATGATGTCGATATCGTGGCTTCAAACATTATACTTGTGGTCTTCCAAAAGACATCTACAGTTGATCAATCACAACACCGAAGCCAAGGCGGTTTGGGATAATGTCAAGATGCTTCTCGTGTTCGAATTGACTAAGGAAGACAGAGAATCACAATCAGATGATGAATTTGAGCACTTTAAGATGAAACCGTAAGAAAGTGTCTATGAATACTACGTGAGATTCCACAAGCTTGTGAATGACATGAGGAATATCAAATGACCATGCCAAATATTCAATTTGAACTCAAAGTTAGTAAACAATATGAATCCGAATGGCACAAATTTGTCACCTATGTGAAGCTAACCAAAGGATTAAAGAACACCAACTATGAGCAACTGATGCCTTCCTTCTTCGAATGAGAGACATGCTATGTTTGAATGAATGATTCTTGAGCAGTTCAAAACTAAACAGGAGAAACAAGTTCGTCAAATGATTCAATGACCTTTTACACCAATGTTGGAATTACCACCAAAGCTTCTCAAGTCATACCCACGGGTAATGGTAATTACAAGCTCATTCCCGATCCCGCATATAAGCCTCCGGACTCAAACACACTCATGGAAAACTTTATCAATCAACCTGTCTCTCATGGTTAGTCAAAATATGAATTCCACTCCATACACCAACAATAACCTCAGAACAGCATCCAATCCACACAATCAAGCTACTGTAAGGGATGGTAAGGTAGTGGTGCAGAATGTTCAAGGAAGACGGTATGAACAAGGGATGATTGGGGCAGGTTATGGTAATACTGGAGTTAGTGGAGGAAATGTGGCTAATCAGTATCGAGGAAGAAATGCCAATCAAGGGCAAGCAAAGACAATCAAATGCTACAACTATGGTGGTGAAGGACATATTGCGAGGAACTGCATATCTCCAAAACGTCCACAGAATGCAGAATACTTCAGAGACAAGATGGTTCTTGTGCAAGCTTAGGATAATGGAGCAGCTTTGGATGAAGAGGAGTTGTTGTTTCTTGCGAAAGGGAATGCTAAGACATATGATGTTGATGTGGATGAGCACCAATTCAGAAATAGGTCACAATCATCGAATGCCTTTCAAGTTGCGGATCGTGATGCATTTGACTCGATGTCGATGATGAACCCACCGCCTGACAATCTTCATGGAAAGCATCTCACCTATGGTCTCTCCAAAGGTCTCATCACCACAATAGGCTGGTCCATCCAAAGATTCAATCATCTCGAGGTATTAAAACTATACGATGAAGTTGATGAGCAAGAGATGATAACAAAGTACAATCACATGTAACTAATGAATCGATATGGATAATGTGGGTAATAGTAATATTGTCCCATATGATCAATATGTGATACAAAGTGAAAGTGAGATTGTACCAAGTGATGCATCGTCTGTAGTCAATGATGACTATGTTTTTGATGAATACACTCCATGTGCCCGATGATTATGTTATCTCCGGGCCGAATGCCTATAAAGAACAAGTTGCTATTTATGAACAACGTGCTAAGTTTGAGTTAACTACCCGTGAGCGAGGAAATGGATGACCAAATGCGTATAATTATCGAAAAGTAATTTTAGAGAAGAAGTGTTAAAACAAGAGTTAAACTCCTTACAAGAAAAGCTTTCTAAAAGCTCATAAGCAAAAACAAGAACTCCAAAATAATGTTAAAGTTCTTAAATAAGAATTTAATGCTAAGGAATCAAAACTTTTGAATGACTTTTCCAATCTAAAACTTTGAAAAACAAGCTTGAAAATAAGTTGTGCGTATAAGGGAATACCATTCGGACTACTCACATGATCACTAGCATAGATTTCTCGTGATAAGCATAGCATTACCCTCGTAAAGGAACCCAACCCGAATATGGTAAAGTAGCTAGAGAAGCTCGGAAGGTATTATATGATGGTAATGAAATCCTTAAGCCTAGGCGTAAACCTAGTTGAACCGAAGCACCGAGGAAGATAAGCAATTAGATGAAGTCACTAGGAGACAATGAATAAGAAGCTAAAAGATCCTGTGTGTGAAAAGCAAAACATTACGCTCAAACCCCATGATTACACTAAATAAAATTGGATTTCCAAGCATTTAAGCCTCAAACCTATTAACCCCGAACAAGTTTTTGGAAAAAGGACATAGATATGCAAAAGGCTAATGCACTTGTTAAAACAAACACTCCCTTAGGAAAATGCCCCGAGAATCGTATCCTCCGAATACACCAATGCATTTAGTTCCTAGATCTATTCCTACTAAGAGCAAGACCTTAATCATCTCGTATGTTGTTTATCAATTATTTGTTGATTTTGAGAAGACATGTAAGAAAAGGATCACACCCATCGGGATAATCGAAGGGAGAGGGTTTTGAGCAAACTAAAGAATGCTATTTAACGAGGTCATGCCTTTCTTTAAACAATTAAAGGTCAATTTGAGAGTCTTAAAAGGGATAGACTCAGATATTAAAGAAATGGAAAAGGAATTTGATGCAATGATAATTGAAGTCAATGATTATGAACGGGAACTCAAATATAATGAAATTGAAAGGAAGAATTTGCATACCTTAAATGAGAACTTAGTATTGAGTTGTGTGGCTCAAGATGTGTTTTATATTGTTACTAAGCATTCTATTACTGCTTCCCAATTTCATGAATTAACTGTTGCTTTGAAAGTTTCCCATGATCGTGTCATTGAGCTTGAAAACAAAAACTCATAACTAAATGAGAAAATTGATCAAGATGATCACGATAATTTGGTAAAACATCTTCCTAACTAGAAGTTGAACATTTTGATTTGCAACTAAAATATCAACATCTCAAAGAAAATGTCAAAACCTCAAACATCAAGACATCCTCAAATGTTCCAGATTTTGATGCTCTTTTTGAAATAAACAAACGTGACAGACAGATTCAAGCTCACTGTAACACGATCAGAAAGTTGAAAGCCCAAATTTCACAATTAAAGGGTGAAAAGAACAATGTGATCTCCTTTAGATTCTCAGTGTTCTCAAACTTTTCATCTTCAAAACTTGGTTAATGCTTTACAAAAGGATAATGAGAGTTTTCTAGAAGAAAATGAAAAAGTTAAACGACACTTTAAAGAGTTATATGATTCAATCAAAGTCACTCGTGACAAGAACAACAAAAAAATAACGTCTTTACAAAAGGAAGTTGAGAATCGAGGAGTCGTAAAGGGAAAATGCCACTTGTCTTTAATGAGAATGTTGCATCAAAGTCATCTGCTGATCAGTAAATATATTGCGATTGTTAAATACATCCTCCTCATCTTAGAAATAACGAACGGTGTTTCATAACTATTTCGCCACCTTAAGGATAGTCTAGAATGTCTCCGTGAGATTGTAGAAGAGGATTACATAAACAAGCCACTGATAGTGAAATTAGGTTTGCTTGCATTCGTGCCAAACGATCTCGGGAGTCGTTAGAATGTTTAAGAGCAACATGTCCAAAATCCTTATGTGAGAAAGATAAAGTTGTGATGCCTTGTTCTATGCCTAGTGCTAAGTATGCAAACCATTCTATGCCCAAGTTTAAGAAAGTGAACTTTAAAGTGCCCTCATGTAGTGCTGATCCATGCACTTCTAGTTCAGAATGCAAAAGGTAGCCCAACCAACTAATGTTCTGTTGAAACAAAAAATGACCTTGATAGATCTTGAGCTCGTGGATCGTTATGTATGCCTATGTAATCACAAGCACAATAAAGACAATCTCTACTACTAATGTTTATCACGAATATAAACACAAGTAATAACTAAGAACTTCTTGATCCTCTATGGATCTTTATATTAACTAAACCGAGTTTTACAATCGGTACATAACTCATTCTAATGTGTTCCTTTTATAGATAAGGAACCCTAAACAATATCGCTAAACCGTTTTCCAAGAAACGATAATCATAAAACTAAATAAGATATACACAATCACTTCCTAATAAAGCTCATGTATATCCACACTAAATAAACTAAACACGGAATAAACACTTCCATGAAACAATCTAATAACTATTATACTTGATGAGATTATGTCTTGAGAATCCACTTCTCTTCAAGAGAAACACTTCGGCATTAAGTTCAAAGATAATCCGGACTTCACATAATTCCCAACAATCCTCCCTAAACTGGAATTTGACTTGGTTAAGTTCCGTTTCTGATAGATCTTACACACCATAGGATTGAGCACGAACAACAAAGAACAACGAAGAATCCCAATAAGAACATCTCTATGATGAAGAAACTCGAAACACCATATCGTTGCAAAGAACAAATGACAATAGATACATCAAAACATATTAGTTTCATACTATTCTCATCACATCCGAGTGTTAACTCACATGAGAGAGTGAATCATTGAAAATAAATGGATTTGATGTCTCTTTACCACTAGCCATCACTACTTTGGAGTAGCCATATGTTTAAGTTCGTAAACTATGGTACACCGATAACCATCGATTTATTGGCAAACCAAAGAACCATATAAACGGATTTGAAATGTCTTTACAGTAGCCGCTTGCTCGGGACTAGTCAATTCTTAGAATTGGTGAATTGAGAACCAAATATGGAATGCCACCGCCTTTACCACAAGCCATATACATGTGGGCTAGCCAATTCTTGGATTCCAAAAGGAATAGACCATGGTGAATTGAAAACCATACAACACTCGAGAATTAAGCATAGGTGGTTGCATACCCTATGATTTTAGCAAACCATTACGACTATCAATGATTTGATGTGTCTTTACCAAAGTTGTACCCTTTGGACTAGCTAACTCTTTAATATACACAAGGTATATCCGTGAGTCAAAAACCGTAAAAAGTATACAACAAACCCGCAAGAAAAGTTAGATAAAACCAAAAACATTTTTTTTTTTTTTTTTTTTTAACTAAAATAAAGAAAACAAATATTACAAACTAACCATAGAATTACAAACAAGATGAACCTTGATGTGATATAAGTCGATTTTAATCAAACCAACACATTGAGTAGCATGCGCTTCATCATTACCAACAGATTAGAGGCACTACCAACTTGTGTCTCAAAGAATCTTTCCATAAAAGTAACGAGATAAAGGATAAAGCTTATCCGATAGCATACACAAAATCATCCCACATGTAGTCCATACTACATGAACACAAGGCGAGAGGATAAAATCTCCAACTCTCAATCTCCCACATATGAGAATTCTTCCAAATAGAATACCCTTTACCATTTGGAGAATGAGAATCAAACATAACTCAAGATCACCCAACAAATATAAACCAGACCCGATTCTTTGAATGAAACTTAAAATCTTGAATGACATGTTCATACAAAGATCGCAAATCATGTCTAGTCACCAAATGAAGAATGTCTTTCAAGAAATTAAACTCAAGAACAAGATTATCCAAATTTATAAACAAGTGTTAAGCTTTCCACTTTCAATCAACCAAGACCACATGAGTTCCTTCATGAAAAACTTCAACAGATCCAACTTCAATAAAGGTAGATTCATCACCTTGAGATCGAAATCGGTGATTCCTTGAAGCATGTTTCGAGCCACATCGAGGAAATCAAACCCACATCGAGGAAACAGGTTGAGACAATTCCTCAACAGTGTAGAAAACTTGATGAAGCATTCAACTTATACATTCTCCCAAAGAATAAAAACCTCTTCATCATCTGTGAAGGTGAAACATTTGGTTGTTCTTGTATAGACGAAGTTTGACCATAATCGAAGCAATCTCCTCAACTAGATCATCGCAGATGCATCAACCGTCACACCCCAAATTACATTTGCGGCGAATTGAATACCTTGGGGAGGACCGTCATAGCATCAAAGTTATGATTATATCGAGCGACCTAAAGTGTCGTTTGGAAAACACATCGTTTAATTTATTAAAACAATCGAGTTTACAAAGTAGGTCCCAAATGAAATTCAACTTGTGCGGAAATAAGTTTGTTACAATTCAAACGATGTTTTAAAGTGCGTAAAACCCAGTGAGACAGCGTCGTCACCACGACTCCATGATGTGTCCAAATGCATGCCATGAAGTGAATGCCTTAGATACGAGATAAAACATGCTAAAAAGTGTCAACACAAAGGTTGGTGAGTTCATAGAGTTTGATTAACAAGTAAAGCTTTAAAAGAGCGTTCATAAAACAAAGGCAAAGTTTTGGTCATTTAAAATAGTTCGCAAAGCAAAGGCATTGTAAATCCACCCGGTTCCAAGTCCCGCCCATACAAAACTTGCAACTGTGTGTTTACAACCCATCGCTAAAAATAGTATGACAATCATGATTATGCGCATCAAGGTAGTTAATAGTATAAATGTCACCACAGGGTCTTCCAACAACTCGTGTTGGGATGTTCCTCCAACGCTCACGTTGGGATGTATCCAAATTAATGGCCTTCCAACATATAAATATTGGGATGTTCCTCCAACGACGCACGTTGGGTCGTATCCAAATTAATGGCCTTCCAACATATAAATGGGATGTTCCTCCAACGCCACGCTGGGATGTATCAAATTAATGGCCTTCCAACATATAAATCTTTGGGATGTTCCTCCAACGCCACGTTGGGATGTATCCAAATTAATGGCCTTCCAACATATAAATGATGGGATGTTTGTTTAAGTCTAGTCAATACACACACCAAGTCTAGAGTATAAGTAATGTTGTTTGGCAAAAGAGTTTAAATGTTTTGGCGGCTCCAGGAGTTAACCGTTGCTAAAGTATGTATGTTGATGCATAATTGAAAACAAGTTTAGTACATTAAGGCACATATCGCAATAAACCACACATAATGTTCAAAGTGTATAAGAAGTATATTGTAACACCATTGTATAAATGGTTTGAGTATTCATAAGAGTGAAATAAGTATTTAAGCATGTATCTCCCCAAATAGTTTGTAAAACAAATAAGTAATATAAAGTGGGACTACGAACTCACTGGTATGATTGATATGCTAACAAAATGAAGTGCGAAAGTGAGGCTCGGAAACTATCCGCGACCTAAAATGAATGTTATGGTGAGTGATGATATGTTGTCATGAATGTGTGATACAATGTTGTGCATGCATTTCGTATGTTATTTATACCATTTGCGAGTTTTGAAAATATTACTTATCGTCGAAAAATACTCGTTTGACGTCTTGACCCTTCAAAATGACTTTACATGTTTTTACGTCAAAATGTCATCCTACAATGGTTTTATAATGATTTTTGGTGAAATTACCACTTTTCGTCAGTAAAACAATGTCGTGGAATATTCATGAAATTAACAAAATGGCTTCGAAAACTAGTCAGAAAAGCGGTGTCGTCGATCGTTAGAGAACGAACTTGACGGTTTTGGAAAGTTTGTATCGATATCTAAAAGTTTCAGTTCAGAGTTTTCGTCAAAAGGTCTCGATCATAAAGATATCAAGGGCTAAAGATGGTGGTTTTGCTAATTGTGTGCGAGAAAATGAGTTTCGCCAAGTTTGAACATCCGTAAATAATTTACTATGACTCCGCTTGACAAACGGCTTTTTGTTTTGAAAAATATGGCGGTGAACTTGATTTTACTAGAAGACAATTTGTTCCAAAAGTTTTGCATCATAGTTAAAAGCGCATAAACATAGCCCTTCACACTAATGAAATACTTGAATCGTAGAAATAATAAAATTTTTCGAAAATAATAGTTACGGCAACTTTATAAAACGTGCATATATTTGTCGTTTCAAATCCGCTTTCTACGTAAAATATGTCCTTAGCTTCGTATCAAAGTAAACTAATATATTTTGACTAGTCGAAATAATTTGTGAAGCTTAAGGCTCATTTTGATCCAAACAATGTAAAACAAAGAAAGCTGAAATTTGAAAACTATACGTTTAGTCGTCAAACTTTAAAAATTCACCACGGCTTCGTTATAACTCCGTTTTTATCCGTTCAAAAGGCCACGGATTCGTTTTAAAGTATATTTTCTAAATATCAAGGCCAAAGTTTCGTACCATCAGTAGGTTTTTCCAGAATTTCGAAACAAGGACAGAACCTTTTATATAGTTATCGAAAATAGTTTTCTCGGACAAAACCTAATCTAATCCCTTCAAAACAACTCCAAAGCTAATCTAATCCTACCATACACCTTCTTAGGGTGTCATGGGTTCCTAATCACCATCAAGACCAAAGAATACCATGGGAATATTTATAGGATGACCAATATATATATATAACTCAAAAATCATAAGAAAAATGGTATAAATCACATAACATGCATATAAGCTCCAAAATGAAAAGAAACATATGAAATGATAAGGAAACTTGAAAATGATAAAAACATGCTTACTAGTGATAATGAAGAGGTGTAAGTAACAAGGATAAAACTTAAATATCCTTGGTTTTATTTCAAAACCATAAAAGGATATAACTAGGTTGTTAATGACTTGGACTAGCAAAATTTTGATCCCTTTGTGTTCTTGATGTGTGGCGGTTTGAGAAGCCAAAAGAGAGAAGAATGCTTTTGCTACTAGGTGAAATAAATGAGAAGTGAATGAAGAAGTGAATGAATGAATAATTGAGGTCATTGGAGTATAAATCTATACTTGTACAAAATTTTCACCAACAATAAATGCCCCTCCTCCCCATAGGCCGGTTTTAGGGAAGGGATGTTTCCCAATTATTATTTTTTTTTTCTTTTAATGTATAAACATTTGTGTAATAATTGATAAAAGGTATAAGTAATTGTAGGAAATGTAACTTATAAAGGTAAATGGTAATTTGTGGTACAAGTAAGTTTTTAGTAAATCAAAATAGAATGTAATGAGTTAATAAAAATTGTAAAAATACATTCCTTGTGAAAGTTGAGTGATAAAATAATTATCGTATAATTTTAAGAAACGAACGTAATAATTAAACTTTACGATTAATATACCAAATAAATTTGAAACACTAGGAAAACTAAAAATATAGTTTTATAAACTAAATGTAAGTATAAAAATACCTCGGGATCATTTTGAAAGTAACAGTTAAGTATTCAAAATAAAAACTCACGCGATAAAGTTTATTAAATACAAAAATTAGCGTTGATTGTGAAATAAAATGTCGTGAATGAACTAATGAGATGCACATGATGTCAATGAAGTGTAGACTAATCATAGTCCATATAAAATATACGTGATGTCATGATCATGAATTCGCCGCCAAACCTCAAGGTTCGCGAATTTGAAACAAGTAAACCAAGTTTACTATAAATGTTGAAATAATGAGATATGAATTGTGTAGAAATGACACGAAAGTACGGGTTGTCACATTCGTCCATCCAAAAGGAATTCATCCACAAATTCAATCGTTATTAGGTCTAACGGGTTTAGGGTTTGATGTAGCAAACTTTCCCATTCCGAGCAAAACCCTCAAAGACTTTTGGTAACCGATTTTACTTAATCTCACAACTCATCAAACAAGAATTGTCATGAGATTAGGCTAAATCGGTTTAGGTAACAACTTGTTTCTAGCTCGATCTTTGCAACTCATCAAACAAGAATCGCACGCGGATCAAACTGAAACAAGTGGTTTGAAGAAAATCTTTTGAAAATTTGGCTCGATTCGAATTGCTTACTCATATAAGCCTACTACTCCCTTCATCGCATGATTCTTCCCGAATTAGACATAGGTGATCGCTATGTATAATTTAGGAGTAACTATGCAATGCTTGGACTAATCGACTCATATGTTGTTTGGTGTTGAGTCAACCGATGTTAAAATTGTGATAGGGAATGACGGGGCATTCACCACATTCGAGTATGAAGAAAATAATGGAATGGGCATTAAAAGGCATCCATGTGACAATCGATATGAAATGAAAGTAAATAACTCGAAAAATGTACGTATAAATCGCATGTAAAGTGAACATGCACTAGTGATGAAATGATGAGATGCTATGATGATGTAGTTATAGTCTAGGGTCAATGATGCAACCTAGTTCTCTATAACCGATTCTCGATACCAATCATCACACCCCAAATTACCTGCTTTTGCGGTGAATTGAATACCTTGGGAGGACTGTCATAGCATCAAAGTTACAGTTATATCGAGCGACCTAAAGTGTCGTTTGGAAAACACATCGTTTAATTTATTAAAACAATCGAGTTTACAAAGTAGGTCCCAAATGAAATTCAACTTGTGCGGAAATAAGTTTGTTACAATTCAAACGATGTTTTAAAGTCGTAAAACCCAGTGAGACGCGTCGTCACCACGACTCCATGATGTGTCCAAATGCATGCCATGAAGTGAATGCCTTAGATA
Organism: Chrysanthemum lavandulifolium; assembly: GCA_022545495.1. NCBI lineage: Eukaryota > Viridiplantae > Streptophyta > Magnoliopsida > Asterales > Asteraceae > Chrysanthemum > Chrysanthemum lavandulifolium. The sequence continues at coordinate 94,100,370 of CM040246.1, forward strand.
CCGAGATAAAACATGCTAAAAGTGTCAACACAAAGGTTGGTGAGTTCATAGAGTTTGATTAACAAGTAAAGCTTTAAAAGAGCGTTCATAAAACAAAGGCAAAGTTTTGGTCATTTAAAATAGTTCGAAAAGCAAAGGCATTGTAAATCCACTCGGTTCCAAGTCCCGCCCATACAAAACTTGCAACTGTGTGTTTACAACCCATTGCTAAAAATAGTATGACAATCATGATTATGCGCATCAAGGTAGTTAATAGTATAAATGTCACCACAAGGGTCTTCCAACAACTCGTGTTGGGATGTTCCTCAACGCTTCACGTTGGGATGTATCCAAATTAATGGCCTTCCAACATATAAATATTGGGATGTTCCTCCAACGGCGCACGTTGGGCTGTATCAAATTAATGGCCTTCCAACATATAAATGCTGGGATGTTCCTCCAACGCTCACGTTGGGATGTATCCAAATTAATGGCCTTCCAACATATAAATGCTGGGATGTTCCTCCAACGCTCACGTTGGGATGTATCCAAATTAATGGCCTTCCAACATATAAATGATGGGATGTTTGTTTAAGTCTAGTCAATACACACACCAAGTCTAGAGTATAAGTAATGTTGTTTGGCAAAAGAGTTTAAATGTTTTGGCCGGCTCCCGCAGGAGTTAACCGGTTGCTAAAGTATGTATGTTGATGCATAATTGAAAACAAGTTTAGTACATTAAGGCACATATCGCAATAAACCACACATAATGTTCAAAGTGTATAAGAAGTATATTGTAACACCATTGTATAAATGGTTTGAGTATTCGCAAGAGTGAAATAAGTATTTAAGCATGTATCTCCCCAAATAGTTTGTAAAACAAATAAGTAATATAAAGTGGGACTCACGAACTCACCGGTATGATTGATATGCTAACAAAAATGAAGTGCACGAAAGTGAGGCTCGGAAACTATCCGCGACCTAAAATGAATGTTATGACCGAGTGATGATATGTTGTCATGAATGTGTGATACAATGTTGTGCATGCATTTATTATGTTATTTATACCATTTGCGAGTTTTGAAAATATTACTTATCGTCGAAAAATACTGTTTGACGTCTTGACCCTTCAAAAATGACTTTACATGTTTTTACGTCAAAATGTCATCCTACAATGGTTTTATAATGATTTTTGGTGAAATTACCACTTTTCGTCAGTAAAACAATGTCGTGGAATATTCATGAAATTAACAAAATGGCTTGGAAAACTAGCCAAACGGTGTCGTCGATCGTTAGAGAACGAACTTGACGGTTTTGGAAAGTTTGTATCGATATCTAAAAGTTTCGATTCGGAGTTTTCGTCAAAAGGTCTCGATCATAAAGATATCAAGGGCTAAAGATGGTGGTTTTGCTAATTGTGTGCGAAAAATGAGTTTCGCCAAGTTTGAACATCCGTAAATAATTTACTATGACTCCGCTTGACAAACGGCTTTTGTTTTGAAAAATATGGCGGTGAACTTGATTTTACTAGAAGACAATTTGTTCCAAAAGTTTTGCATCATAGTTAAAAGCGCCGCAAACATAGCCCTTACATAATGAAATACTTGAATCGTAGAAATAATAAAATTTTTCGGAAAATAATAGTTACGGCAACTTTATAAAACGTGCATATATTTGTCGTTTCAAATCCGTTTTCTCGTAAAATATGTCCTTAGCTTCGTATCAAAGTAAACTAATATATTTTTGACTAGTCGAAATAATTTGTGAAGCTTAAGGCTCATTTTGATCCAAACAATGTAAAACAGCAAAAGCTGAAATTTCGAAAAACTATACGTTTAGTCGTCAAACTTTAAAAATTCACCACGGCCGTTATAACTCCGTTTTTATCCGTTCAAAAGGCCACGGATTCGTTTTAAAGTATATTTTCTAAATATCAAGGCCAAAGTTTCGTACCATCAGTAGGTTTTCCAGAATTTCGAAACAAGGACAGAACCTTTTATATAGTTATCGAAAATAGTTTTTCTCGGACAAAACCTAATCTAATCCCTTCAAAACAACTCCAAAGCTAATCTAATCCTACCATACACCTTCTTAGGGTGTCATGGGTTCCTAATCACCATCAAGACCAAAGAATACCATGGGAATATTTATAGGATGACCAATATATATATATAACTCAAAATCATAAGAAAAATGGTATAAATCACATAACATGCATATAAGCTCCAAAATGAAAAGAAACATATGAAATGATAAGGAAACTTGAAAATGATAAAAACATGCTTACTAGTGATAATGAAGAGGTGTAAGTAACAAGGATAAAACTTAAATATCCTTGGTTTTATTTCAAAACCATAAAAGGATATAACTAGGTTGTTAATGACTTGGACTAGCAAAAATTTTGATCCCCTTTGTGTTCTTGATGTGTGGCCGGTTTTGAGAAGCCAAAAAGAGAGAAGAATGCTTTTGCTACTAGGTGAAATAAATGAGAAGTGAATGAAGAAGTGAATGAATGAATAATTGAGGTCATTGGAGTATAAATCTATACTTGTACAAAATTTTCACCAACAATAAATGCCCCTCCTCCCCATAGGCCGGTTTTAGGGGAGGGATGTTTCCCAATTATTATTTTTTTTTTTTTCTTTAATGTATAAACATTTGTGTAATAATTGATAAAAGGTATAAGTAATTGTAGGAAATGTAACTTATAAAGGTAAATGGTAATTTGTGGTACAAGTAAGTTTTTAGTAAATCAAAATAGAATGTAATGAGTTAATAAAAATTGTAAAAATACATTCCTTGTGAAAGTTGAGTGATAAAATAATTATCGTATAATTTTAAGAAACGCAACGTAATAATTAAACTTTTACGATTAATATACCAAATAAATTTGAAACACTAGGAAAACTAAAAATATAGTTTTTATAAACTAAATGTAAGTATAAAAATACCTCGGGATCATTTTTGAAAGTAACAGGTTAAGTATTCAAAATAAAAACTCACGCGATAAAGTTTATTAAATATAAAAATTGCGCGTTGATTGTGAAATAAAATGTCGTGAATGAACTAATGAGATGCACATGATGTCAATGAAGTGTAGACTAATCATAGTCCATATAAAATATACGTGATGTCATGATCATGAATTCGCCGCCAAACCTCCAAGGTTACGCGAATTTGAAACAAGTAAACCAAGTTTACTATAAATGTTGAAATAATGAGATATGAATTGTGTCGAGAAATGACCTGAAAGTACGGGTTGTCACATCAACCATATGTGGCTCCTTTGAAGTGTCAGCAGATACCTTATTCAAATATTTTCTTCTTCTTTTGCTAGTATATAGAATAAGTGCCTTGCTAGGCTCCTTGCTTTGTGAAGATTTAACATTAGGAGAAGAAACATCAGATGTAAGAGCTACATCAGCCAATATTCCAAGAGATGCATGAAGATTCTCTTCGTCCTCCTCCTCAGAAGAAACCAAACTTCTCTTGTTACCTCTCTGACTTAGTAATTCCTCCAAGTGCTCAACTTTAATCTCCAATTCCACAATCTTATTACCAAGAATAGACTTGGTTTACGCAAGTTCTTTCTTAAGACCAGTCACCTCACCGTAAGCTTGTTCATCATAGCATATAATGAGGTAAGTGTAATAAGATCCTCATTTGTATCAACCGATTGCTCAGTTGGAATTGGAACTTCATTCAACCTGCTCAGAGTAACATTAACCCGATCAACATTAGAACAACCTTCACCAAATGGAATCCTAACAGGGACTAGGTGTAGGCAATCTATCCATATCAACCCCGATCTTCATCAATGGTAACACGAACCTCATCAATATTATCCTGATCTTCATCAACAGAAACTTGTGTAGGTGATTGACTAGGGCATGGTCTAGGTGAAGGTATAGAAGCCTCGGCAACAACGAAGGACCTCATCACCATCTCTTGAAAGATTTCCATCGGTAGGATTGGAAGAAGGTAAAACAACATTAACCTCATTAGCGCCTCATTCTCCCGAGGTAACATGGCGACTAACAAAGGAAAATGTGTCCCTCAAATTTAGTTCTCATCGTGGCAAATAACTTAGGAGTCAAAACACTTATGGGATGAAAAGCTTGGGTTTGTGTAGAAACATTCAATATCATCTGTAAGAACCTAGGGTACATCAAAACTTACCCTTTTCCTAGTTATATTTTCTACCATATTATCAAAGATAAACTTAGAAAATTATAAGTCAAACCCTTAGATAAACAAACAATACCACATCCCATTTGTGTTGAAAATCGATCCCATCCTTCGGACTTATTGCTCATACATCAAGTAGCGTATGAACCAAAAACCTCCACATAGGACAAAGCTTATTTTTAACCACATATCGTCCTCGTGCTTTGATATCCAATCGCTCTAAGTCCTTCAAGTACCATCGTAGAATCGAAATGATAAACTCCATTCTCATCATCCAAGCGAAGTTGTCTTACGATCGGTTCCTCGGTCACCACATACTCTTTTCCATCAACACTTGCAGCTATCTCGGTATCACTTCTTCTTTACGCGCCCGAATTAAGTAATCAAGGATTCATATATAGCATTTGGAGAATGCGTTAATGCATCTTGAATCTTTGATCTTTGTAAGAATGAAATCATCGGCCTATCTGACTCATCTCCTCGAAAGGTTCAAGAAAAGCAACCTTATTATGATCATGTTTAAATTGAGCGCCATGAGAGATTTTGAAGATTAGGGTTACGATTTTGCACAAAAGGAAGTGTTTTTAATAAGATTAATAATCGAATCACTTAATATGGAGCGAAAATATGCCGTAGAGAATAAATAGAAATTTCCCAATTTGGTCAAAGTTGACCAAAGATGACGGGATTTCTACTTTTATTCGGATTCACTTATAACCGGTAGAAGCGGAAACCATTCTCATCAAGTAGAACAATCGGCAGAAAGAATACTTCTTCAAGAAGTTTCAAGAAATATCATTTCTTGTTTCACCCACACATTAATTCTCTTACCACTTGAACCCGCTCTATAAAACAATCCCAATGCACATGACTTTTCATCAAAATCCCCAAATAATATTTCAAACCCTAATTCGATCAATACTTCAAAATTAACCATAATCAACATGAGTACCAAACCTGAGATCATAGATCTCACAACAACATCCTCATCATCATCATCATCATCTAGTGAAGATACCAATCCATGGCTTCATTATTTTCCAAAACCATATCCACTACCAAAGAAATCACCCTTCCTCTCTTCATCAGAAGATGAAAGTGTGGGAAATTCAAGCAAATCTGCTGATGATTCTGATGACTCCTATAAGGAGGGAACATCTTACTCCCAACCTCCAGCACCTCGGCCTCAATGTAGGCCTCGAGCTAGGAATCCACCACTTCTTATGGGTAGAAAGGTGGTGCTTGGTCTCTTGGCATCATGTTTTGGTGCATCATCACATATCGTATCGAGGAACGGAAAAAGGAAAATGATGTAAGTTGTTGTATGATGGAAAGAGTAGATGATGCACAAATGAAAATCTTTCCTTCTCATCTCTCTACCACAATCAGCTTCAGCTTCTTCGTTTTCATCAATCCATCCTCTCCATTTTGATCCTTAGCATCTTCATCAAATAAATCTTGCAGCACCAGTCATTGAGAAAGAACAAATGGGTGGTTATGCAGGACTTCACAGATGCATATCCAGCAATTAGTGCCTCTGATGTGAGCAGTCATACTCATCGTGCTCATCTTCACTGCAATTTAGATGTTGGAATGGATGATATGTAATAGATTAGGACTAGTTGATCATGTAGATGCATTTGATGTTGCTAGTACTCGTAAGTCGTAGTGGTAAACTGCTTCTTGAATGAATGAATTATCAATTTGTTTGATGATTTCTTTTGATTGAATCATATAACTTCGAAGATTCAACTTGGAGGAAACAAATGACACTCTTGACACTTTAGACTCGGAGAAACAAGCTTTAGCACTTCAAACCAAATCTCAAGCTGAGCAGAACATACACTCGCAAAACAAACAAACACAGAGAAACACACTAAGATTACATTAGCGAGGTTAGAGTTAGTTAAAATCAACCAAATATACAAAATTACATAGCAAAATGCAAAGTTATACACAAATCCTCCCCGAGGTATATGCCTCCCACAGGTTATGCCTCCCTTAAACTTTGCGGTTAAGGGTTAAGCATGCCAATATGGACCACAAGGTGTTGAAACCTTGGTCCTTCAAAAGCCTTTGTTAACAAATCGCCACATTATCATCAAGATGAATTTTGACCACATTTATCAAATTTTTATCATATGCATCTCTTATAAAGTGGTGCACGATTTCAATATGTTTTGTTCGATGTGAAAAACTAGATTTTAACAATGCATATGGTACTTTGATTATCAATAAAAATTGTTGTGTTCATGAAATTGTACCCATAATCCAACAAGCGATTTTGAATCCAAGAACACATCACAACAATTTGCGCAGACACCATACTACGCTTGATAGATGAGGTAGCCACAATTGTTTGTTTCTTGCATTGCCAAGAAATCAATCTCTTTCAAGGAATTGGCAACCTCGGTGGTGGACCTCTATCCGATTAGCACCGGCATAGTCACTATCACTATAAGCTTCCAACTTAAAAGGAGACTCTTTGGGTACCAAAGACCTAGAAAAGGTTGGCCTTTGAGGTACTTAAAGATCTTCTTAACAACATTGAGATGGGAAGTCGGTGGAGTAACTTGATGTCGCGAACAAACACTCACAACAAATGTAATATCGGGCCGGAAGGCATTAAATACATCAAAGACCCAATCATAGACTGTATAAATGAACATTCACGGTGGATCGACTTCATTGTTGGTCTTTGTCTTTGGAGCTTCATAAGGTGTAGTGGCAGTCCTTACACCTCCATACCAAACTTCTTCAAGATGTCCTCACATATTTGTCTGTTGATAAAAATACCATCGGGTTTCTGCGAACTTGAAGACCCAAAAGAAAGTCATCTCCCCATTGCACTCATCCGAAACTCTCCCTTCATAAGCTCCTCAAACTCCTCGCACCAAGCTTCCTTTGTGGATCCAAAATAATGTCATCCACATACACTTGCACAAGAATTATGTCGATGGAATTCTTCTTTAGGAAAAGAGTCTTATCAATTGCACCTCTTACGTAACCATGTTTGAAATAGAATGTAGAGAGCCTAGCATACTAGGCTCGGGTGCCTGATGTAGTCCATAGAGAGCTTTGACCACCTTATAAACATGATTAGGATGATCCGGATCTTCAAATCCTTTAGGTTGAGTGACATACACCTCTCTTCAATTTCACCATACAAGAAGGCTCCTTTAACATCCATTTGATAGACCATAAAGCCCATATAGGATGCATAAGCTAAGAAAATCCGTATAGCCTCAACTCTTGCCACTTGGTGCAAACACTTCATCATAATCGATTCCTCCTCTTGTTTATACCCACAATGCAACTAATCTAGCTTTGTTCTTAATGACAACACCCCGAGAATCTCTCTTATTCTTGAGAATCCATTTAGTCCCAATAGCATACTTACCATCGTGTAGTGGTACCAATATCCAAACCCTGCGATTTTGAAATTGTTGCATCTCATCTGCATTGCTTCAAGCCAACTTGAGTCTTCAAGAGCACGAGTAACCTTGGTTGGTTCCACTTGTGAGAAAACAAGCAAGCAGACAATGTTGATAGTACGTGTGATTGTCTCTGGCGATTGGAGACATAAGAGATAAAAGCCACGACCATATTTAGAGCAGCGCCCGGTACCTCTTGTTCTAACGGTGCATTAGGATCACCAATTATATTAGGCGTGGATGAACATTGTTGATCCTTGTAGTAGTGGTGGTGTTGACATCAATTGAGGAATCAAGATTAGTCATGGTAGGTTCAAAGTCGATTATCATAGGAAGGTGTGTTGAAGATGCACTTTGGGTTGATGATGACCAAGATCTCGAAGGTTTTGGAAACCTTGTATAAGGTTCTCAAGGTGCATTGACACTCTAGTAGAAATAGGAGTAGAGTCAACATGTCTTTCGGCCGAATTGGAGAGGTGAGGAGAAAGCAGAACCACTTTCGTGAAATTGAACTTTCCAGCGATTGCTCCACTTGTACTATTTTCAACATTCCTCTCGACATCTAAATTGGTCGCATACTCTTGTTTCTTCATCGCAAGATCCTCGACATAATAGAATTCATCTTCACCCACATCAAGATAATCTTTAGAAGTGTCACCTACAAAATTGTTAGGAGAGAAGGAAGGTACTACAATGGGTTGTTCATCATCGGACCCATCGTCGAATGAGCTTCCAAAGTTTACGCACTAGTAGTTGGAGATGCTTGAATCGCATGTTGGTTAGCCATATGTCTAGCATAACCCAAGTAATCGGTCAAGTAATCAAGATCAAATGACCAAACATGACCACGTCCTTGAACATTAGGCTTGTCTTCAAGATACCTCAGATTCAATGTCTCCTCAATCTTCTTAGCGGATACATTGTAAACCACATATGCCTTACTATGAGCGTAATACCCCACAATATAAGCATCATCGACTTTCTCATCAAATTTGCCCAAAGGATCCTTGGTATTCAAAATTGTCACTTAGCGACCAAACGGTTTAAGGTAATGAATAACGAGAACTTTTCAAAAAGAAGTTCATATGGTGTTTTAAGGTGTGGCCTAGTAATGGACACTCTATTTAGAACATAACAAGTCGTACTAACACCTCGGTCCAAAACATGGTAGGAAGTTTAGAGTGCTGCTAGCATTGATCTTGCGACCTCTATAAGGGTTCTATTTTTCTTTCACCACCCCATTTTGTTGAGGGTTCTTGGAGTGCTATAGTCCCTTTTGATTCCCTTTAACTGCGAGTTCTATCGAATGGCATTTTGAACTCGTACCATTATCACACCTAATTCCTTTCACCTTTTGTTCAACCGATTCTCAATAAGGGTAATGAAGTCTCTCAATATTTCGGATGTTTCATCTTTGGTCCTTAGAAAGAATACCCAACAAAATTTGCTATAACCATCGGTGATCACCTGACAAAATATTTATTATCAATGCTTCTCACTTTAGTTGGACCAAACAGATCCATATGAAGCGGTGAAGAGGTTGAAATAATGCTTCTTCTGTATGTGAGAACACCTTTGTATGAGGCTCTGTCTTTGCTTTCCTTTGTTGCATGCAACACGCTTATGATCATTGGTGAATATTTTGGTGAAGACCTTGAACTAGGCCCGCTTTAGAGAGTCGGTTAATTGTCTTGAAATTGACATGGGCCATCCTACATGCCATTTGGTGGAGTCATCCACAGATGCTTTAGCCACCAAACATGTTAAGTCACTTTCTTGGTTGGACATTAGTTAAGTTGAATGTATAAAGATTGTGATGCGAGGAACCTTGAAGAATTGAAGTTTCTTCGGGGTTTGAAGTCTTTAGGCAGAACAAGACATTCATCCTCTGTGAAGAGTACTTTGTTCTTAGTGTCACAGATTGTGAGGCCGAAAGCAGATTAAAATGTTGAAGTTCCTTTACATAATAAACATTCTCAAAGTCCGGCTAAGGTGTTTTGATGGTCCCTTTTCGATGAATTGTCCATCACTTCCTCCAAAGGTTACATTGCCTCCTCCTTCAATAGGTACAAAGTTATGCATCATGTCCCTGCTTCACGACATACTTCTAGAACAACCACATCAACAATTCCAACATCTTTATGCTTAAGGGATGATCCTACAACAACAAAAAAATATCTGAGAATTAGTACACTATGGAGCTCAAGTCATTCTTGACTTGAACACGCCTTATGGATCATATGAGTTGTGCCATGTAGAAGTATAAGATCCACTATTGTTCTTGGGTTTCCAATGAAACTTAGGTCCTGTTTATTCCAAGAACAACTGCTTGAGGTCTTGACAAGATATCGATACCCTCTCCCATCACCATGGGGTTAACACATCTAGGCCAATAACCATTTTAAAATATTCACCGGTTGGTTGAATATATGGTTTTCGATTGATCTTCTCAAGGAAAAGAATTATTATAATTTGTATCTTGTGGAACATAAGGTGGTATATCATTAACATTGGTCCACATTGGTCTAGATTTCCTAGAATCAACACACCTACTCATCCTTTGCTCATGATAATCACAATCCTTAATTAAATGAGATTTACTTCCACACACAAAACATTTCTTGATTAGAAGATTTATTCAAACCAAAGATGTATTATTACAAGCGAAGTATTCAAACCAAAACCATGAAAAGAATTGTTTTTAATAGTACTATTATGCAAAGAATGAAAAGCAAGTCTTGAGGCAACTGCCTTGGAAGTGGATTCCTTGGCGACAACTCGACATGCTTATTGGTAGTCTTGGGTGCGTGCAGGGTGAAGACTTGGGAAGAGGCGACTTGGGAAGGTCGACTTGGGAAGGTCGAGACTTGGGAAGGTCGAGACTTGGGAAGGTCGACTTGGGAAGGTCGGACTTGTCATTTGAATCACACTCTGTAGACCCTTGCTTGGAGGACTTGTCCTTTGTTAACACAAGAGACAAAGTCATTAGTAGAAGTATTAGGGTCCGCATGTCTCTTGACTTATTGCCATACGAGATGGTGTGAGCCATCAAAGTCTTTAAGAGTGGAAAGGTCAATGGGCATATGCTACTTCTAATTGGTCCACGTCTGACATGTAGGTCACCTTCTTTCACAAAATTAGCTAGGCTGCTTTGGTGTTGATTTACGTGTGTCATCCCTAGCTTCTAAGCCTACATATTTTTTAAAACCCAAAGCCACTGTAGAATTTGGAGCTTGACTGCTATAAATAAGACTAGCCAATCTATTACCATTCATCATCCATTCATTATTCCTAGCAATTTCCTCCTTAATTTTCTCCTTAAGCTCTAGATTTTCTGACTCTACATCTGCTCTTAACTTCTCAGACCATTTTAATTCATTTGTAGCACATTCTAGATCTCTTTCTAAAACACCTATTTTCTCTTCATAAGCTATTTCATTCTTCTGAAACCAAACCTTTTGTCTTTCTAGTGTTTTAAAGCCTTTTATAAGCTTCTACTTCCACATAGCATTCATTATATTTAGGTTCCATAATATCATAAGCTTGTTTGAGTTCATTATAACGCTCACTACAACCAAACAAACAGGTTTTGTACACGAGAGATTCCCATCAAGGCAATCGATCATGCCTATCCTCGTAGTACGACTTGCAATCAACCCAACATTATCGGGACCATCATTATCATCCTCCTCATGTTGCTTCCAACCCACATTGCTATCGAGTGACCAAAGCGGTTGAACCCTTTGAAGTTCTGCATCCTTACGACTGGCGATAAGTAGAGTATCTTGTCTCATCACCGACTTTCTGTCTTTGCATTCTCTAGAAAAGTGACCCATCCATTGACATGTGAAGCATTTAGCCTTCCTTTGTCAAACCTTCTTGGATCGCGTCCTTTGAATCCAAACCTTCGCGACTTTATGCTCAAAGGTCTTGATATCCATGGAAAGCATGGCCACTTGCCACCTCGACTTCATCTCTTCCATTTCAAGCGGGTCCACTGATCAAAATCCTCATAAGCGGTTCTGCTGAGGATCATAATCGATAAAGAAGGATCCAAGTACATCTTCCATAATGTTGCTTGATTTAGGTGAGAACTTGATGAAGGAGCGACATTAGATGATGATGGATATGGGCTTGGACCATAGCTAGACTTTGGAGTAGAGGCTCCAACAAATGCGATATGACTAGCGATGAAGATGATCGAAAAGGGCTTACATCATGTTCAAGAGCTTTAAGTTTGTTATCTGACTCATCAAAGGTCATCATGTCCAAACCACCTTTAGCTTTTAAAGCTATGCTTACATGTAGCCGTGATGGAGTAATGACCTCGAAACTTAGAGTTCTGATCATCATTATCCGGCTTTGCTGTGGTGATTCAATGACTTAAGATCTTGTGAAACTTATCATAGCCCTTGTGAATTCCTTCCTCTTGAGATTTGAAAGTCTGGCTGTTGTCTTAGCATGGACTTCTTTAGTCTCCTAGACTCCTCATTCCACCGAACTTTGCCTTAATTGCTAACCATATATCCTTAGCATCTTGCATGAAGTGAAAATCACTCAAGTGATCCTCGGGAATAGCTTCGGAAGAATAGTTCGACCTTGGTTTCTCTCGAGCGCCAAGAAACTCTTGGCAGTTTTGGGAGGAACATTCATCATATTACCGGCGACATCCGTGGTAGTTCTTTTCAAACTGTTCCCTTCATAATTATCGCCATAGATTCCAATCAATGTTGGAGATCCAGATTCAGCATCTTCATCGCCCAAAGATCATATTCCTCCCTTTTAAGGTAAGGAAACTTAGCATTGCTATTAGAGACTTAGTTGTTGCGGATGGGTGGAGTTTTGGTTGTTGGTGAGTTCGGTATCAACATCCCGAACAAGGCATGATGATTATGTTTTGGTTGTATGGGTGTTTAGAAAAGCTTGTCCTTAGTATCGTAGAGACTCTCACGAGGCTCGATACCACTTGTTGAAACAAAGCAGACCTTGATAGATCTTGAGCTCGTGGATGGTTATGTATGCCTATGTAATCACAAGCACAATAAAGACAATCTCTACTACTAATGTTTATCGGTGAATATAAACACAAGTAATAACTAAGAACTTCTTGATCCTCTTTGGATCTTTATATTAACTAAAACTGAGTTTTACAATCGGTACATAACTCATTCTAATGTGTTCCTTTTATAGATAAGGAACCCTAAACAATATCGCTAAACCGTTTTCCAAGAAACGTATAATCATAAAACTAAATAAGATATACACAATCACTTCCTAATAAAGCTCATGTATATCCACACTAAATAAACTAAACACGGAATAAACACTTCCATGAAAAAGCCTAATAACTATTATACTTGATTAGATTATGTCTTCTCTTCAGTAGAAACACTTCGGCATTAAGTTCAGCATAATCCAGACTTCACATAATTCCCAACATGTTCCCATAATTCCCTCTACAGGAGTAATCAGTGACACAAAAGCAAGCGGGTCAAAGCCTCCAGGCAATACAAAGCAAGATGGGACCTCGCAAGCTAAGAATGTGCAATGGAAAAGAGTAGAAGACCACCCTAGGAACATTAAGTTTGTGTTAAATAAAATGAATCGTGTTGATTCTAGTATTAGCTATAAGCGTACGGTAATTAATTTGAATTTTGCTACTTTTGGCAAAACATGTAATGATGATTGCTTGGTTTCTGTTATTAATCATGAATGTGGTATGAATGATTTGATTAATGCTGTTAAATGCCCTGTTAAGATAGTTAATGCAAAAAATCAAGTTAAGAAGGCTAGAAAGCAATGGCGGAAGAAGGTTAGAAAACATTGGAAACCCACAGGAAGGAAATTTAGCAACATAGGTTATCAGTGGATACCTACTGGCCACAAATTCAATCTTAATAAGATGTGCCTAAATTATCTAGATCAATGCCCATTAGGAAATGGATGCCTCTTGGTAGAACTATTCCTTTAAGAAGTGAACATACTTTGAATAGGTCAAATCGGACACTAGCAATCGCATCTATCACGATGATTCAATTGTTTCTACTTACGATGTGGGTGTTCCAATCATCATTACTAACCAAATGGATCCCATTCTTGCAGGGGATCCCAATTATCGATTATCCATTCTTGTCTATGTTCAATTGCGGATCATTCAAATCATTACGTGGTACCGGACTCGGTTTGTTCCAAGCATATGATTGGATACCGTCACGCTCATGAACTTGTGCGTAAATTCATCGGGACTGTTAGATTCGGAATGATCATTTCGGTGCAATTATGGGTTATGGAGACTATGTTGTTGGTGATAGTGTAATCTCCGGGGTATATTATGTTGAATGTCTTGGTCATAACTTATTCTCTGTCGATCGATTACGTGATTACGATCTAGAAGTGGCCTTGAAAAACATACTTGTTTCGTTAGAGAACCGGATGGTAAAGAACTTTTAAGAGGAACTGCGTGGTTCAAACCTATACACCATCTCTATTGAAGATATGATGAAGTCTTCTACAATTTGCTTGTTGTCAAAGGCTTCGAAAACAAAGTCATGGTTATGGCATCGTTGTCTAAATCACCTGAACTTCAGCGCCATAAATGATCTTTCCAGAAAGGACTTAGCAATAGGCTTACCTAGACTAAAATATGAAAAGGATCATATTTGTTCAGCAAGCCAATTGGGAATAAGCAAGAAGTATGCCCACAAACCCAAACCTACAAACTCAGTTATGGAAGTTCTTCATACCATTCACATGGATTTATGTGGACCCATGAGAGTGCAAAATATTTATGGGAAGAAATATGTGTTAGTTGTGGTTGATGATTACTCTCGATTTACTTGGGTTAAGTTCTTAAGGACAAATGATGAAACTCGAGATATCATCATTAAACTTATCAAGCAATTGCGGTTCGACTTAACAAAACCGCCGTAATCATCCGAATGACAATGGGCCGAGCTTGTTAATAAAGAACTTAGTGAGTTTTATAAAAGTGTTGGAATCGGTCATCAAAGAAGTGTTCCACGAACTCCTCAATGAGCGGTGTAGTTGAAAGCTAAATCAAACTCTTGTGGGCCGCAAGAACAATGCTAATTTACTCAAAGGTTCCAATGTTTCTCTGGTCAAGCCATTGCCACTTGCATGCTACACTCAAAATCGATCCCTAATTCACACTTCTCATAGAAAAACTCCATATGAACTTGTCCACAATCAAAAACCTAATCTTTCATTCCTTTGTGTGTTTGGTGCATTGTGTTATCCAACTAATGAGGGTCAAGATTTAGGCAAACTTAAGCGGACATTGGAGTATTTGTAGGATATGCACCAAGAAGAAAATGATACCGAATCTACAACAAAAGAACCCGAAATATCATGGAAACAATTCACGTTCGTTCGATGAGTGGATCCGGTCAAATGGCTCTGGGACAACCCAGTTCGGACCCGCATCTCAACCTTCATCAAGTAGTCCCATCGGTTCTACTCTTGTACACAATCCTCACCAAAGAACTCCATATGTACCACCTTCGAAGATGATTTGAAGAAATTTTTGATCTAATGTTTGATGAACACTATGAGCCAATTGCTAATGATCTATCAAATCCATCAACGGTTGCTCCTATCCCCGACAACTTTGATAACCCTTCGTTTCTATGTCATTGAGTCAAGAAGCGCCTGCTGCTGATCACTCTGTATCATCTTCAATTCATCAATCATCAAATGTACATCATGAAATTGTTTATGGCACCTATGATGAAGATAACCCTTTTACTACTCCCGAAGATGCTCCCTTTGAGAACATATTTGCTCCGGAACCATCATCAGAACCATCTTTATCAGGAGAAAACAACTCTACTACTTCAGTTCCACAACAACAACCACACGAACACCTTAGAAAATGGACACATGATCATCCATTGGACAACATCATTGGAAATCCTCTCGTCCAAAGATCCACATAAACAACTTGCAACCGATGCCTTATGGTGCTTCTTCAACTCTGTACTATCCAAGGTCGAACCAAAAGGCGTTAAAACGCAATGAATGAAGACAAGCGGTTCAATGCCATGCAAGAAGAAATTCATGAGTTCGATCGACTAGATGTATGGGAATTAGTACTGCTCCCGACGTGCTATAATCATTGCTCTAAAGTGGATCTTCAAAGTAAAACTTGATGAGCATGGTGATGTATTAAAGAACAAGGCTCGATTGGTTGCAAAAGGATACCGTCAAGAGGAGGTATTGACTTTGAAGAATCATTTGCTCGGTTGCGCGCATCGAGGCAATCAAAATCTTCACGGCTAATCTTGCAAGTAAGAATATGATAGTCTATCGGATGGATGTAAAGGCGGCTTTTTATCGGATATCTTAAAGAAGTCGTATCGTCGACCAACCGGAAGGTTTTGGGAATCGAGCATCCTACTCATGTCTATCACTTGAAGAAGGCTCTTTACGGTTTAAGCAAGCTCCAAGGGCATGGTATGATACACTATCAAATTTTCTTCTATCTCTTGGATTGACAAAGGAGCGATTGATTCGACATTGTTCACCGTAAAATCGGGCAAACATTTAATTCACGTTCAAATCTATGTTGATGATATTATTTTTGCCTCAACCGAACCCCATGAGTGTGACCGTTTTTTAAGGAGATGGGCTCCAAATTTCAAATGTCAATGATGGGACAAATGTCATTTTCTTGGGATTACAAATTTCACAAAGTCCGGAAGCATTTTTATCAATCAATCTAAATATGCTAATGAAATTTTAAAGAAATTTGGATTTGACACTTGTGACACCGTTGACACTCCCATGGTGGAGCGTACCAAACGGATGAGGACCACTCGGGATCATGGTAGATAAAGCGAAATATCGAGTATGATTGGATCACGATGTACCTCACGACCGATGACCCGATATTACATTCGATGTATGCATGTGTGCTAGATACCGTGTTAAGCCTACCAAAAGCACTTTGAAGCGGTTAAGCGGGTCTTCGGTATCTCGAAACCATCAACATGGGACTTTGGTACCAAGGACACCGGTATGTCACTAACGACCTATCAGATGCTAACCATGCGGGATGTCAAGATACACGTCAAGTACGTGCGGAGGTGCTCGATTTTTGGGTGATAAGCTTGTGAGCTAGTCTTCAAAGAAACAAATGAGTACTTCTATATCATCTACAGAGTGAATACATAGCCATGTCATCTTGTTGTACTCAAATCCTATGGATGAGATCCCATTATCCGACCGTGGCTTTGAATTCAACAAAATCCCTCATGACAGATAACAAAGTGCCATTGCTCTCTCTTGCAACAACGTTCAACATTCAAGAGCAAAGCACATCGACATTCGACACCATTTCATTTGGGAACAAGTGGAAAAGGTGTGGTAGAACTCTATTTTGTGAGGTCTCGAATACCGGTTAGCGACATCTTCACCAAAGCTCTTCCTAGAGAGCGTTTTGAGTTTATCCTTTCACGACTTGGTCTAAAGAGTCTTCAACCGAAACACTCAAGCGCCTTGAAGAGGAAGACGAGGAGTAAATGGTTTTCTTCATCTATCGCTTGTATATATTTTTTTTCAAAAAGCAAAATACAAAATTTCAAAACCCTCAAAAGAAAATAGAAAAATATAAAATTTTCAAAATCCATAAAAATTAGAAAATCTTGAAAAATCCCAAAAATATTGTTATTTTGTCATGTTTTTCTTAATTCGATATCATCTACGGACTTTGTGTTGACTTTCAAAGAATGTCACGGGTTTTTAGATGTTCTTCGAATGTACATAAATTGCTTAATTTTTTTTTTTTTGAGACAAAGAAAATGGTGGTTTTGTCATTTCGAGGCAAGAACCCTTTTAAAAGGAAAGAACATAGCCATGCTTAATCTTATTTTCAAATCTCATGCTCGATTCTTAAAACAAATGTTTCTCACCAAAAATACAAATGTTTTCTTTCCAAATATTTTTCCGTCTAATGATTCTTCTGAAAAATATTTGTCATCTTATGAAAACAAAATTGCTTTGAAAATACCTCGGACTCTATTTTTGAAAATCATCCGGGCTTATCTTTGTCAAAATCTCTATCTCTCAATCAACAACCTATGTCATTGATTGAGGGGGAGAATGATTTCAATCGAATCAAAAGAGTATTTTCAAACAATTGGCATTAAGCGAGCAAGGTCTACTTTTGGACAATCAAAATGAACAATGTTTTATACAAATGGTTCAAGACCTTGGCTATTGTTATGTTTTTCAAAAGACATTTATGCATGATTGATAAATGGAGTTTAAAGTCTCAAAATCCGATCCTTATCAGTTAAAATGTCTTTTTTTTCAAAAGCAAGTCACTATTCTCCTCAAAAGTTCTCAAAATTTAATTTAAATCAATAGAGATCACAAATCTCAAAGGATTTGAAAATTGTGATCGGGGGAGAATTTGTGATTTAAATTAGATTTAAACTGATAATTCGATAAATGGTGTTATACGTGATTAACAAGCTCTCCTCCCTGCATGTGCCAAACGATTTCAAATTTTCCATGCACATGTTAAGGGGGAGCATTTATATCAAACCAAAATGGATTGAAACGTGATTGATTTGTCTCTACGTGCAGGTTTTCCCTAATATGTGCTAAACAATTTCAACATATGATGCACATGTTGAGGGGGAGCCGTTTTCTAAAAATATCAAAAACAATTCAGGTACAAAATGTTTTGATCATGTATCACAAGTACTTGGATTGATTTTCAAATGGTTTTCAATTAGTTCCAAAGGCTGATGAACAATACCAAAAAGACCGACCAAATTTACTTTATGTATGGTGATATAAGGATGGTTAGGTTAGGTATTTGTTCCCACGGTCCCTTGAGAGTCGGAGGGATCTACCGAGGACAATCCACTAGATAGTGTAGAGTCCTTAGGTATGATGAAAAAAAGGAGAAAAGTGATATATGGGAAGAGTGCGAGGCGAGATGGAGCTAGAACTAGAATAAACCCAACAAGGCTCTAGTAATGAAATCTTGGTAAGCCTTGAAGGGTTGAAGAATGAAAAAGAAATAAATGTGAAAAGGGTGAAAATAAATAGCCTCCACTATTTCAACCTTAGAGCGAACGGGTTCAATTCATATGCTCTTGGTTGTTACTAAGGTAACACCGTATTGAAGACAAGGCGTCATGGACCCGGTGGCCGCATTGCACTACAACTTCCCAAGCCACTCAAGTTCATCTTAAAAGGACTTGTTTCATTCTCACAGGGAACCTACATTATCTATCGACTTTCTCTTAGAGATGGTTGATATTGAAGAAGGAGACCCTCTCCTAGTCTCCGACATAGGAACCAAATGTGCACAATTGAGTCTAGAGCCACGAGATCATCAATAAATCTCTTTAGGACACTTGTCAATGAAGACTCTCATTTCACACAATGTGGAAAGAGAGAATATATTTTAAGAGTCCTCGCATTATCCTTGTGGTATTTCGAGAACATCGAGTGATATGCAAACATATTCACAATGAAGATTGAAAGCCTTCTAGAGCCAACATCAAACAAGATCTTGGTAGGTGGCATGTGAGATCTATCCAATAGATCAACCATGTGACAACCGAATGAGAAACAATGGGGCGATTCATAATTTTGAATCAATCACAGTTCGGGATATGGATTGATGATTCCTTTGAAAAAGCGGTCATTGTGCTTAAGATTCTTTTCTCTAGCACATCGATTGTGTATTAATATTTCAAAATTAAAGGTGTTTATGATTGATAATTGATTTTCCTTAAAACCTTTGTTGTATTGCAAAAACACTTTATTTTGAAGCAATACACAATTGTTTTCAAATTATTTTCATCAATCGATGAATCTCAAATTATTTGGTTCACTCACTCCGTGTTGTCGTCTTTGAGGCGTTCCGGTTTGAAAACAGTTAGAAGCGATTCGCGAAACCTATCAAGGAGATTCTTGAAGTATACCGATCACGAGCAATACTTGTCTTGATCAACGGGAACCGTGGGCGTGTACCTCAATTCAACGAAAGTGATCAAAGAAACTTTCATGCGCTTTATTGCTAAGCTGTTGTATGCGGTACACCAGCGTTTGCGGTGATCGAGAATGGAGAGGTCAATCCATAGCCGCATGCTCACACATCACATTCATTTCAAAAGAAATCATGATTAGTGCATCAATGACTCTGATATTCTCACTCCATGCTTCTGCTACGCTACTGCAAATATCATGAATCAACTAAAGATTCCGCTACTCTCATGAGAAGAAATCATGATCCAAAATGTGAGCATGTCGGTCCACTGTCACAACATCACATAATGTCAATACTACAATGGAAGAGTCAGAGATTTATGCAAGCTGATGATCTCAAAGTTGGCTCAAAACTCATCATCACGTGGATCAGTTAAAGACCTCCACCTGAATTATCCAAACATGCAAAACATGAAGAATCAAAGACTACGTGCTACAAAGCAATGAACTTAAACAAGAATCCAAGAACAATCTTAATGTAATATCTGTTTGTATTCTGTGTAATTTGAGGTGACCTCCCTTAGGAGGAGATTGTTAGGAATTAGAAAATCCAGACATTAAAGAGTGGGTCACCTCAAGTATATTGTATTCGTTAGAAAGCTCCTAGTCGTAGTCAAGTTATGTTAATAAGTAGTTTGTTAAGTAACACCGTGGAGGATCAGGCGGGTCTTTACCTTTGTATGCCCGATCCACGACCGTGGGTGGCGTTTATTGTAAAACACTATAAATACCTTATACCTCCCAAGGTAGAGGGTTGGAGCTTCAATACCATTTTTATTTGTTTCACATAGTTCTCAACTCTCTTCCCTTTCTCTCTCTAACTTTCTCTCTCTAAAACTTGTATACGCCCCTATTATGATTGTGGTTTAATGTTGTTAGGAATTAGAAATTCCAGGTATTAAAGAGTCGGTCACCTCAAGTATATGTAATCGTTAGAAAGCTTGTAGTCATAGTTCATTTAAGTTAAGTAGTATTTAGTTAAGTAACACCGTGGAGGACTGACGGGTCTTTACCCATTGTATGCCCGATCCACACCTGTGTGGCGTTTTATGTAAGACTATAAATACTCTCTACCTCCCAGGTAGAGAGTTGGAGATAATAATATTTTCCTTTCTCTCACTATAGTTCCCAACTCTCTTCCACTCTCTCACTAGAACTTTCTCTCTAACATACTTAGCATACTTTGATCATGGTTTAGAGTGTTTGTGAAATCAATATCTAACAATTGGTATCAAGAGCCATGGTTTGATCACTCATCTTTCATGCTCTTTGTTTTGGTGGATTTCATAAGGTTTTGGTGTATTAAGGGTTTAGGAGAGTTTGATTCATTTGAACAAATTCTAGTGTTAAAGTTTGAATTTTGCTTGTACTTTTGTGTTTAGGATCATCATATGTGTTTATGTTTTGAATTGGAAGGCTTAAATCATTGTGGTTTGGTTGTTTTGGATTGATAAAGTGGTTATTTTTGAAAGAAGGAATGATGAGTTGAGTCTCGGACTTGCTTTTCTTCAAAGCGAGTTGCTTAGTTATTTTATGCGAGTTGGTACATGCGACTTAGCTATTTAGCGAGTTGATCTTTATGCGACTTGGGCTCTGGCGAGTTGTTTCTTTAGCGACTTGAGATCTAAAGCGACTTGCTACTTAGCGGTTGTAGCGTTAGCGAGTTAACTTAGCGACTTAGTGTTCAAGCGAGTTGATTGTATTGCGAGTTGAGACTAAAGCGAGTTGGCTATTTAGCGACTTGATTAATTAAGCAAGTTGAGTTTGTTGCGAGTTGATGCTAATGCGACTTGGCTATTGAGCGAGTTGATTGCTTATGCGAGTTGTGTGTTTAGCGACTTGTTCATTTAGACCTTTTTCTTCTTCGTGTTACATTTTTACGGTTGTTCTTTTGGTTTAGTAAAATCCGTGAAAGAATCAATTTCCGTTTAATCAAAGAATAGTAAAATCCGTGAGCTTGAAACATGTCTACAAACGTTCCGACTATCATCTCCATTTGCCGAGGATGTTCAAGCAATGGTTCGAGATACTCGTCCACCCATGCTTGTAAGGCGACTACGACTCTTGGGCTCAGCGAATTAGATTGTCTTGTCTTGGAAAGGAAAATGGAGTCAACATTCTCAAATCCATTGATGAAGGACCGTATCGGGTTGAGGCGACTAGAGATGTACTTGATCTTCTTGAAGATGGAACTCGATTTACGGAATGGAGCGGACCAAAAATGTATGATGAGCTTGATGATAAGGAAAAAAGAGATTCGATCTTGCGATATCGGGGCTTCTAACATTGTTCTTCAAGGTCTTCCTAAAGACATCTACAAGTGATCAATCACAACACCGATGCAAAGGCGTTATGGGATAATGTCAAGATGCTTCTCTCGGGTTACAATTAACTATGGAAGATGAGAATCACAACTCTATGGCGAATTTGAACACTTCAAGATGAAACCGATGAGAGTGTCTATGAGTACTATGTGAGATTTCATAAGTCGGTGAATGATATGAGGAACATTAGAATGACTATGCCTAACATTCAATTGAACTCAAAATTTGTGAACAACATGAATCCCGAATGGCACAAGTTTGTTACTACAGTGAAGCTCACTAAAGGATTGAAGAATACAAATTATGAGCAACTCTATGCCTTCCTTCTTCGAATGAGAAACATGCCATGTTGGAAAGATGATTCTTAATCGGTTCAAAACCAACCAGGAGAGACTAGCTCATCTAATGACTCAACCGCCTTCACTCGAACATCGGAATCACAACCAAAGCCTCATAAGTCATACCCATGGGTAATGGTAATCACAAACTCATTCCTGATCCTATGGTCAAACAAGGCGATCTTTGATGCACACGTGGGTAACATCATTAATCAACTAGCTCTTCGATTAGTCAAAACATGAATTCTCCCACAAACCAACAACAACCTCGAACAGCATCTAACCCACACAATCAAGCTCTTTGTTAAAGATGGGAGGATCGTGGTGCAACCAGATTCGGGAAAGACAGTATGATCGGGAAGAGGTGGAGTGGTAGAGGTTATGTTGGTGTCGAAATCGAGGAAGGAATGGTAATCAAGGTCAAGCTAAGCCGATCAAATGTTATAACGTGGTGGTGAGGACACATTGCAAGCGCACATCTCCAAAACGTCCACGAATCGCCGATTACATTGTGAGATAAGATCTTTGCTTGTACAAGCTCGGGATAATGGTCTTTGCTTTGGATGAAGAGGATCTGTTGTTTCTTCTTGAGGCAATGCCAAGACCTATGATGCGAGATGTGGATGAGCGACTTATTCGGAGATAGGTCACAATCATCGAATGCCTTTCAAGTCGCCGATTGTGATGCATACGACTCGATGTGGATGATGGACCTCTGCACACACAATTTTTATGGCTAGCATTTCTCCAATGGTTTCTCCCAAGGTCTCATCTTCACCACAAGTGGCCCATCCAAAGACAAACTCATCTCGAGGTATTAAAACTATACGATGATCTTGATGTGCAAAGATGCATGACAAAGTACAAGTAACTAAAACTATTGTATCAAATATTGAAAATATGGGTAATATCAATGTTGTCCCATATGATCAATATGTGGAACAAAGTGAAAGTGAAGTTGTACCAAGTGATGCATCTTCCGTAATCAAGAATGACTATATCTTTGATGAATACACCGCATGTTCCCCAATGATTACGTAATTTAACTAAATGCCTATAAAGAACGTGTTGCTATTTATGAACAACGTGCAAAATTTGAGTTGACCACCGTGAGCGGGAAATGGATGACCAGTGCGTACAATCATTAGAAAAAGTAATTTTCGAGAAGAAGTATTAAAACAAGAGTTAAATTCCTTGCAGAAAAGATTTCTAAAGCTGCTAAGCAAAACAAGAACTTCAAGAAAATGTGAAAATGCTTAGCAAGAATTTAATACAAAGGAATCAAAACTCTTGAAAGATTTTCTAATCGAAAACTTTGAAAACAAACTCGAAAACAAGTTGTACATACAAGGAACACCATTCAGATCGCTCACATGATCACTAAGCATAGAGTCTTAGCGATAAGCATAACATTCCCCTTATTGAGGAACCAAATCCATAGGTTATTAAAAAGGCTAGAAATGCTCATAAGGTTCTTTATGATGGCAATGAAATCCTTAAACCTAGACAGAAACCTAGTTGCGTTGAGTGCCGAGGAAGATAAGAAATCGAGATGAAGTCACTAGGGAAAAGATGAACAAGAAATTAGATGATCCTAAATGTAAAGAGAAGAAAATAAAGATCACACCCATGATTACAAGAAGGAAAACCGATTTCCTTGAACAAGTTTAAGCCTCGAGACATTGTTGACTCCCTAACAAGTTTTTGGAAAATAGATTTAGATAAGCGTAAAGTCGAAAATATTGTTGAAACAAACCCTCCCTTTGGAAAATGCCTAGAGCGGTTGTGTATCCTCCTAATACACCAATGCATCTTGTTCCTAGAACAATTGCCACTAAAAGCAAGACCTTAATTAGCCAATATGTTATCTTTCAACTATTTGTTGATTTTGAGAAAACTTGCAAGAAAAGGATCCCACCCACCGTATAATGAAGGAGAAAGGGTTTGAGCAAATGAAAGAATGCTATTTAGCGAGGTCATGCCTTTCTTTAAACTTCTAAAGATCACTTTGAGAGTCTTAAAAGGGATGAATCATCGATATTAAGGGAATGAAAAGGAATTTGATGCAATGATAGTTGAGGTTAGTGACTATGAGCGAGCACTAAAATATAATGAGATTGAGAGGAAGAACTTGCATACACTAAATGAGAACTGATTTCGAATGTATTGCTCAAGACATGTTCTACATCGCTACTAATTGTTCTATTATCGCTTCTCGATTCCATGAACCGTCATTGCTTTGAAAGTCTCTCATGATCGTGTCATTGAGCTTGAAAAACTAATTACGGACTAAATGAGAAAATTGAGCTGGATGATCACGACAATTTGGTTAAACATTTTTCTAAACTAGAAGTTGAGCATTTTAATTTACAACTAAAATATCAACATCTTAAAGAAAATGTCAAAACTTCAAATATCAAGACATCCTCGGATGCTCCGAGTTTGATGCGGTTTTCAAATTAACAAATGTGATGAGCATTCAAGCTCATTGCAACACGATCGAGAAAGTTGAAAGCCCAAATCTCTCAATTAAAGGGTCAAACGAACAATGTAATCGGTCCCCAAATGCCTCCTCCTTTAGATTCTCGGAATTCTCAAAACTTTCATCTTCAAAACTTAGTAAATGCTTTACAAAAGGAAAATGAGGTTTTCTTGAAGAAAATGAAAAGGTTAACGTCATTTCAATGAATTATTTGAATCTATAAAGGTCACTCAGAACAAAAATAATGAAGCAGTAGCCTCGTTACAAAAAGAAATTGAGAATCTAAAGAGTCGGGGTAAAGGGAAGATGCCAATGACCAATGGGGAGAATGGTGTATCAAAGGTACATGTCTCAGAATAAATATGCTTTGTCTCATGAAATATGTTCCTCCTCATCTTAGGAATAACAAACTTGCTACATCTCAACCTATCATTGCCAATTTACTCATTCTCTCACCCGCTTTGAGGTGACTTCATCTTGGAAGAGATCAGCATACTTGTCTAGTGATTGTTTCATGGGAAATTGATCACCCAATTGACATCGAGGAGATATTCTTCTCATCGAGAACATGCTCAATGATGATCCTTCATCAATCCCTCCTCAAGAACTTCATAAAGAGGAAATCAAACCATTAAAAATCTAATGATCATCCCGAGGTCGAACTTAAGGACTTACCACCTCATCTCGAGTATGCATTTCTTGAGGGTGACGATAAATTGCCCGTCATAATTGCTAAAGATTTGAATAAAGATGAAAAAGTCGCCTCATAAAGGTCTTGAAGTCACAAGCAAGCAATTGCTGGAAACTCTCCGACATTGGGTATCAACCCCGAGTTTTGTACCACAAAATCTTGATGGAGGATGACTTCAAACCGCCAGCTCAACATCGTAGGCGGTGAATCCTAAGATTCATGAGGTTATTAAACAGAGGTTCTCAAACTTGATGCGGATTAATTTACCCGATCTCGATAGTCCTCGTTAGCCCAATTCACCTGTTCCTAAAAGGGTGGCATTATCGCTTGTCACAAATGAAGAAAACGAGTTAATTCCAACTTGATTGGTTACGGATGGTTTGCATTGACTATCGTAAGTTGAATGACGCCACCAAAAGACCATTTTCCCACCCTTCATGGACCAAATGCTGAGAGATTAGGTGGAAACGAATACTATTGTTTCTTAGATGGTTTCTCGGGTTATTTTCAGATCCCCATTGATCCACGGTGATCAAGAAAAGACCACATTCACCGCCCATACGGAAATTTTGCCTACAGACGATGCCTTTTGGCCTATGTAACGCCCGCACGCTCCAACGATGTATGATGGCAATTTTCCACATATGACGGGGAAACAATGGAGGTGTTTATGGATGACTTCTCGTCATTGGGACTCGTTTCAAACATGTCTCTCCCATTTAGATAAAATGCTAAAACGTGAAGACACCAATCTTTGTCTAAATGGGAGAAGAGCCATTTTATGGTCAAGGAAGGGATTGTCCTAGGCCATAAGATTTCAAAAACGGATTGAGGTCGATAGAGCAAAATTCGATGTTATTGCTAATTGCCTCATCCTACTACCGTCAAAGGTATTAGGAGTTTTAGGTCATGCCGGTTTTATCGCAGATTCATACAAGATTTTTCTAAAATCGCCGCCTATGACTCATCTCCTCGGAAGGATGCCTTTTATCTTCTCACCGAGTGCATCAAGCTTTTGAAACATTAAAGAAAAGCTACGGAAGCACCCATTCTCGCGCCTTTAACGATTTACCCTTTGAACTCATGCGATGCAAGTGATTTTGCTATAGGTGCGTACGGGCAACGAAACCAAGCATTTTCAAACTCTATCCACACGCGAGTAAGACTATGATCAAGCTCAAACCCATTACACCACTACGTAAAAGAGCTACTAGCCGTGGTGTATGCGCTTGAGAAGTTTCGCCATACCTAATCTTGACCAAATGCGGTATATATGATCACTCGGTTCTCAAATATCTCTTTGCAAAACAAGATGCAAAGCCGATATTGTCATTGGGTTCTCCTCCTCGCAAGAATTTGATATCATTATACGTGATAAAAAGGAGCCGAGAACCTAGGTGATGATCATCTCGATTAGAAAACCTCAAGAAAAAGAAATAAATGAAACATTTCCTCGAAACACTCAATGCGGTTATTACGTGGAAAATCTACTACCCAATGGTTTGCCGACTTCGAAATTACCATGCGGGTAACTTATAGTGAAAGGAATGTCGACCCAACAGAAGAACAAATTCTTCAAGGATGTTAAACATTACTCGATGACCTACTTATTCAAAATCAGTATGGATCAAGTCATCCGACTGTGTTTATGGATGTGAAGCTATGGACATTCTCAAAGCTTTCATGCCGACCCACCGGGGCCATCATAGTCCAAATTACACGCCAAAAAGGTGTTTGATTCCGGTTTTATTGGCCCACTATTTATAAGGATGCCCACGATTTTGTCAAAGCTCGCGACGCTTGTCAACGCTACGAAATATCTCACAAAGAAATGAAATGCCGAAACGCCATTCTGTGTGAGATTTTGACATCCGGGCATTGACTTTTACGGGCCATTTCCATCATCTCGAGGAAACAAATACATACTTGTGTCTCCTGACTATTTGTCAAAATGGGTCAAGCAAAAGCTTTACCTACAAATGATGCCCGAGTTGTTGTGAAATTTTAAAATCTCTTTGCTAGGTTTGGAACTCCACGAGCCATAATCATGATCGGGTACGATTTCTCGCAATGACCAATTTGATCGAGTCATGCAAAAGTATGGTGTAACCCACCGTCTCTTCATCGCTGCACCACCCCAAACAAGTGGGCAAGGAAGTTTCCAACCAGGATTAAAAGAATTCTAGAAAGGACAATAGGCTAAAATCGTGCTTGGTCAATAAGCTAGATGACGACTCGGGCCTTCCGTACAATTTAAAACACCCATCGTGTACCCACAAGCTAGTGTACGGAAGGCGTGTCATCCGCCGATTGAGCTTGAGCACAAAGCATACCGGGCCTTGAAACATGCAAACTTCGATATTCAGATACCGGTGATCACTGTAAAGTTCAAATGAATGAATTAAATGAACTCCGTGATCAAGCATACGAGAACTCTTTGATCTACAAAGAAAAGACAAAGAAGATTCATGACTCCAAAATCAAGAACCTTTTTCAACGCTGGGATCGAGTCCTTCTTTTCAATTCAAGATTGAATATTTTCAAGAAAACTAAAATCCTACCGGTCCGACCATTCACCATCACTAAAGTATTTCCTTATGGAACCATTGAGTTATCTCAACCCGATGGTCCAAATTTTAAAGTGAATGGTCATCGGTTGAAGCACTATTTTGGAGAGGACATTCCAAGTGGTTGTCCCGATCTACAAACTTTCCTCATGAACCAATGAATGCGGATCGAGTCAAGCTAATGACTGGGAATCAAAAACAAGACACCATGGGTTTTCACCCATATTTCGATTTCTACTTTCTACCACCCTAGTGGGGGAGTTGCCTCACGTTGTATATAAGTTTTCACCGCTCAAAAAAAAAAAAAAAAAAAAAGATGCGATAACAAAATAAAATAATGGCCGTAATATTTCCTTTTACGCTCTATGTTTCAAGATAACTGTTTGTATTTGAATATTGAGGACAATATTCATTTCTAGTGCGGGGGAATTCTCACGATTTTATCATGTAATTATACCACCCATCCCCATTTTTGGCCATTTTTTTTGAGTAAGTGTTTTGCACTTACTCACCTTTACTATATCGATCCATGTCTAATAAACAAAAGGATTGGCTAACAGAGCAAACGGCTCTTGGTAAAGATATCTCAAACCGCTGATGGCTTGCACTGCCAAAATTGTATGGTGTTCGACCACCATATCTTTAATTAGTGAAGAGTGGCTAGCCCGCAAGTTTATGGCTTGTGGTAAAGGCATTGAAAACCATAATTGGTAATCGACTCACCAAAGAGATTTTATCTAAGAGTTGGCTAGTCGTATAAACGCCTGTAAAGACAAATCAAAACCGTTGAAAGTCGGTGATTTGCTCAAAATCATTTGGTTATCATTGTACCAGTTCTTACTTGAATCAAATAATTGGCTACCCAAGTAATGGCTTTTGGTAAAGAGATGAAATCCATTAATTTTTCATAAAAGATTGCTAGGGACTAGCAATAGTTTATGGATTGATGTTGTCTAAATACTCATCATTTTATTCCATTTAAACCGCAAAACATCTGAAACACCTAAATGCCACAAAATACTATAAATATCATTGAAATGTGTTTTATGTGTTACAAGTGCAAAATGATTGAAACTGAAAAACAACAAAGTTTACATAATTTACGCCATTCCTAAACTTTCAAAATTTGGCAAATCTAGTCCTGAATCCAAAATGGAGTTTTATTATTCAAGGTCCTAAATATTCTAAGTTGTCAAAATGGTCCTTGAATGAATCTTTAGGCAAATGGCGAAAGGTCCTTAAACTTTTGAAAGTGTCAAAATGATCCTTGTTTTCTTTAAAATGAAAAATGGCATTTATAGTCCTTGTATTATTGGTACTGGCATTTTGACCCTTTGATAAGTTTGGTAAAGTTACATTTTTGGTCCTCAAAAATCGAAAATTACAATTTAGGTCCTGTGATATAAACTACGAACCAAACGGACCTTTGGTATTATTACACAAACCCAAGCCCAAATCACGCCCCACAAGCCCAATCCCTTGAACCTCGACCTTGAACCCCGAACCTCGAGCCAAAACCCACTGAACCCCCAATCGAACCCCTTCCCTATTATTAAAAACGGGCAAACCCCACCAAACCCACCTCACTGCTCTTCTCTCACAATCCCCGCCAAAACCGAAACCACCATGGTTTGTACCACCACCACCACCTTTCCACCTCACCTATCTACCTCCACCATCCCCCTCCTCTTGATACCCACTAAGCATTTAATGCTTCCCACCATCAAACACTCCATCCTTACTCATAAACCTTATTGCCACCTCAACCCCAACACCATACCTACTATCTAAATTGTCCCTACACCTCCACAAACATCCACAATTCTTTAATTGCCTCAAAATCACCCAAGACCGCTTTTGATATTTTTACGCCAAAATGCCAAGTGCACGTTATGATGAATTCAAAGGATCCAAGGGTTGAAAAGAAGGGAAATATCGGAGGGTCGACAAGGAACCCAAAAGATCAATAAAAGAAAGAAGGAGTGTGAGAGATATCTAGAGTAATTTTTTTTTAGCTCGCTTTAATTAGTTTGTAATCAAAGGTATCTTAAAGCTTTCAAGTACTTTGTTAAGTGATTTCATGTAATCTAAACCTCTTTTCGCTTCAATTTCGCTAATCTTCAAAAATTCGCTTTATGCCATTTTAGGCTTAAATTCTCAATATGTTCGAATGTTGTTATTAGTTGTTGTTTGGACTCATAAGCTCATATAAGCTCCTTATAAAGCTTTTAAAGCTTTTAGAAACCTTAAAAGTCAGCTTTAAAGTTAAAACCAAAATACCAAAAATTCACATAAAATAGTTAGAAAATCAAAATTAGTGGAGAAGATGAAAGAGGCACGGGAGGGTGGTCATGGATTTCTCCTGCTTTGTTTATGGGAAGTCAGAGGGTTGTGTTCTCGCCCGCCTCGCTTTTGTTCATAAACACAATTTGTGTACTTTCTTCAAAATTTGCATTTCTTAGTATAAGTGTTTAAATCTTGTTAATTTTAGCTTAATCCTGCTTCATTATAGTTAAGTTAATCAATAGATTTCTTGGTTTAAAATCTGCTTTGAGCGCTTAAAGCTTCAAATCCTTATAAAGGGTTGTTTGGATTCACTAGTTTAATCATAGTGTAGGTTGTTTGTGTTGTTACTTATTGTTGTTTTATGTCATATTAGCATCTAATAACTCATAGAAACAATAAAAACCGACCTTGTTTACAAGAAAGTCAAAATTGATCTTTTAATCTCATTTCATTAATCATAAGATTGTAGCTTGCATAAATAATCAAATAGGTGCATACATAGTCCATATAGCTTATTCTAGTCTTAAAATAGCTTATTATTCCATTTTCAATAATTAGAAGTGATCAAAGTTCATATAAGTCAACTTAGATCATTTCATTAAAAGTCAAATTTTCTATTTTGCGCTTTTAAACTTGTTATTTTTCTTGTGATTCATCGTTAGGATTTAGACTTAAGCTTTTAGGTTAATATTATTGCTTATCTTAACTAGAATAATTTTAGTTTATATCTATTCAGCTTATAAACCGCTTATTTGCTAGCTTGTTTTAAGTATTTTCAAAAACCTCCCTGTGCGAGGATGGTTGTATCTGTTGATTTCACAAGCTCACACGAGCTTATTAGTGGGACCTGTGGCTTGACCTTAGCTTTTTGGAAAGCCCATCTAGCTATCTCTTTAGTCCAAAGGCTTATTTTCAACTTTCTAGCTTATTTGGTAGGTCGCTACTAGCTTTTAGTTTTGTCCATTTTCAAGATACAC
Organism: Chrysanthemum lavandulifolium; assembly: GCA_022545495.1. Taxonomy (NCBI): domain Eukaryota; kingdom Viridiplantae; phylum Streptophyta; class Magnoliopsida; order Asterales; family Asteraceae; genus Chrysanthemum; species Chrysanthemum lavandulifolium. The sequence continues at coordinate 94,131,663 of CM040246.1, forward strand.
CGAGAAATCAAGGATTGAGTCACTTTCACAAGATCACAGAGCTTATTAGTGGGCCCCATGAGATTCTTGGCTTTGGGAACCTCAATAAGCCACCATTACATCCAAGCTTGCTTTTGACCTTTGAGCCCTCGCCTAGCTAAATTGGCCTACAAAACTTTGCAGTCTGCTTTGGTCGATAGGTTTAGTGAAGTGCTTATTGGCTTATCCTAAGCTTATCGCTACTTTTGTAATTTCTTACTCATTACCGTTCCTTTAACTTAATTTCATCTTATTTCACTTTTGTTTCTTTTGTTTAGCTTATTTAGCCACTTATTTGAGCTTAACCATCAAGTCGAGCCAAAACAACCTTGCTCATAAGCTCCAATGCTTATTTTCAAGTTCCAAAAAGTTTGTCTTTGTAAAAGTTGCATATAATCAAGAGTTAAATAGGTTTAAACAATAAAAAACACAAAAATCAATTTTAAAAATAGCATGTCATTATTTAATATAAATTAGCTTTTTAAATTTTCTTTTCAAATTATTATTAAGCACTTATCCTTTTATATTTTTCTTAAGTTTCACATATTAAAATATTTTTAAGAATTTTCTATTTTTCCTTTGTCATCTAGTATTTTAATAATTAATAATAGTTTTCATAATTAATTAATATTAAAGTATTAAATAGTAAAATAATTTTTATTAAGTAAAACCATGTTTTTATATTTTTCCTAGCTTTGTTAACTTAATTATAACCTATAAAAATTAATCTTGTAATTTTCCCTTTTTATTTTCTAATTTTAATCCTTTAATTAGTTTAATTAGATTTAAATTATTAATTAAGTTTTTAATTTATAAAATCTTAGCTAAAAGATAAAAATATTTGTTTTTAATTTTTTTTTATAAATCTTTTAAGTTGGTCTAGATTTTTAGAAAATAAATTTGTAATTTTCTTAGTTAGTTTTGTATTATAAATCTTTTTAGATTAATTAAACTAAGTTTTAAATAAGTTTAAAATAGTTTTATATAAATAATTAATATTAAATTAATATAATATCAATAAAATATTTTCTTTTAGATTTTAATTTTCTTAAGTTTAAAAAGTTTTAAAATTTTCATTTTATTTTAGTTTTAAACTTGTCATTTTAAGTCCCCGTAGTTTTTAAATTTACATTTTTATACACGCTTGTTTAATCGATTGTTGTTTTATAATTGTATCCAAATACAATTTCAAACAATCAAGAGTGTAATTATCAACCAAAATCCTTACGATCATTATCCTTAGTGATTATTCTACTTCGAACGCTTTTACACACCATTCAACCTTCGTGGATTTAACGACCCGGAATCCACTAAATTCCAAGGAAATTGTATTGAGTCCATAATAGTAGACTTTTGTTGACTAAAACCTTGGTCAATATTTTGACTGCTTGGAAGCAATCATCACCGCTTTATGGATACCGGGCCACCTCCTCCCTGGTTATGACTCACCGCTATGGACCTCCTCCCAGCCGACTCATGTATTTGTTTATGGATATGTATGGTTGGTTGTTGAAACAATTTTATTTGGGCATGTAATATTCTTGACTACATTAACTTGTGGTGAACTATGAACAATTTGATGTGTATGTATATTTGTATGCGTGTGACTTATCTATGACCATGTGGTGGAATTTTCTTTGGTGTCGATATCTTTTAGTGATTGTTTATCCTCATGTTTAAATTTGTAAAATGCTTTATTTTGTCTTTAACCTCGCCTTAATTATATATAAAGGTATTTTACATAGGGATGTTGTAGAGAATTACACACGCCAAAAGAAACGTGAACATGAGAATTTCAATTAATTAAAAGATATACATGTGTGTTTGTTCGAGTCAAATGCTTGTATCGAGTCATAATGGATGTTTTGTAAATTTTTCCGCATTTTAAAGATAAAATGTTCCGTAATTTTTCCAAAATCGCAGACCGGGCTGTCAGATAACTGACGGTCAGGTCGAACTGACTGCCCGAGGAGTAGAAACGCTACTACTTTTTCTCGCTTTCTACTACTTATAAAATTTTGGTAACTTCCTGTGTCTTAATTTTCCGAAAATCAGAAACATCCATTCCACAAGCATTATATCCTAGTTTAGTAGTCTTATATATATTGTTACCGATTTTACCAAGTTTTCGCTTGTTTTCTCTGGTGTGCGTGTTTTATTTATCGCAAGAAGATACAAAATATTGGAAGAAGCTTTTCATAACATTCTTCTTGAAGAAATATTTAACCACTACTTCACACGGATCCTACCGAGCTAATCGTGAGTACTAGTTTTTTCGCTTTAATTACCTTCCATTATCATAACTTTGATATTTGTGAACATTGGGGACAATGTTCATTGCTGTAGTGGAGGGAAAATAAAATGGGAACTTTGAAACTATGCTTATCCTTGACTATTTGCCTTGTCCAATTTCATTTGTGTAATAAACCATGAGAAATATCTTAGTGGTAATTTTGCACCAAATTTAAAATTTTCATGACATGTAGGAGTGGGCCATTAGTCTTAATAAAGGCCTCATGGATAGGAAATTATATGACTAGCACAAAACCCTTTACCACTTAAATTCCACCCAAAATGTGAGGATCGCCTTAGATTAGTAGGAATTAAAGCATTCATCTTTAATGCTTAGAGTGTGAACCCAGAGTATAATAGATTCTAGAACTTGTTTTGTGATGCATTCCGAGATTGCTAGTAAGACTACACTTGTGTAGTTAGGAATAACTAAATGATAAGAGGCATTAGGATAACCCTTGTTTGACAATTCGTAATATAATTACTTCTTCCACATCGTTGTAAGATATAACTTTTCACATACACATCAAACCATAACACAAAGTAGCATATAGATGGAATTCTAGAGAGAGAAAGAGGTTTAGGGAACTTGTGGAGAAAGTGAAAGATATTATGAGCTCAACTCACCTTGGGAGTAGAGTATTTATAGTCTTACATAAATCGCCACACTTTGGTGTGGATCGTGCATACAGGTGGTAAAGACCCGTCTGTCCTCCACGGTGTTACTTAACTAAATACTACTTAACTTGAAAGAACTACGACTACGAGCTTAACGATTACATATACTGAGGTGACACTCTTTAACACGGAATTTCTAATTCCAACAATCTCCCCTGTGGAGGTCACCTCAATCATGTACCAAAATTACATTGAATACAACTAGATAATACATTAACAATTGATCTTGCATTCTTGATAGTCCTTGCTCCTAAGCTCGTAGTCATTGATTCTTCACATTGCATGTTTGGATATTCCAAGTGGAGGTCTTTATCGATCCACGTGATAATAATTTGAGCCATCATTTGAGATCACTATCAAAAAATCTCTGACATCCTTTGTGGTGTTGGTATTATGATGTTGTGACTTTAGGACCGCATGCTCACATTCGACCACCGAAATCTTCTCATAGTGCATGGAAGCTTTAGTTGATTCATGATATTGGCGCAGCAGAGAAGCATGAGTGAAAATATCGAGTCATTGATGCACTAATCATGATTTCCTTTAGATGAATGTGTGAGCATGCGGCTATGGATTGACCGCTTCATCTCGATCACCGAAACGCTTGTACCCATACAATGAGCAATAAATCGCAAAGTGTCTTTGATCACTTTCGTTGAATCGAGGTACACGCCCACTTCCCCGCTGATCAAGACATGTACGCTTTTGTGATCGTATAATTCAAGAATTTCCTGAGGGTTGCACTGCTCTAGCTGTTCGCATCGGAACATCTCAAAGAAGACAACACGGATGAGTGAACCAAATAATTTTAAGTCCACCGATTGATGAAAAGAGATTTGAAAACAATCGTATTGTTTCAATAGAAATTGTTTTGCAATACAACGAAGGTTTTATTGAAAATCAATTATCAATCATAAAATACCTTTTGGTTTGAAAATGAGTACAAATGATCGATGTTAAAGAAAAGAGTTTATTAAGCACAACAACCGTTTTTCAAAGGCATCCGTCAATCCATAACTCGAACTGTGATTGATTCAAGAGATTGAATCGCCCCATTGTTTCGCTCATTGTCACATGGTTTATCTATATAATAGATCTCACATGCCACCTACCGTGAGCTTGTTTGATGTTGGCCTGTACTTTCCATCTTCATTGTGAATATGTAAACACATCACTCGATGTTCCGCAATACCACAAGGATAATGAGGGACTCAAGATATAATCTCTTTCCACATTGTGTGAAACAGAGTCTTCATTGAAAGTGTCCTAATGAGATTTATTGATGATCTCGTGGCTCTAGACTCAATTTGTGCATATTTGGATCCTATAACGAGACTAGAGTGGTCTCTTCTTCAATATCAACCATCTCAAGAGAAAGTCGATAGATAATGCCTGCCCCGAGAATGAAACAAGCCCTTTAAGAGGAACTTGAGTGGTTGGAAAGTTGAAGTGCAGCCACCGGGTCCATGACGCCTTGTCTTCAATACCGATGTTACCATCAAGAGATATGAATTGAACCTGCTCGCCCCTAAGGTTGAATAAATGGAGGGCTATTTGTTTTCACCCTTCCTCATTCAATTCTTTTAATTCTTCAACCCCTTCATTGCTTACCGAGACTTCATAGCTAGAGCCTTGTTGGGTTTATTCCAGACTAGCCTCGCCTTAGTCCGCACTCTTCCCATATCTCATTTTCTCCTTTATCATCATACCTAAGGACTTCTACACTAACTAGTGGATTGTCTCGGTAGATCCCTCTCGGCTCGGCGGATCATGGGAACCAATACCTAACCTTATCATCCTTATATCACCGTATATAAAGTAAAGTTGGTCGGTCAATTTGGTATTGTTCATCCGCCATTGGATCCAATTGAAAACCATTTGAAAATCAATTCGATACTTGTGATATATTATCAAAGCATTTTGTACCAATTGTTTTGATATTTTTGAACGAGAACCCCTCAACATGTGCATCAAGTATTTAAAATGTTTTGCACACGGAGGCAAGAGAAAGAATTAACTTCTTTGATTACTATTTTCTAAAGATATCAACATCACTCCCACATCAAATCAAGTAGATATAGCATTTCGGAAGGATGAGGTTTCCATAAATATGCTCCCCTCAATATGTGCCTCGAGGTTTGAAAAGAGTTTTGCACATACTAGAGGGAACCTCGCATTGGGATGAATGATCACGCTTCAAATCAAAGGTTTAAGATAGATGCTCCCTCAACATGTGCATTGAAAATTTGAAATCGCTGTCACATGTGGGAAGGACAAGATGTACATTCTTATGAAACCATTTACCAATTATCGCTTAAATCCAATTTAAATCACACATTCTCCCCGATCACAATTATCAAAACATTTGAGATTGTGATCTCGATAGATTTAAATTGATTTTGAAAGCTTTTAGGAGAATTGTGACTGATAGTGAAAGCGCTTTGAACCGATAAGGATCGGATTTTAAGACTTTACACTCCATTAATAAAACATGCATTTATATCTTTTGAAAACAATTTTAATGCCAAATAACTTTTTAATTTAATTGAAATCATTCTCCCCTCAATCAATGACATAGGTTGTTGATCGAGAGATAGAGATTTTGACAAATAAGTCCTGATGATTATCAAAAATAGAGACCGAGTTATTTTTCAAAGCATTTGTTTTCAGAGATAAATGTTTATAGAATCGAGCATAGAATTTGAAAACATGTTAAAACATGGCTTTGTTCTTTCTTTTAAAACCTTCATCACCGAAATGACAATAAACCATTTCTCTTCTCCCAATTTTTTTTTTTTTTTTTTTGAGAATTCAACACATCTAAAGACCCGTGTCATTTTTGAATGACAAAGACAAAGACCGTAGATATTATCGAACCGAAAAACATGACAAATGACAATACTTTTGAAGATTTTTCAATTTTTCAAATTTTATGGATTTTGAAAGTTTTATATTTTCTATTTGATTTTTGAAGGTTTTATAATTTTGTATTTTGTTTTTCAAATAAATATTTACAAGAGATAGATGAAGATAGACCTTTACTCCTCGCCTTCCTCCCGAAGACGTTTGAGAGTTTCGAAGGCTTTTCAAACCAAGTCGTGGAAGAATAAACTCAAACGCTCTCTTGGAAGAGCTTTGGTGAAGATGTCACTAACCGATATTCGTGACCTCACAAAATATAGTTCTACCACACCTTTTCCATTTGTTCTCGATGAAATGATGTCGAATGTCGATATGCTTTGCTCTTGAGTGTTGAACGTTGTTGCATGAGAGCAATAGCACTTTTTATATCACAAGACAGAGATTTTGTTGAATCAAAGCCATAGTCGATAATGAGATCTCATCCATATGATTTGAGCACAACAAGATGACATGGCTATGTATTCACCTCTAGAAATAGAAGTACCATTTGCTGGTTTTAAACTTGTCATTTTAAGTCCCTCGTAGTTTTTAAATTTACATTTTTATACACGCTTGTTTAGTCCGATTGTTGTGTTTTATAGCTCAGATCCAAATACAATTTCAAACAATCATTAGTGTAATTATCAACCAAAATCCTTACGTATCATTATCCTTAGTGATCATTCTACTTACGAACGCTTTCACACACCATTCAACCTCCGGGATTTAACGACCTTGGAATCCACTAAATTCCAAGGAAATTGTATTGAGTCCATAATAGTAGACTTTTGTTGACTAAAACCTTTGGTCAATATTTCTTGACCGCTTTGAAAGCAATCAAATTTTGGCGCTACGGGAGGTCAGAAGAGTGTTTTAAACATTTTCGCACCCATACTTGCACATATACCACCTTTTGTAAACAGTTTTGTAAAGTTATCAAAATCAAAAAGTTCATTAACACTTTTCCCGAAGTGTTAACAACACCAAACAAAATATAAAACAACAAAACAATCGTAACGTTTTTCTATCATGTATTTTCTTTAAGGTGATTCTTAAAGAGGTACGATTTGGTTAAACGAGACGATACCAAAAATATTGTTCCAAAGTATTTAAACCCTTAGCACAAATCCATACCTACGTATTTTTAGTGGTACTTAATAAATACATAAAATCAACCACCGCAAACCAAGGCGTAACACCTACCAACCGGGTGTGAACATTAATAAGTTCCCAATCTTAAAGATCAAAACTTGCCTTTGTGTCCTTGTGATTTGGTGCACTTTTTAAAAAGCCATTTCATTTGTGATTATTGGTTTAAGTTCACTTGTCGTTTTGCCTCACATTTGTTTTGAAAACCGATTTTTATACTTAGTGCATGCGACTGCTCTTCCACTCCACAAGTCCACTTTCGTAGCTTGTAAGTATTCCACGTAAACGTGAGGACGTTCGCTCCTCACCGTGATCGAGGAACGCCTAGCACCACCACCCCCGCCGTAATGGCGAAGATAAGCCGATGAATGAGCTTCCAAGCACCCATCGATGGTTACGGAGATGCCATTGTTGTCCCACCATCGCGGTCGATACCTTTGAGCTCAAAACCGGTTGCTTAATCTTGTAACCCAAAGCCAATTTTATGGTTTTGAGCGGACGACCCTCACGCACATATTCGATGGTTCAACAAGATTGCATCGACCATCAAATACAAGAATGTCCCACATGAAGCAATTAAGCTTCTTCTTTCCGTTCTGTAGGACAAGCCCGGATTGGCTTCGAGAAACAACCCCTGCTCCATTGAGACATGGGAGGATTTAGTCACTAAGTTTGTTAACGAATTCTATCCTCCATCCCGAACTACAAGTCTTAAGAATGAGATAATGAAATTCACTCAAAGATTTGATGAATCATTCGGTGAGGCATGGGATCGTTATAAAGAGTTGCTCCAAAGTGTCCACATCATGGTTTTACCGAGTTAATGCAAATGGATACTTTCTACAATGGTCCGAGCCAAGTCGACCAAGACTTTTTAAATGCCTCCGCTGAGGTAATTTCTGAGCAAGACCACAAAAGAAGCCTTGCAAATCATAGAAAACAAGTCCTGTGTCCGCCTGCATTTAACAAAGACATATCGCCTCTCGCCTAATGCAGGGACCTTCTACTTCATCTCACGTGAGTACATCTAGCACCGATGCTAAGATTGAAAAACTCACGGATGTTATTCGAGCTTTGGTTCTTGCTAACCAAAAGAAAGTCACTTTCACACGCACATCATCACACGGTGAAGTGAAGAAAGTCGAGGTCTGTGTCACTTGTGGTGGCCCTCATGCATACTACAACCAGATCGCCATGATGGTAGTCCTTTGAAGCCAATGCTATAGCCGGTACTTCACATCGTGGAGGTAATCAATCACCGCCTCAAATGAGCCAAACTACCGCTAATACTTATCGTGGACCACCCGGTTTTAACCGAATCATAACATGCAAACCGAATCGAACCAACCTAGAATGAACCAAGGTTATCAAAACCAAGGTAATTTCTATCCCGACCAAATCAAGGTTTCCAACATCAAGGAAATTTTAATCAAAACAATTTCAATCGAGGGAATCAATTTCATGGGAATATGAATCCTAACCAAGGAAATTTTCAAAATCAATGCCCTAATCCGAACAATAGAGGCTTAATTTTCCTAATCAAACTCACGCCATTGTTCCAACTGGACCATCATCCGATGAGCTATTGAAGCAATTCATGAAATCCCAAGATGAAATGAACACGTTGTTGGTTAGCCGATTTCGACATTAAGAAGTCTTTAAATGATCAACCCTGCCTCGTGAAAACTTCCGAGCAAAGACGATCGCTAACCCGAGGGGCGATGCAAAGGCGATCACAACCAGAAGTGGTGTATCATACGAAGGACCCATTGTTCCTCCTACCTCCTCTTCTTCTTCTTCTCCTAAGGTAGTGGAACGTGAACATGAGGCGACAAAAGACAAGGAACTTCCTACTAATAACGGAGGTACCAACGATGTCTATCCTCAAGTTGTCCCGAAACCCAAATCCAATCCAGGAGTTGTTTTGAACCTCCAAGAGCTCCGCTGAAAACCCCAAATCCAAATCTTCTATTCCTTACCCATCACGCTTGAATGAGCAAAGCTCCGCAAAAGTCACCATCAAATGGACAAATTTTTCAAATTTTCCAAGAACTACATTTTGACATAAGCTTTGGATGCTATCATGCCGATGCCCAAGTTTGCATCAACTCTCAAACACATGTTAAGCAACAAGGAAAACTGCTTGAAATGGCTAAACTCCTTCGAACGAGAACCGCCAGTGAGCTCATAAAGAAGCTTCCCGAGAAGCTTGGAGATCCCGGAAAATTTCTCTTACCTTGTGTATTTCCGTGGATGGTTGAATGCTTTGCCTTAGCCGATCTTGGTGCAAGCATTAACCGATGCCTCATTCAAGATGGAAGAAACTTTCTTCCGGACCTTACTCCCACCGCATGATTCTTGAGCTTGCAGATCGTATAATATCCCGTCCACTTGGCATTGCCGAGGATGTATTCGTGAAAGTAGGAAAGTTCCATTTTCCAAATGACTTTGTGGTTGTTGACTTGATGTCGATCATCGGGTTCCCTCATTGTTGGACGAGGATTCCGAGAACGAGTCGTGTTCTCATTGATGTATTTGAACAAGAAATCACATTACGTGTGGGTAATGAAGTCGCACCTTTAACCTTGATCAAGCTTCGAGGTACTCCGCAAACTATGATTCCGTGCTCGGTTAACCGAATAGATATCATTGATGTTGCTTCAAGAGTACTCAAGAAGTTCTCGGTTATGTTCATAATTCTTCGAGTGATAATCTCACTCATTCATCTCAACCTATCATTGCCAATTCTACTCATTCTCTCACTCCGCTTTGAGGAAAGTGACTTCATCTTGGAAGAGATTGAAGCATACTTGTCTAGTGATTCGGTTTCATGGGAAATTGATCACGCTCCAATTGACATCGAGGGAGATATTCTTCTCATCGAGAACATGCTCAATGATGATCCTTCATCAATCCCTCCTCAAGAACTTCATAAAGAGGAAATCAAAACCATTAAAAAATCTAATGATCATCCCGAGGTCGAACTTAAGGACTTACCACCTCATCTCGAGTATGCATTTCTTGAGGGTGACGATAAATTGCCCGTCATAATTGCTAAAGATTTGAATAAAGATGAAAAAGCTGCTCTCATAAAGGTCTTGAAGTCACACAAGCAAGCAATTGCTTGGAAACTCTCCGACATTAAGGTATCAACCCCGAGTTTTGTACTCACAAAATCTTGATGGAGGATGACTTCAAACCAATGCTCAACATCGTAGAAGGGTGAATCCTAAGATTCATGAGGTTATTAAACAGAGGTTCTCAAACTTCTTGATGCGTGATTAATTTACCCGATCTCGATATAGTCCTTGGGTTAGCCCAATTCATCGTGTTCCTAAAAGGGTGGCATTATCGTTGTCACAAATGAAGAAAACGAGTTAATTCCAACTTGATTGGTTACGGATGGCGTGTTTGCATTGACTATCGTAAGTTGAATGACGCCACCCAAAAAGACCATTTTCCCTACCCTTCATGGACCAAATGCTTGAGAGATTAGCGAGGAACGAATACTATTGTTTCTTAGATGGTTTCTCGGGTTATTTTCAGATCCCCATTGATCCACGGGATCAAGAAAAGACCACATTCACCGCCCATACGGAAATTTTGCCTACAGACGTATGCCTTTTGGCCTATGTAACGCTCCCGCACGCTCCAACGATGTATGATGGCAATTTTCCACGACATGATCGGGAAACAATGGAGGTGTTTATGGATGACTTCTCGGTCATTGGGGACTCGTTTCAAACATGTCTCTCCCATTTAGATAAAATGCTAAACGGTGTGAAGACACCAATCTTTGTCTAAATTGGGAGAAGAGCCATTTTATGGTCAAGGAAGGATTGTCCTAGGCCATAAGATTTCAAAAACGGATTGAGGTCGATAGAGCAAAATTCGATGTTATTGCTAATTGCCTCATCCTACTACCGTCAAAGGTATTAGGAGTTTTTAGGTCATGCCGGTTTTATCGCAGATTCATACAAGATTTTTCTAAAATCGCCGCCTATGACTCATCTCCTCGAGAAGGATGCTCCTTTTATCTTCTCACCGAGTGCATCAAGCTTTTGAAACATTAAAGAAAAACTACGGAAGCACCCATTCTCGCTGCCCCATAATCGATTTACCCTTTGAACTCATGTGCGATGCAAGTGATTTTGCTATAGGTGCACGGGGCAACGAAACCAAGCATTTTCAAATTCATCCACTACGCGAGTAAGACTATGATCAAGCTCAAACCCATTACACCACTACGTAAAAAGAGCTACTAGCCGTGGTGTATGCGTTTGAGAAGTTTCGCCATACCTAATCTTGACCAAATGCGTGGTATATACGGATCACTGGTTCTCAAATATCTCTTTGCAAAACAAGATGCAAAGCCGATATTGCTTCGTTGGTTCTCCTCCCGCAAGAATTTGATATCATTATACGTGATAAAAAGGAGTCGAGAACCTAGGTGATGATCATCTCGTCCCGATTAGAAAACCCACACCAAGATGTTTTCAAGAAAAGGAAATAAATGAAACATTTCCTCGAAACACTCAATGCGGTTACTTTTCGGAAAATCTACTACCCAATGGTTTGCTTGACTTGAAATTACCATGCGGGTAACTTCATAGTGAAAGGAATGTCGACCCAATGTAAGAACAAATTCTTCAAGGATGTTAAACATTACTCGGGATGACCCTACTTATTCAAAATCATATGGATCAAGTCATCCGACGGTGTGTTTATGGACGAAGCTATGGACATTCTCAAAGCTTGCCATGCCGGACCCACCGGGGCCATCATAGTCCAAATTACACGCCAAAAAGGTGTTTGATTCCGGTTTTATTGGCCCACTATTTATAAGGATGCCCACGATTTTGTCAAAGCTCGTGACGCTTGTCAACGCTACGTAAATATCTCACAAAGAAATGAAATGCCGCAAAACGCCATTCAAGTGTGTGAGATTTTGACATCCAGGGCATTGACTTTATGGGGCCATTTCCATCATCTCGAGGAAACAAATACATACTTGTGTCTCGCTGACTATTTGTCAAAATGGGTTGAAGCAAAAGCTTTACCTACAAATGATGCCCGAGTTGTTGTGAAATTCTTAAAATCTCTTTTGCTAGGTTTGGAACTCCACGAGCCATAATCGATGATCGTGGTACGATTTCTGCAATGACCAATTTGATCGAGTCATGCAAAAGTATGGTGTAACCCACCGCCTTCATCGCTGCACCACCCCAAACAAGTGGGCAAGTGGAAGTTTCCAACCGAGGATTAAAAGAATTCTAGAAAGGACAATAGGCGAAAATCGTGCCTCTTGGTCGAATAAGCTAGATGACGACTGGGCCTTCCGTGATATTTTATAAAACACCCATCGTGTACTCCATACAAGCTAGTGTACGGAAGGCGTGTCATCCGCCGATTGAGCTTGAGCACAAAGCATACCGGGCCTTGAAACATGCAAACTTCGATATTCAGATACCGGTGATCACGGAAAAGTTCAAATGAATGAATTAAATGAACTCCGTGATCAAGCATACGAGAACTCTTTGATCTACAAAGAAAAGACAAAGAAGATTCATGACTCCAAAATCAAGAACCGCTTTTTCAACGCTAAGTGATCGAGTCCTTCTTTTCAATTCAAGATTGAATATTTTCTCAAGAAAACTAAAATCCTACCGGTCCGGACCATTCACCATCACTAAAGTATTTCCTTATGGAACCATTGAGTTATCTCAACCCGATGGTCCAAATTTTAAAGTGAATGGTCATCGGTTGAAGCACTATTTTGGAGAGGACATTCCACCGGTGGTTGTCCCGATCTACAAACTTTCCTCATGAACCAATGAATGCGGGATCGAGTCAAGCTAGCGACTGGGAATCAAAACAAGAGCACACCATATGGGTTTTCACCCATATTTCGATTTCTTTCTACTTTCTACCACCCTAGTGTGGGGAGTTGCCTCATTGTTGTATATAAGTTTTCATCGCTCAAAAAAAAAAAAAAAAAAAAAGATGTGTATATAACAAAATAAAATAATGGCCGTAATATTTCCTTTTACGTTCTATGTTTCGCAGATAACTGTTTACTTTGAATATTGAGGACAATATTCATTTCTAGTGCGGGGAAATTCTCACGAATTTTATCATGTAATTATACCACCCAATTCCCCATTTTTGGCCAATTTTTTTTGAGTAAGTGTTTTGCACTTACTCACCTTTACTGATTATCATCCGCCATGTCTAATAAACAAAAGGATTGGCTAATCCAGAGCAAACGGCTCTTGGTAAAGATATCTCAAACCGTTGATGGCTTGCAATTGCCCAAAATTGTATGGTGTTCGACTCACCATATCTTTAATTAGTGAAGAGTTGGCTAGCCCGCAAGTTTATGGCTTGTGGTAAAGGCGGTTGAAAACCATAATTGGTAATCGACTCACCAAAGAGATTTTATCTAAGAGTTGGCTAGTCCGTAGCAAACGGCTTCGTAAAGACAAATCAAAACCGTTGAAAGTCGGTGATTTGCTCAAAATCATTTGGTTATCATTGTACCAAGGTTCTTACTTGAATCAAATAATTGGCTACCCGTAGTAATGGCTTTTGGTAAAGAGATGAAATCCATTAATTTTTCATAAAAGATTGCTAGGGACTAGCAATAGTTTAGTGGGGGATTGATAAGTGTCTAAATACTCATCATTTTATTCCCATTTAAACTCGCAAAAACATCCGAAACACTTTAAATGCCACAAAATACTATAAATATCATTGAAATGTGTTTTATGTGTTACAAGTGCAAAATGATTGAAAACTGATAAAAACAACAAAGTTTACATAATTTACAGCTTCATTCCTAAACTTTCAAAATTTGGCAAATCTAGTCCTGGAATCCAAAAATGTGGAGTTTTATTATTCAAGGTCCCCGAAATATTCTAAGTTGTCAAAAATGGTCCTTGAATGAATCTTTAGGCAAATGGCAGAAAAGGTCCTTAAACTTTTGGAAAGTGTCAAAAATGATCCTTGTTTTCTTTTAAAAATGAAAAATGGCATTTATAGTCCTTGTATTATTGGTACTTGGCATTTTTGACCCTTTTGATAAGTTTGGTAAAGTTACAATTTCAGTCCCTCAAAAATCAGAAAATTACAATTTAGGTCCTTGTGATATAAACTACGAACCAAACGGACCTTTGGTATTATTAACACAAACCCAAGCCCAAACTGCTGGCCCAGTCACAAGCCCAATCCCCTTGAACCTTGACCCTTGAACCCTGAACCTTGAGCCAGTCAAAAAACCCACTTGAACCCCCCACTTGAACCCCTTCCCCTATTATTAAAAACGGGGTCAAACCCCAGTCAAACCCACCCTCACTGTTCTTCTCTCTCACAATCCCCGCCAAAACCAGAAACCACCATGGTTTGTACCACCACCTCACCACCTTTCCACCTCACCTATCTACTCTCCAGCTCATCCCCCCTCCTCTTGTATACCCACTAAGCATTTAATGCTTCCCCACCATCAAACACTCCATCCTTACTCATAAACCTGTTTTTATTGCCACCTCAACCCCAACACCATACCTACTATCTAAATTGTCCCCTACACCTCCACAAACATCCACAATTCTTTAATTGCCTCAAAATCACCCAGTACCTGCTTTTGATATTTTTGGCGCCAAAATGCCAAGTGCACGGTTATGATGAATTCAAAGGATCCAAGGGTTGAAAAGAAGTGGGAAATATTCAGAGGTCGACAAGGAACCCAAAAAGATCAATAAAAAGAAAGAAGGAGCAATGTGGAGAGATATCTAGAGTAATTTGGTTTTGCTTAGCTCGTTTTAATTAGTTTGTAATTTCCAGTGTATCTTAAAGCTTTCAAGTACTTTGTTAAGTGATTTCAGTGTAATCTAAACCTCTTTTCAGTTTCAATTTCAGTTAATCTTCAAAAATTCAGTTTATGCCATTTTTAGGCTTAAATTCTCAATATGTTTGAATGTTGTTATTAGTTGTTGTTTTGGACTCATAAGCTCATATAAGCTCCTTATAAAGCTTTTAAAGCTTTTAGAAACCTTAAAAGTCAGCTTTAAAGTTAAAACCAAAATACCAAAAATTCACATAAAATAGTTAGAAAATCAAAATTAGTGGAGAAGATGAAAGAGGCATTGGGCGGGGTTGCTCATGGATTTCTCCTGTTTGAAGCTTATCGGGAAGTCAGAGGTTGTGTTCTCGCCTCGGTTCTCGCTTTTGTTCATAAACACAATTTGTAAGCACTTTCTTCAAAATTTGCATTTCTTAGTATAAGTGTTTAAATCTTGTTAATTTTAGCTTAATCCTGTTTCATTATAGTTAATTTAAGTTAATCAATAGATTTCTTGGTTTAAAAATCTGTTTTAGTGCTTAAAGCTTCAAATCAGTCTTATAAAGGGTTGTTTGGATTCACTAGTTTAATCATAGTGTAGGTTGTTTGTGTTGTTACTTATTGTTGTTTTATGTCATATTAGCATCTAATAACTCATAGAAACAATAAAAACCAGACCTTGTTTACAAGAAAGTCAAAATTGATCTTTTAATCTCATTTCAGCTTAACTGTTAAGATTGTAGCTTGCATAAATAATCAAATAGGTGCATACATAGTCCATATAGCTTATTCTAGTCTTAAAATAGCTTATTATTCCATTTTCAGTCAATTAGAAGTGATCAAAGTTCATATAAGTCAACTTAGATCATTTCATTAAAAAGTCAAATTTTCTATTTTGCGCTAATAAACTTGTTATTTTTCTTGTGATCTTACTGTTAGGATTTAGGACTTAAGCTTTTAGGTTAATATTATTTTGCTGCTTATCTTAACTAGAATAATTTTAGTTTATATCTATTCAGCTTATAAACCGCTTATTTGCTAGCTTGTTTTAAGTACTTTTCAAAAACCTCCCTGTGCTGCAGGAGTTGGTTGTATCTGTTGATTTCACAAGCTCACACGAGCTTATTAGTGGGACCTGTGGCTTGACCCTTAGCTTTTTGGAAAGCCCATCTAGCTATCTCTTTAGTCCAGTGCTTATTTTCAACTTTCTAGCTTATTTGGTAGGTCGCTACTAGCTTTTAGTTTTGTCCATTTCTCAGTATACACTGAGAAATCAGTGTAATTGAGTCACTTTCACAAGATCACACAGAGCTTATTAGTGGGCCCCAGTGTGAGATTCTTGGCTTTTTGGGAACCTCAATAAGCCAGCTTATTACATCCAAGCTTGCTTTTGACCTTTGAGCCCTTGCCCCTAGCTAAATTTGGCCTACAAAATCCTTGCAGGCCTGTTTGGTTGATAGGTTTAGTGGAAGTGCTTATTGGCTTATCCTAAGCTTATCAGTGCTACTTTTTGTAATTTCTTACTCATTACCAGTTCCTTTAACTTAATTTCATCTTATTTCACTTTTGTTTCTTTTTGTTTAGCTTATTTAGCCACTTATTTGAGCTTAAACCATCAAGTTGAGCCAAAAGCTCAACTGTTAAGCTCATAAGCTTCCAATCTGCTTATTTTCAAGTTCCAAAAAGTTTGTCTTTGTAAAAGTTGCATATAATCAGTAGTTAAATAGGTTTAAACAATAAAAAACACAAAAAAATCAATTTTAAAAATAGTGACAGCGTTTATTTAATATAAATTAGCTTTTTAAATTTTCTTTTCAAATTATTATTAAGCACTTATCTGCTTTTATATTTTTCTTAAGTTTCGTCATATTAAAATATTTTTAAGAATTTTCTCAGATTTTTCCTTTGTCATCTAGTATTTTAATAATTAATAATAGTTTTCATAATTAATTAATATTAAAGTATTAAATAGTAAAATAATTTTATTAAGTAAAACCATGTTTTATATTTTTCCTAGCTTTGTTAACTTAATTATAACCTATAAAATTAATCTTGTAATTTTCCTTTTATTTTCTAATTTTAATCCTTTAATTAGTTTAATTAGATTTAAATTATTAATTAAGTTTTTAATTTATAAAATCTTAGCTAAAAGATAAAAATATTTGTTTTTAATTTTTTTTTATAAATCTTTTAAGTTGGTCTAGATTTTTAGAAAATAAATTTGTAATTTTCTTAGTTAGTTTTGTATTATAAATCTTTTTAGATTAATTAAACTAAGTTTTAAATAAGTTTAAAATAGTTTTATATAAATAATTAATATTAAATTAATATAATATCAATAAAATATTTTCTTTTTAGATTTTAATTTTCTTAAGTTTAAAAAGTTTTAAAATTTTCATTTTATACCCTTTAGTTTTAAACTTGTCATTTTAAGTCCCTGTAGTTTTTAAATTTACATTTTTATACACGTTTGTTTAATCTGATTGTTGTGTTTTATAGCTCTGTATCCAAATACAATTTCAAACAATCAGTAGTGTAATTATCAACCAAAATCCTTACAGATCATTATCCTTAGTGATTATTCTACTTCTGAACGTTTTTACACACCATTCAACCTTCGTGGGATTTAACGACCCGGGAATCCACTAAATTCCAAGGGAAATTGTATTGAGTCCATAATAGTAGACTTTTGTTGACTAAAACCTTTGGTCAATATTTCTTGACTGTTTTGGAAGCAATCACCCGCCTTATGGATACCTGGGCCACCTCCCTCCTGGTTATGACTACCGCTATGGACCTCCTCCCCAGTGACTCATGTATTTGTTTATGGATATGTATGGTTGGTTGTTGAAACAATTTTATTTGGGCATGTAATATTCTTGACTACATTAACTTTGTGGTGAACTATGAACAATTTGATGTGTATGTATATTTGTATGTGGTGTGACTTATCTATGACCTGTGTGGTGGAATTTTCTGTTTGTGTGTCGTATATCTTTTAGTGATTGTTTATCCTCATGTTTAAATTTGTAAAAATGCTTTATTTTGTCTTTAACCTCGTCTTAATTATATATAAAGGTATTTTACATAAGGGATGTGTAGGAGAATTACACACGCTTTCAAAAGAAACGTGAACATGAGAATTTCAATTAATTAAAAGATATACATGTGTGTTTGTTCGAGTCAAATGCTTGTATCGAGTCATAATGGATGTTTTTGCGTAAATTTTTCCGATTTTAAAGATAAAATGTTCCGTAATTTTTCCAAAAATCGCAGACCGGTTCTGTCAGATAACTGACGGTGGTCGCAACTGACGGCGTCGGGAGGAGTAAAACTTACTACTTTTTCTCGCTTTCTGTACTACTTATAAAATTTTGGTAACTTCCAGGTCTTAATTTTCCAGAAAATCTGTAAACATCCATTCCACAAGCATTATATCCTAGTTTAGTAGAGTCTTATATATATTGTTACCGCCGATTTTACGCGAAGTTTTCGTTTGTTTTCTTCAAGTGTGCAGGTTTTATTTATCAAGAAGAAGATACAAAATATTGGAAGAAGCTTTTCACGCATAACATTCTTCTTGAAGAAATATTTAACCACTACTTCACACGGATCCTACCGAGCTAATCGTGGAGTACTAGTTTTTTCGTTTTAATTACCTTCCATTATCATAACTTTGATATTTCAGTGAACATTGGGGACAATGTTCAGCTTTAAGTGTAGGGAGGAAAATAAAATGGGAACTTTGAAACTATGCTTATCCTTGACTATTTGCCTTGTCCAATTTCATTTGTGTAATAAACCATGAGAAATATCGGTTAGGTAATTTGGCACCAAATTTAAAAATTTTCATGACATGTAGGAGTGGGCCATTAGTCTTAATAAAGCGCCTCATGGATAGGAAATTATATGACTAGCACAAAACCCTTTACCACTTAAATTCCACCCAAAATGCGAGGATCGCCTTAGATTAGTAGGAATTAAAGCATTCATCTTTAATGCTTAGAGTGTGAACCGTAGTATAATAGATTCTAGAACTTGTTTTGTGATGCATTCCGAGATTGCTAGTAAGACTACACTTGTGTAGTTAGGAATAACTAAATGATAAGAGGCATTAGGATAACCCTTGTTTGATACCCGTAATATAATTACTTCTTCCACATCGGTTGTAAGATATAACTTTTCACATACACATCAAACCATAACACAAAGTAGCATATAGATGGAATTCTAGAGAGAGAAAGTTAGAGGTTTAGGGAACTTAGTGAGAGAAAGTGAAAGATATTATTAGCTCCAACTCTCTACCTTGGGAGGTAGAGTATTTATAGTCTTACATAAATCGCCACACTTTGGGCGTGATCGTGCATACAGGTGGGTAAAGACCCGTCCGTCCTCCACGGTGTTACTTAACTAAATACTACTTAACTTGAAAGAACTACGACTACGAGCTTTAACGATTACATATACTGAGGTGACCGACTCTTTAACACCGAATTTCTAATTCCTAACAATCTCCCCTATGGAGGTCACCTCAATCATGTACCAAAATTACATTGAATACAACTAGATAATACATTAACAATTGATCTTGCATTCTTGATGTAGTCCTTGCTCCTAAGCTCGTAGTCATTGATTCTTCACATTGCATGTTTGGATATTCCAAGTGGAGGTCTTTTATCGATCCACGTGATAATAATTTGAGCCATCATTTGAGATCATCACTATCAAAAATCTCTCGTGACATCCTTTGTGGTGTTGGTATTATGTGATGTTGTGACTTTAGGACCGACATGCTCACATTCGGACCACGAAATCTTCTCATCGTAGTAGCGGAAGCTTTAGTTGATTCATGATATTGGCGCAGCAGTGGCGAAGCATGGAGTGAAAATATCGCAGTCATTGATGCACTAATCATGATTTCCTTTTAGATGAATGTGTTAAGTGAGCATGCGGCTATGGATTGACCGCTTCATTCTCGATCACCGCAAACGCTTGTACCGCATACAACAGCAGCATAAATCGCACGAAAGTGTCTTTGATCACTTTCGTTGAATCGAGGTACACGCCCACGGTTCCCCGCTGATCAAGACATGTACTTTTGTGATCGTATAATTCAAGAATTTCCTTGACAGGTTTCGCAAATGCTCTAGCCGTTCTCGCATCGAACATCTCAAAGAAGACAACACGGAGTGAGTGAACCAAATAATTTTAAGTCCACCGATTGATGAAAAGAGATTTGAAAACAATCGTATTGTTTAATAGAAATTGTTTTGCAATACAACGAAGGTTTTATTGAAAATCAATTATCAATCATAAAATACCTTTTGGTTTGAAAATGAGTACACGATCGATGTGCTAAAGAAAAGAGTTTATTAAGCACAACAACCGGTTTTTCAAAGGCATCCACAATCCATAACTCGAACTGTGATTGATTCAAGAGATTGAATCGCCCCATTGTTTCTGCTCGGTTGTCACATGGTTTATCTATATAATAGATCTCACATGCCACCTACCGTGAGCTTGTTTGATGTTGGCTCCGTAAGGCTTTCCATCTTCATTGTGAATATGTAAACACATCACTCGATGTTCCGCAATACCACAAGGATAATGCGTGGGACTCAAGATATAATCTCTTTCCACATTGTGTGAAATGCAGAGTCTTCATTGAAAGTGTCCTAATGAGATTTATTGATGATCTCGTGGCTCTAGACTCAATTTGTGCATATTTGGATCCTATAACGGAGACTAGGAGAGGGTCTCCTTCTTCAATATCAACCATCTCTAAGAGAAAGTCGATAGATAATGTCTGTTCCCGTGAGAATGAAACAAGCCCTTTTAAGAGGAACTTGAGTGGTTTGGAAAGTTGAAGTGCGGTCGGCCACCGGGTCCATGACGCCTTGTCTTCAATACCGATGTTACCATCAAGAGCATATGAATTGAACCCGGTTTCGCCCTAAGGTTGAATAAATGGAGGGCTATTTGTTTCACCCTTTCCTCATTCAATTCTTTTAATTCTTCAACCCCTTCAAGGCTTACCGAGACTTCATAGCTAGAGCCTTGTTGGGTTTATTCCAAGACTAGCTCGGCCTTAGTCCGCACTCTTCCCATATCTCATTTTTCTCCTTTTATCATCATACCTAAGGACTTCTACACTAACTAGTGGATTGTCTCGGTAGATCCCTCCGGCTCGGGCGGATCATGGGAACCAATACCTAACCTTATCATCCTTATATCACCGTATATAAAGTAAAGTTGGTCGGTCAATTTGGTATTGTTCATCCGCCATTGGATCCAATTGAAAACCATTTGAAAATCAATTCGTATACTTGTGATATATTATCAAAGCATTTTGTACCGAATTGTTTTTGATATTTTTAGAACGAGAACTCCCCCTCAACATGTGCATCAAGTATTTAAAATGTTTTGCACACGGAGGCAAGAGAAAGAATTAACTTCTTTGATTACTATTTTCTAAAGATATCAACATCACTTCCCACATCAAATCAAGTAGATATAGCATTTCGGGAAGGATGAGGTTTCCATAAATATGCTCCCCTCAATATGTGCCTCGAGGTTTGAAAAGAGTTTTGCACATACTAGAGGGAACCCACATTGGGATGAATGATCACGCTTCAAATCAAAGGTTTAAGATAGATGCTCCCCTCAACATGTGCATTGAAAATTTGAAATCGCTTGTCACATGTGGGAAGGACAAGATGTACATTCTTATGAAACCATTTACCAATTATCGCTTTAAATCCAATTTAAATCACACATTCTCCCCGATCACAATTATCAAAACATTTGAGATTTGTGATCTCGTATAGATTTAAATTGATTTTGAAAGCTTTTAAGGAGAATTGTGACTTGATAGTGAAAGCGTTTGAACTGATAAGGATCGGATTTTAAGACTTTACACTCCATTAATAAAACATGCATTTATATCTTTTGAAAACAATTTTAATGCCAAATAACTTTTTAATTTAATTGAAATCATTCTCCCCTCAATCAATGACATAGGTTGTTGATCGAGAGATAGAGATTTTGACAAATAAGTCCCGATGATTATCAAAAATAGAGACCGAGTTATTTTTCAAAGCATTTGGTTTTCAATGAGATAAATGTTTATAGAATCGAGCATAGAATTTGAAAACATGTTAAAACATGGCTTTGTTCTTTCTTTTAAACCCAAGTTCTTGCCAAATGACAATAAACCATTTCTCTTCTCCCAATTTTTTTTTTTTTTTTTTTTTTTGAGAATTCAACAACATCTAAAGACCCGTGTCATTCTTTGAATGACAAAGACAAAGACCGTAGATATTATCGAACCGGAAAAACATGACAAAATGACAATACTTTTGAAGATTTTTCAATTTTCAAATTTTATGGATTTTGAAAGTTTTATATTTTCTATTTGATTTTTGAAGGTTTTATAATTTTGTATTTTGTTTTTCAAATAAATATTTACAAGAGATAGATGAAGATAGACCTTTACTCCTCGCCTTCCTCCTCAAGACGTTTGAGAGTTTCGGTTGAAGGCTTTTCAAACCAAGTCGTGGAAGAATAAACTCAAACGCTCTCTTGGAAGAGCTTTGGTGAAGATGTCACTAACCGATATTCGCACCTCACAAAATATAGTTCTACCACACCTTTTCCATTTGTTCCCGATGAAATGATGTCGAATGTCGATATGCTTTGCTCTTGAGTGTTGAACGTTGTTGCATGAGAGAGCAATAGCACTTTTATTATCACAAGACAGAGGATTTTGTTGAATTCAAAGCCATAGTCGATAATTGAGATCTCATCCATATGATTTGAGCACAACAAGATGACATGGCTATGTATTCACCTCGTAGAGGAAATAGAAGTACTCATTTGCTTCTTTGAAGACCATTTCACAAGCTTATCACCCAAAATTGAGCGACTCCCGACGTGCTTCGACGCAGTATCTTGACAACTGCATGATCGCGATCCGTGATAGGCCGTTAGTGACATACCGGTGTCTTCTCGGTACCAAAGACCCATATTGATGGTTCCTTGAGATACCGAAGACCCGCTTAATCGCTTCAAGGTGCTTTTAGTAGGCTTAGCCTCGGTATCTAGCACACATGCAAACAAATGAACAAGATGTCCGTCTACTAGCGTGAGATACATCGTGATCCAATCATACTCCGATATTTCGTTTGGTCAATCATGATCCCCGAGAGGTCCTCATCTAGTTTGGTTCGGTCAATCATGGGGTGTCAGCAGGGTCACATGAATCAAATCCAAATTTCTTTAAAATCTCTGTTGCATATTTAGATTGATTTATGAAAATGCCTCCGGACTTTGTGAAATTTGTAATCCCAAGAAAATGACATTTGTCCCATCATTGACATTTGAAACTTTGAACTCATTTCATTTGAAAACGATCACATTCCATTGGTCCGTCGAGGCAAAAATAATATCATCAATGTAAATTTGAACATGAATTAAATGTTTGCACGACTTCCTCGGTGAACAATGTAGGATCAATCTGCTCTTTGATGAATCCGGTTGATAGAAGAAACTTTGACAAAGGTATCATACCATGCCCTTGGAGCTTGCTTTAAACCGTAAAGATCCTTCTTCAAACGATAAACGTGAGTAGGATGCTCTTGATTCACAAATCCTTCAGTTGGGCGACGAGACGACTTCTTTAAGATCTCCGCTCGTAAATGCCGCCTTTACATCCATCCGATATACTACCATGTTCTTACTAGCAAGATTAGCGGAAAGATTCGATTGCCTCGATTCGAGCAACTGGAGCAAAAGATTCTTCAAAGTCTATACCTCCTCTTGACGATATCCTTTAGCAACTAATCGAGCCTTGTTCTTCAACACATCACCATGCTCATCAAGTTTTACTTTGAAGATCCATTTTAGAGCTATAATCATAGCACGATCGGAGCGTGTACTAGCTCCCATACATCAAGACGATCAAACTCATGAATTTCATCTTGCATGGCATTGAACCAAATATCTTCATTCATAGCGCTTTAACATCTTTGGTTCGATCTTAGATAGTACGGAGTTGAAGAAGCACCATAAGGCATCGGTTGCGAGTTGTTTCCGGGTTGATACAGACGAGAGGATTACCAATGATGTTGTCTAATGGATGATCGTGAGTCCATTTTCGAGGTGTTCATGTGGCGCTTGTTGAGGAACCGAGGTAGCCGAGTCGATGTCTCCAAGAAGATGGTTCGATGATGATTCGTGAGTAGCAAATATGTTTTCAAATGGAGCATCTTCGTGAGTCGCAGGGATTAACTTCATCATTGATGCGAAACATTTCCATGATGTATATTTGAAGAATGATGATTTGTTGATGAAATCAAGGATCGCAGCCGGGTGCTTCTTGACTTAAAGATATTGAGACCGAGGATTGACTTCATTCATCGGAATATGAGCATCCTCTTGTAGGAATCATTACCTCATTAGTAATTGAATCATACAGCTCATCAAACATAGGATCAAACAATTTCTTTACATCATCTTCGGATGGAGGTACATATGGAGTTTCTTGAGAGGAGTTTGGAACAAGGATGAACCAATGGGACTGCTTTTGAAGTGCGGTCCCGAGTGGAGTGTCCAGGAGCCATTTGACCGGTCACCATCAAACGTAACGTGAATTGTTTCCATGATATTTCGGGTTCTTTTGTTGTAGATTCGGTATCCCTTTTGTTTGGTGCATATCCTACAAATACTCCAATGTCGACTTTAGCCCTAAGTTTGCCCAAGTCTTGACCTCATTAGTTGGATAGCACAAGGCACCAAACACACGAAGGAAAGATAGATTAGGTTTTCATGTGGACAAGTTCATATGGAGTTTTCCATGAATAGTGTGAATCGTGAACGATTTTGTGTGTAGCATGCAAAGGGCAATGCTTCACCTCGAGAAACATTGGAACCTTTGAGTAGATCAAGATTGTTCTAGCAACTTCAACAAGAGTACGATTTCGCCTTTCAACTACACCGCTCGCTGAGGGGTTCGTGGAACACTTCTTTGATGGTCGATTCCAACGCTTTCATAGAATTCACTAAGTTGTTTGTTGACAAACTCGCTCCATTGTCTGCTGAGCAATTACGCTTTGTTTAGTCGAACCCGCAATGTTTGATGAGTTTGATGATGATATCGTGAGTTTCATCCTTTGTCCTTAAGAACTTGACCTGTGAATCTAGAGTAATCATCAACCACGACTAACACATATTTCTTCCCAAAGATATTCTCGCACCTCATTGGTCCACATAAATCCATATGAATCATATGAAGAACTTCGTGATGAGTTAGTAGGTTTGGGTTTATGGGCATACTTTTGCTTTTTCCCAATTGACATGTCGAACAAAGATGATCCTTTTCATACTTTAGTCTAGGTAAACCACAACTAAGTCCTTTCTCGAAAGATCGTTGATGGTGCCAAGTTCAAGTGATTGAGACGACGATGCCATAACCATGACTTTGTTTTGAAGCCTTTGATAACAAGGATTGGAGAGGCCCTCATCATGTCATCGATAGAGATGGTGTAAAGATTTGAGCCACGAGTTCCTTTTAATAGCCTCCTTACCATTAAGATCTCTAACAAAGGTGTATGTTTTCAAGGCTACTTCTAGATCGTAATCACGTAATTGACCAAGAGAGAAGATTATGACCTAAACCTTCCACATAGTACACTCTAGATATGACACTATCACCAACAACATAATCTCCATAACCCATAATAGCACCGAAATGATCATTACCAAATCTAACAGCCCGATGAATTTGCTCACGAAGTTCATGAGCATGACCGGTCTCCAAATATATGCTTGGAACAATTGAGTCCAGTACCACGTAACGATTTGAACGATCCGCAGTTGAACATGCATAAGAATGGATAATCGATAATTGGGATCCCCATGCAAGAATGGGTTCCATTTGGTTAGTTACAATGGTTGGACCACCCACATCGAAATAGAAGCATTCATATCGTAGTGAGGCAATGGAATCATTGTGAATAGATGCAAGAGTTATCAGATAGCCCTGCTCACGCGGTGATCACTTCTTAAAGGAATAGTTCTACCAAGAGGCATCCATTTTCTAGTGGGCATTATCTCGATTAGTCTTATGACCAACAGTATCCAATAGAAGCCTATTTTATCAATGTTCTTCCGTGGTTTCACTATTTTCTAACTTTCTTTCGTTTTGCCTTTAGCCTTTTTAGCATGAGTTCTAGCATTAACAATATGAACTGGACGATTAACATCATTAGCGTAATATTAACATCACATTCATGATTAGTAGTAATTCAAGCTACCACCAAGACAAGGTTTGCAAATAGTATCGAATTGAATTAATTACAAGACGCCTATGGCTAATACTAGAATCAACACGATTCGTTTTATTCGATTCAAACTTAAAGTTCCTAGATTGTTCTTCTACTCTTTTTGATTGCACATTCTTAGCTTGCAGGTCCTATCATTCCTTGTATTGTCTTGAGACTTTGACCGCTCCCTTTAATGTCACCGATTACTCTGTAGAGGAATGGGAACATTAGTTTGTTTTATCTCTTTGCACCACCGCTTAGATGTGCCGATCCGAACTACATGCGAGTGCACTAAGGTTCACTTTCTTAAAACTAGAGGTACCGAGATTTGTACCCTAGAAGGCACATTTGAGTTCTCTTTCTTAGCATTGATGGATCTAGAATCAACTACTCAAGGGTACACTACGGCTCACATTCAAAACATTGGGAATCGAATGCATATCATATTTGGCCTTAGGCATTGAGCATGGAATCAAAGGGTTAACTCTCTCACCTAATGTCTTTGGGCATATTGTGATCAAGCATTCTAAGATTTCTTGAGATCGCTTGGCATATAAGCATGCATGTCCAATTGCATTATCATGAGGTTTCTCTAGCTTATCCTCTTCAACAATCTCACGCAGCATTCTAAGCAATCCTTAAGGGATGAGAAATATGTTTGAATGGCAAGTTTGTTGTTCCTTAGATGAGGGGACATATGTCATGATAAAGCATATTTATTACAAGAGTGAACCTTTGATACACCATTCTCCCATTGATCATTGGCATTTTCCTTTTACCCGACTCTTCGATTCTCAATTTCCTTTGCAATGAAGTTATTTGTTCGTTGTTTTTGTTACGAGTGACTTTAATTGATTCAAACAACTCATTGAAGTGACGTTAACCTTTCATTTTCTTCTAGAAAACTTTCGCTTTCCTTTTGTAAAGCATTTACTAGGTTTTGAAGATGAAACGTTTGAGAATTCTCGAGAATCTAAAGAAGGAGGCATTTGGGAGCTCATCATATTGTTTGTTTGACCCTTTAATTGAGAGATTTGGGCTTTCAACTTTCGATCGTGTTGCACCGAGCTTGAATCGCTTCATCACGTTTGTTAATTTGAAAACCGCATCAAACTCGAGCATCCAAGATGTCTTGACATTTGAAGTTTTGACATTTTCTTTTAGATGTTGATATTTTAGTTGTAAATTAAAATGCTCAACTTCTAGTTTAGAGAAATGTTTAACGAAATTGTCGTGATCATCCAGCTTCAATTTTCTCATTTAGTTTAGAATTAGTTTTTCAAGCTCAATGACACGATCATGGAGACTTTCAGGCCATGATAATTCATGAAATTTGGAAGCATTAATAGAGCAATTTGAAGCGTTGAAAACACATCTTGAGCAACACATTCAAGAATCGATTCTCATTTAATGTATGCAAGTTCTTTCTCAATCTCATTATATTTCAAAGCACGCCATAGTCACTAACTTCAACAACCATTGCATCAAATTCCTTTTGCATTCCCTTAATATCGCTTTCTATCCCTTTTAAGACTCTCAAAGTGATCTTTAGAAGTTTAAAGAAGGGCATGACCTCACCAAATAACATTCTTTCATTTGTTCAAACCCCTTTCTCCTTCGCTTATACCCGTGGGTGTGATCCTTTTCTTGCAAGTTTTCTCAAAATCAACAAATAGTTGAAATATCACGATTGCTAATTAATGTCTTGCTTTTAGTGGCAATTATTCTAGGTACAAGATGCATTGGTGTATTAGGAGGATACACAATCGCTCTAGGCATTTTCCAAAGGGAGGGTTAGTTTCAACAATATTTTCCGCTTTATTATCTAAATCCTTTTTCCGTAAGACTTGTTCGGGAGTCAACAAAGTCTCGAGGCTTAAACTTGTTCAATGAAATCCAGCTTTTCCTTCTTGTAATCATGAGGAGTGATAATTATGTTTTCTCTTGCATTTAGGATCATTTTGTTTCTTATTCATCTTTTCCTAGTGATTTCATTTGATTTCTTATCTTCCTCAAAGGCACTCAACGCAACTAGGTTTCGCTTAGGCTTAAGGATTTCATCACCATCATAAAGCACCTTATGAGCATTTCTAGCCTTTTAATTACCTCTCGGATTTGGTTCCTCAACAAGGGGAATGCTATGCTTATCGCTTAAGACTCGATGTTTGGTGACCATGTGAGCAATCAATGGTGTTTCCTTGTATGTACAACTTGTTTTCAAGTTTGTTTTTCAAAGTTGTCGATTAGAAAAATCTCTCAAGAGTTTTGATTCCTTTGCATTAAAATATTGCTTAAGCATTTTCACATTTTTGTAGTTCTTGTTTTTGTTTAATCGTTTTAGAAAGTTTTTCTTGCAAGGAATTTAATTTTGTTTCAATACTTCTTCTCTAAACTTACTTTTTCTAATTCACTGTACTCACTGGACATCCATTTCTCGCCACGAGTGGTCAACTCAAATTTTGCACGTTGTTCATAAATAGCAACACGCCCTTATAGGCATTTAGTTCGTAAATTATGGAATCATCAGAGCACATGCAGGTGTATTCATCAAAGACATAGTCATTGTTGATCGCAGAAGATGCATCACTTGGTACAACTTCACTTTCACTTTGTTTCACGTATTGATCGTATGGGACAATATTGTTATTACCCATATTTTCAACATTTGATTCAAAAGTTTCATTGATTGTACTTTGTCATGCATCCGTTGCACATCAAGATCATCGTATAGTTTTAATACCTCCGAGATGAGTTTGTCCTGGATGGGCCACCATGGTGAAGAAGAGACCTTGGGAGAAACCATTGAGAAATGCTAGCCATAAAGATTGTGTGTGAGGGGTCCATCATCTACATCGTAGTCGTATGCATCACGGTCGCCGACTTGAAAGGCATTCGATGATTGTGACCTATCTCCTAATAGGTCGCTCATCCACATCTCGCATCATAGGTCTTGGCATTGCCCTCAAGAAGAAACAAAGAATTCTCTTCATCCAAAGCAAAGACCATTGTCCCGAGCTTGTGCCAACAAAGATCTTATCTCTCAAGTAATCAAGATTTTGTGGACGCTTTGAGATGTACAGCCTTGCAATGTGTCCTTCACCACCACGGTTGTAACATTTGATTGGCTTAGCTTGACCTTGGGTGCCATTTCTTCCTCGATTCGTTGCCAACATAACCTCCCAGCTCCACCTCTTCCCCGATCATATCGCTTTCCGAATCGGTTGCACCACGATCCTTCCATCTTTAACAAAGGGCTTGATTATGTGGGTTAGATGCGCCTCGAGGTTGTTGTTGGTTTGTGGAGAGAATTCATGTTTTGACTAATGAGAAGAGCTAGTTGATTAATGATGTTACCCACGTGTGCATCAAGACGACTTGTTTGAACATAGGATCGGGAATGAGTTTGTGATTACCATTACCCAAGGGTATGACTTGTGATGCTTTGGTTGTGATTCCGATGTTTGAGTAGAAAGCCGTTGAGTCATTAGATCGAGCTTGTCTCTCCCCGTTGGTTTTGAACCGATTGAGAATCAATTTTCAAACATAGCATGTCTCTCATTCCGAAGGAGGAAGGCATAGAGTTGCTCATAGTTTGTATTCTTCAATCCTTTAGTGAGCTTCACAAATGTGACAAACTTGTGCCATTCGGATTCATGTTGTTCACAAACTTTGAGTTCACCAATGTTAGGCATAGTCATTCGATGTTCCTCATGTCATTCACTAACTTATGAAATCTCACATAGTACTCATAGACACTCTCATCCGGTTTCATCTTGAAGTGCTCAAATTCGCCATAGAGTCGATTCTCTCTGCCTTCCATAGTTAATTCCGAACCCGAGATAAGCATCTTAACATTATCCCAAACCGCCTTTGCATCGTTGTTATGATTGATCACTGTAGATGTCTTTAGGAAGACCTTGAAGAACAATGTTTGAAGCCCCGATATCCGCATCGAATCTCTTTTCTCCTTATCATCAAGCTCATCATACATCTTAGGTCCGCCCATTCCGTAAACAGAGTACCATCTTCATTAGTATCAAGTATGTCTCTAGTCGCCTCAACTCGATATGGTCCTTCATCAATGGATTTGAGAATGTTGACACCATTTTCCTTTCCAAGGCAATACAATCTGATTCGTTGAGCCCAAGAATCGTAGTCGCCTGGCCAAGCATGGGTGGACGAGTATCTCGAGCCACCGCTTGTACATCCTCGACAAAGTGGAGATGACAAGAGGGACGTTGGTAGACATGTTAACAGATTATACGGGATTTTATAACTCTATGATTAAACCGGAAATAGATTCTTCACGGGATTTTACTAAATCAAGAGAAAACCGTAAACAATCACTCAAGTCGCTGAAGATAATACACTAAGTCGCTGAAGATAATGCACTAAGTCGCTAGAAAATAATGCACTAATCCGCTAACACTTAATTCGCTAGCCAACTAAGTCGCTAGAGTCCCAAGTCGCTAGACACAAAGCAAGTCGCTATAGTAACTCGCTACCCTCAAGTCGCTAGCAAAATTTTGGCGATAATTACACACAAGTCGCTAGAAATACAAGTCGCTAAAGAGCAAGTCGCTGCATGCACTGTCACTACTGTAGTGAGAGTCCACTACTTGTACTTTAACTCGCTAGATCTAACTCGCTAGGTTTAAAACTCAGAACTCGCTACAATTTTGTGAAGCAAGTCGCTATGAAGAAAACTAAACCGTGAGCTAAGTCGCTAGCAAGAAAACCTTATAAACATCACTTTTCAATCCAAAACAACCCAACCAAGATGATTCAAGCTAACCAAATGAAAACCTAAACACTTGTGATGATTCTAAACATGAAAGTACTAACAAAATTCAAACTTTAACACAAGAAATCAACCAAATGATGCAAAACCACTAAACTTTTTCAAACTCAAAACCACCTAAAACCACTAGAAATCCAAAGATGTGCAAGATATGATCTAACCATGGCGCCTCGATACCAATTGTAAGATATAACTTTTCACATACACATCAAACCATAACACAAAGTAGCATATAGATGGAATTCTAGAGAGAGAAAGTTAGAGGTTTAGGGAACTTAGTGAGAGAAAGTGAAATATATTATTATGAGCTCCAACTCTACCTGGAGGTAGAGAGTATTTATAGTCTTACATAAATCGCCACACTTTGGGTCATGGATCGCATACAGTGGTAAAGACCCGTCCAGTCCTCCACGGTGTTACTTAACTAAATACTACTTAACTTGAAAGAACTACGACTACGAGCTTTCTAACGATTACATATACTTGAGGTGACCGACTCTTTAACACCGGAATTTCTAATTCCTAACATCGGTTGAGTAATTCCCCACACCCTTATGCGTTGTACTCATCTTTAGTACACGATACCCTAGTTAACCCCTCGAGCCTATCCTTTCGCGGTTCTCGTGATGTTTCGGTTCGAATATCAATGAAGAGCATTGTTTACAATCCACCCCAAATGTACACCCAAATCGCTTTAGCCTACTTTGTATGCACTCACTTTTAGTGCATTATTGTTATCATACTAAACCCTTAGTTCAATTATCTAGTTGCTTGCATAAGTTGCTAAGTCGAGTCATATCCTTTGTGTACGCTTTGGGACGATTGGGACTCATAGGAAAAGTTAAATTTATGAAATGACGGAAGTGGAACGTTAAATACAAATTCCCTTTATTTGCGTAATAATGTACTCCAAGTGTTTTGATCTTTTCAATTCGGGTCAAATTAGTATTAGAGTAATAAAAACTCAAGTGTAGGGATGTGTCTATAAATCCCTATTATTTTG
>CM040246.1:94163765-94210318 GCA_022545495.1 Chrysanthemum lavandulifolium
ACAAACTTATTTCCGCACAAGTTGAATTTCATTTGGGACCTACTTTGTAAACTCGATTGTTTTAATAAATTAAACGATGTGTTTTCCAAACGACACTTTAGGTCGTTCGATATAATCATAACTTTGATGCTATGACGGTCCTCCCAAGGTATTCAATTCGCCGCAAAGCAGGTAATTTGGGGTGTGACAGTTGATGCATCTGCGATGATCTAGTTGAGGAGATTGCTTCGATTATGGTCAAACTTCGTCTATACAAGAACAACCAAATGTTTCACCTTGATGATGATGAAGAGGTTTTTATTCTTTGGGAGAATGTATAAGTTGAATGCTTCATCTCAAGTTTTCTCTACACTGTTGAGGAATTGTCTCAACCTGTTTCCTCGATGTGGGTTTGATTTCCTCGATGTGGCTCGAAACATGCTTCAAGGAATACCGATTTCGATCTCAAGGGTGATGAATCTACCTTTATTGAAGTTGGATCTGTTGAAGTTTTTCATGAAGGAACTCTATGCGGTCTTGGTTGATTGAAAGTCGGAAAGCTTAACACTCTGTTTATAAATTTGGATAAT
Organism: Chrysanthemum lavandulifolium; assembly: GCA_022545495.1. NCBI lineage: Eukaryota > Viridiplantae > Streptophyta > Magnoliopsida > Asterales > Asteraceae > Chrysanthemum > Chrysanthemum lavandulifolium. The sequence goes on from CM040246.1 coordinate 94,164,335, forward strand.
CTTGTTCTTGAGTTTAATTTCTTGAAAGACATTCTTCATTTGGTGACTAGACATGATTTGCGATGTCAGTATGAACATGTCATTCAAGATTTTAAGTTTCATTCAAAGAATCGGGTCCGGTTTATATTTGTTGGGTGATCTTCGTGTTATGTTTGATTCTCATTCTCCAAATGGTAAAGGGTATTCTATTTGGAAGAATTCTCATATGTGGAGATTGAGAGTTGGAGATTTTATCCTCTGCTTTGTGTTCATGTAGTATGGACTACATGTGGGATGATTTTGTGTATGCTATCGGATAAGCTTTATCCTTTATCTCGTTACTTTTATGGAAAGATTCTTTGAGACACAAGTTGGTAGTGCCCTAATCTGTTGGTAATGATGAACCGCATGCTACTCAATGTGTTGGTTTGATTAAAATCGCCTTATATCACATCAAGGTTCATCTTGTTTGTAATTCTATGGTTAGTTTGTAATATTTGTTTTCTTTATTTTAGTTAAAAAAAAAAAAAAAAAAAAATGTTTTTGGTTTTATCTAACTTTTCTTGCGGGTTTGTTGTATACTTTTTCGGTTTTTGACTCACGGATATACCTTGTGTATATTAAAGAGTTAGCTAGTCCAAAGGGGTACAACTTTGGTAAAGACACATCAAATCATTGATAGTGTAATGGTTTGCTAAAATCATAGGGTATGCAACCACCTATGCTTAATTGCCGAGTGTTGTATGGTTTTCAATTCACCATGGTCTATTCCTTTTGGAATCCAAGAATTGGCTAGCCCACATGTATATGGTTTGTGGTAAAGGCGGTGGCATTCCATATTTGGTTCTCAATTCACCAATTCTAAGAATTGACTAGTCCCGAGCAAACGGCTACAGTAAAGACATTTCAAATCCGTTTATATGGTTCTTTGGTTTGCCAATAAATCGAGATGGTTATCGGTGTACCATAGTTTACGAACTTAAACATATGGCTACTCCAAGTAGTGATGGCTAGTGGTAAAGAGACATCAAATCCATTTATTTTCAATGATTCACCTCTCATGTGAGTTAACACTCCACGGATGTGATGAGAATAGTATGAAACTAATATGTTTTGATGTATCTATTGTCATTTGTTCTTTGCAACGATATGGTGTTTCGAGTTTCTTCATCATAGAGATGTTCTTATTGGGATTCTTCGTTGTTGTTGTTGTTCGTGCTCAATCCTATGGTGTGTAAGATCTATCAGAAACCGGAACTTAACCAAGTCAAATTCCAGTTTAGGGAGGATTGTTGGGAATTATGTGAAGTCCGGATTATCTTTGAACTTAATGCCAAGTGTTTCTCTCGAAGAGAAGTGGATTCTGTTGAAGACATAATCTCTCAAGTATAATAGTTATTAGACTGTTTCATGGAAGTGTTTATTCCGTGTTTAGTTTATTTAGTGTGGATATACATGAGCTTTATTAGGAAGTGATTGTGTATATCTTATTTAGTTTTATGATTATCGTTTCTTGGAAAACGGTTTAGCGATATTGTTTAGGGTTCCTTATCTATAAAAGGAACACATTAGAATGAGTTATGTACCGATTGTAAAACTCGGTTTAGTTAATATAAAGATCCATAGAGGATCAAGAAGTTCTTAGTTATTACTTGTGTTTATATTCACGATAAACATTAGTAGTAGAGATTGTCTTTATTGTGCTTGTGATTACATAGGCATACATAACGATCCACGAGCTCAAGATCTATCAAGGTCTTTTTTGTTTCAACAGAACATTAGTTGGTTGGGCTACCTTTTGCATTCCCCGAACTAGAAGTGCATGGATCTCAGCACTACATGAGGGCACTTTAAAGTTCACTTTCTTAACACTGGGCATAGAATGGTTTGCATACTTAGCACTAGGCATAGAACAAGGCATCACAACTTTATCTTTCTCACATAAGGATTTTGGACATGTTGCTCTTAAACATTCTAACGACTCGAGATCGTTTGGCACGAATGCAAGCAAACCTAATTTCACTATCAAGTGGCTTGTTTATGTAATCCTCTTCTACAATCTCACGGAGACATTCTAGACTATCCTTAAGGTGAGCGAAATAGTTATGAAACACCAGTTCGTTATTTCTAAGATGAGGAGGATGTATTTAACAATCGCAAGATATTTACAACAATGATGACTTTGATGCAACATTCTCATTAAAGACAAGTGGCATTTTCCCTTTTACGACTCCTCGATTCTCAACTTCCTTTTGTAAAGACGTTATTTTTTGTTGTTCTTGTCACGAGTGACTTTGATTGAATCATATAACTCTTTAAAGTGTCGTTTAACTTTTTCATTTTCTTCTAGAAAACTCTCATTATCCTTTTGTAAAGCATTAACCAAGTTTTGAAGATGAAAAGTTTGAGAACACTGAGAATCTAAAGGAGATCACATTGTTCTTTTCACCCTTTAATTGTGAAATTTGGGCTTTCAACTTTCTGATCGTGTTACGTTGAGCTTGAATGCATCATCACGTTTGTTTATTTCAAAAGAGCATCAAAATCTGGAACATTTGAGGATGTCTTGATGTTTGAGGTTTTGACATTTTCTTTGAGATGTTGATATTTTAGTTGCAAATCAAAATGTTCAACTTCTAGTTAGGAAGATGTTTTACCAAATTATCGATCATCTTGATCAATTTTCTCATTTAGTTATGAGTTTTTGTTTTCAAGCTCAATGACACGATCATGGGAAACTTTCAAAGCAACAGTTAATTCATGAAATTGGGAAGCGATAATAGAATGCTTAGTAACAATATAAAACACATCTTGAGCCACACAACTCAATACTAAGTTCTCATTTAAGGTATGCAAATTCTTCCTTTCAATTTCATTATATTTGAGTTCCGCTCATAATCATTGACTTCAATTATCATTGCATCAAATTCCTTTTCCATTTCTTTAATATCCGAGTCTATCCCTTTTAAGACTCTCAAATTGACCTTTAATTGTTTAAAGAAAGGCATGACCTCGTTAAATAGCATTCTTTAGTTTGCTCAAAACCCTCTCCCTTCGATTATCCCATGGGTGTGATCCTTTTCTTACATGTCTTCTCAAAATCAACAAATAATTGATAAACAACATACGACCGATTAAGGTCTTGCTCTTAGTAGGAATAGATCTAGGAACTAAATGCATTGGTGTATTCGAGGATACATTCTGTCGGGGCATTTTCCTAAGGGAGTGTTTGTTTTAACAAGTGCATTAGCCTTTTGCATATCTATGTCCTTTTTCCAAAAACTTGTTCGGGGTTAATAGGTTTGAGGCTTAAATGCTCTGGGAATCCAATTTTATTTAGTGTAATCATGGGGTTTGAACGTAATGTTTTGCTTTTCACACACGTGATCTTTTAGCTTCTTATTCATTGTCTCCTAGTGACTTCATCTAATTGCTTATCTTCCTCAGTGCACTCAGTTCAACTAGGTTTCTGCCTAGGCTTAAGGATTTCATTACCATCATATAATACCTTCCGAGCTTCTCTAGCTACTTTACCATATTCGAGATTGGGTTCCTTTACGAGGGTAATGCTATGCTTATCACGAGAAATCTATGCTAGTGATCATGTGAGTAGTCGAATGGTATTCCCTATACGCATAACTTATTTTCAAGCTTGTTTTTCAAAGTTTTAGATTGGAAAAGTCATTCAAAAGTTTTGATTCCTTAGCATTAAATTCTTATTTAAGAACTTTAACATTATTTTGGAGTTCTTGTTTTTGCTTAATGTTTTAGAAAGCTTTTCTTGTAAGGAGTTTAACTCTTGTTTAACACTTCTTCTCTAAAATTACTTTTCGATAATTGTACGCATTTGGTCATCCATTTCCTGCTCACGGGTAGTTAACTCAAACTTAGCACGTTGTTCATAAATAGCAACTTGTTCTTTATAGGCATTCAGTTCAGAGATAACATAATCATCAGGGGCACATGGAGTGTATTCATCAAAAACATAGTCATCATTGACTACAGACGATGCATCACTTGGTACAATCTCACTTTCACTTTGTATCACATATTGATCATATGGGACAATATTACTATTACCCACATTATCCATATCTGATTCATTAGTTACATGTGATTGTACTTTGTTATGCATCTCTTGCTCATCAACTTCATCGTATAGTTTTAATACCTCAGAGATGATTGAATCTTTGGATGGACCAGCCTGTTGTGGTGATGAGACCTTTGGAGAGACCATAGGTGAGATGCTTTCCATGAAGATTGTCAGGCGGAGGTTCATCATCGACATCGAGTCAAATGCATCACGATCGCAACTTGAAAGGCATTCGATGATTGTGACCTATTTCTGAATTGTCGCTCATCCACATCAAGATCATATGTCTTAGCATTCCCTTCGCAAGAAACAACAACTCCTCTTCATCCAAAGCTGCTCCATTATCCTAAGCTTGCACAAGAACCATCTTGTCTCAAGTATTCTCGCATTCATGGACGTTTTGGAGATATGCGGTTCCTCGCAATATGTCCTTCACCACCATAGTTGTAGCATTTGATTGTCTTTGCTTGCCCTTGATTGGCATTTCTTCCTCGACATCGATTAGCCACATTTCCTCCACTAACTCCAAGATACCATAACACTCGCCCCAATCATCCTTGTTCATACCGTCTTCCTTGAACATTCTCGCACCACTACCTTACCATCCCTTACGGTAGCTTGATTGTGTGGATTGGATGTCGTTACGAGGTTATTGTTGGTGTATGGAGTGGAATTCATATTTTGACTAACCATGAGAGCAGTTGATTGATAAAGTTTTCCATGAGTGTGTTTGAGTCCGGAGGCTTATATGCGGGATCGGGAATGAGCTTGTAATTACCATTACCCGTGGGTATGACTTGAGAAGCTTTGGTGGTAATTCCAACATTGGTGTAAAAGGTCATGAATCATTTGACGAACTTGTTTCTCCCTGTTTAGTTTTGAACTGTTCAAGAATCATTCATTCAAACATAGCATGTCTCTCATTCTGAAGAAGGAAGGCATACAGTTGCTCATAGTTGGTGTTCTTTAATCCTTTGGTTAGCTTCACATAGGTGACAAATTTGTGCCATTCGGGATTCATATTGTTTACTAACTTTGAGTTCAGCTGAATATTTGGCATGGTCATTTTGATATTCCTCATGTCATTCACAAGCTTGTGGAATCTCACGTAGTATTCATAGACACTTTCTTCGGTTTCATCTTAAAGTGCTCAAATTCATCATCTGATTGTGATTCTCTGTCTTCCTTAGTCAATTCGAACCCGAGAGAAGCATCTTGACATTATCCCAAACCGCCTTGGCTTCAAAGTGTTGTGATTGATCAACTGTAGATGTCTTTTGGAAGACCACGAAGTATAATGTTTGAAGCCCCGATATCGACATCATATCTCTTCTTCTCCTTATCACCGAGCTCATCATACGCCTTTGGTCCGTCCAATCCTAAGGTCACCGTACCATCTGCAGTAGTTTCAAGAACATCTCGGTAGTTTCGATTTGATAAGGTCATTCATCAATTGACTTGAGAATGTTAACTCCATTTTCCTTTCCCAAGCAATACAACCTAATTTGTTGAGCCCATGAGTCATAATCGCCTCATCAAGCATAGGTGGGCGAGTATCTAATCCGGCCGCTTGAACGTCCTCACCACAATCGAGCGATAGTAGGAACGTTGTTAGACATGATTCCAGTTCTATGGGATTTTACTATTCTTTGATTAAACGGGAAATTGATTCTTTCACGGATTTTACTAAACCAAAAGAACAACCGTAAAATGTAGCACGAAGAAGTAACAAGTCTTAATAGACAAGTAGCTAAACAAATCGACTCGCTTTGGTATCAACTTGCTAAACAATCAACTCGCTAAGAGACAAGTCGCTAAAGAAACAACTCGCTTAAAACCCAAGTCGCATAAAGAGTCAACTCGCTAAATAGCCAAGTCGCATCTGAGAGACAACTCGCTAACAACCAAGTCGCATAAACCAACTCATTGCCAATACAACTCGCTTAATAGCCAAGTCGCTTTAGAACTCAAGTCGCTAAAGAATCAACTCAGCTAAATAGCCAGTCGCATAAACCAACTCGCTTTAATTAACAAAGCAACTCGCTTCCAAGAATAAAGCAACTCGCTTCCAAGAAATGCAACTCCGTGGCTCAACTCGCCGTACACTTTTCAAAAACAACCACTTTATCAATCAACAACAACCAAACCACAATGATTTAAGCCTTCCAATTCAAAACCTAAACACATATGATGATCCTAAACACAAAAGTACAATCAAAATTCAAACTTTAACAATAGAAATTGACCAAATGATTCAAACTCTCCTAAACACTTATAACCCCAAAAACCTTATGAAATACACCAAAACAAAGAGCATGAAAGATGAGTGATCAAACCATGGCTCTTGATACCAATTGTAAGATATAGGATTTCACAAACACATTAAACCACAATCATAATAGGGGCGTATACAAGTTTTAGAGAGAGAAAGTTAGAGAGAAAGGAGAGAGTTGGGAACTATGTGAAACAAAGAAAATGGTATTGAGCTCCAACCCTCTACCTTGAGAGGTAGAGGGTATTTATAGTGTTTTACAATAAACGCCACCTACGGGCATGGATCGTGCATCACGGTGGGTAAAGACCCGTCAGTCCTCCACGGTGTTACTTAACAAACTACTTATTAACATAACTTGACTACGACTACGAGCTTTCTAACGAATACAATATACTTGAGGTGACCGACTCTTTAATGTCTGGATTTTCAAATTCCTAACATTTTCTATCTTTTTTGGTATATTGTTTCTTGCGATTTCTTCACGAAGTTTCAGCATGAAGTTGTCAGTTAATCCTAAGAAGGTGTCGTGAGTTTTTTTGCATTTGAACCTCGAGGCGCTTTATTTCCTTTTCTTGATTGTGGACAAATTTCAACATTATGTCCTCGAATTCATCTTGCCGGGATTTTCTTGGGAGCAAAAATTCCTTGACTGCGTTCACATGCTTATAAGCATGGGTGGTCACTTCCATTAACTCATTCAATTGTGCCTCCGTGCTCATGAATATTTGTGCTTGGGAATCTAACCCGTTTTCCTGGACTACTGGAATTTCCCATCCTTCCTCTTCTTATTGAGCTAGGTCATCAATGACTTCCCAACATGCTTCAGCATTGAGGTTACGTAGCCTTCCACCGGCGGCGTAATCAATGGTTCGTCGGAGGGAGGGACTGACGTGATCATAGAAGATTTGGACTTGAAGCCAAAGATCAATGTCGTGATGAGGGACTTTATGGAGTAAGTCCTTGAATCGAGTCCATGCTTCGTAGAGAGATTCACCTTGATGTTGTTGGAACATCAAGATTTCATTCCTAAGCTTAGTAGTTCTCCCCGGTGGGAAAAATTGAGCAAGGAAGCGAGAGGTGAGATCATCCCAACTTGAGATGGAGTCGGCGGGAAGTCGCTCAAGCCAATTACTAGCTTAGTCCCGTAGAGAGAATTGGAAGAGACGCAAGCGCGTGGTCTCCCGAGTAGTAGCATCGAGGTCGATGGAATCAACAATTTTAAGGAAATCCTTAAGATGCTAATTAATTAGGATCTTCGGAACGAAGTCCATGGAATGCACATCCGTTTTGCACCAACCGGATGGTGTCGGATCGCAGGGCCGTAGTTTGGGCTTGGTCGGGAAGCTCAATGGTGTTTCTATAGCCTAGGTGGCTTGGTCTTGAGTATTCACCAAGAGTACGGCCTCTTGGCGGGTCATTTGGTGGTAGGTTGATGAATGATGGTTGATTATCACCTTCCATGATGAAAAGTGATGGGGTTTTACGAACAAAGGTCACGAAGAAGGGGGATAGACTACGAGGAAGCTAAAAAATGGGAAAAAAGCTTACTTGATAGGAATCAAGCAAGGAAACCTAAACGAGGTGAACTCCTAACTAGCTATTCTATTCCCGGCAGCGGCGCAAAAAATTTGATAAGCTTACGCAACGCGTTCGCGGTCAAAGGAACTTCCTTTTCGTCGAGAAAGTTTTATAACACCCTAGGCAGTGAACCTAATCGCTGTAATGTAGTATTGGGGTAAGCCACGGGTATTGATATCGTTCTCTAGGGGAATAGGAATGCTAGTGAGAAATTACTACGCTAAGGTTGGGGTTGAGGAAGATTATTTTTTTTTATTTTTTTTGATGTTTTTTAGAAAATGGAAATTACGAATCTCGGGTATTGGATTTGGGGTTTGGTATTCCTACCGATTACTTCTACTTATCTAATTATCTAATCTAAGGTGAGTGTAATCTATGTCTAATTGATGTGTGCTCTTATCATAGTTAAAAATGTATTTGCTTAGATGTTATTACTCCCAGTTATCTCCCATTGATGGTTGAATTGTCACGTCCTTATTCTTAACGCGTTGTGTTTCTAAGGTCGTAGGGTATGCGTTATCCCTAACTCTTTGAAGTTACCTAAGGTTAATGACTACTGAAGTCTCTAGGATTCATAAACTTAACACTAAGGTGATCTTTGGATGTTTAGCCTACAATTCTACTAGTAACTATAAGCTAAGGTTTAACAAAGATTAATCAAGCATTAATAACACAACGGATGACCTATCGCAATACTAGGTCAATCACAATTAAGATAAGAGACAACCAATCAATATTCAATAACTAGGTTTCATATATCTAAGCAAACACACAAGTAAATTAGCTTGGACATGGGAACATGCAAGCATACACACAAACAATTGAAGACATGGTTGAATCAATGAAGTAAAACACTTATCTTGTTGTAAAATAGGGTATGGAACCCTAAGATACGCCCAAGATGCCTTGGTTCGGTTTAGGTTTTGCTCCACAAAACTACCTCTCTAAACCGAAAATTCGGATTCTATATATAGTGTTACAAAGCTGCGACGGCCTCTTTAATTGTGACGCCGTCGGTCGCCGTCGTTAGGGTTTCGTCTTGGCCACGTTATCTTTGTGATGGTGTCACCTTATGCCTGTGACGCGTCGCCTTGATCTCGACACCGTCTCGATCAAATCTAGGCCGTCGAGCTGCGACGCCTACTCTTTAAAACCCGATGCCGTCACTTGTAAATAAGCAATTTGGCTCTTGAGTCGTCATTAAAACATGTCGCGACGGCGGTCATAATTAAACTGATGCCATCCCTTCGGCCCGTGACTTGGTGTCTCGATTCTTGACTTTGGCCATTTTCTTCAGATATTCGCGCCTTTTCATCCGAATAAGTGTCATTCCAAAGAATTTGCCTTCAAGAGACCTAAAAGTGAAAAGGAACGAAATTAAGTAGTAACGGATACAAAAGTGATCAATTAAGGGCTTAAATGACCCTCAAAAGTGTACCTTTTAAATCTTTATCATAAACCTCGTCCATACAGTATTTGAGTCATTTAATGGTAAAATCATTCGTTGTAGACAACCCTATAGTCATATATTAAAATAAGCACGAAAAACAAACAATGCATTCAAATAGAATATTTTCTTGAAACATTTTCTAAAATGTATAACTTTTTCTCTCGCACTTTTCAATATTTCATTGCACTTTTACTTTTATAAATAATATCATTTAAATATGTTTTGAAGATTTCAAGACTTTTAGAGACAAAATCGCTATTTTTCTATAAGAAAACAAATTGAAAATTAGAAAAAATTTCTACAACTAAATGAAGCATGTTTAATATCATGTCACCTGACCCGTTAACTACTTCAATAGTTGAGTGTGACTATAAAAACTGTTCAACCCCATAGCCCAATTTTTTTCAAAACAATCTAGCCAAAACCAGATCTAGTTTTTTCTTCTCGAAGCCCATGAATTATTGTTTTATGGTTAATTTCATGTTACCTGCTAATTTTAGGCTCTTTATCAAGCGAGCCTAGCATTCAAAGTAACAATTGTTTAATACCCGCCGCTCCGCGACGGGAGTTTTCCGATACATACATTTCCCTATAGTGAAACTACATATGCTCAAGATTTGAACTTATTTAAGATTTATGATTTGTTGTTGTAACCTTGTTGTTCCAAGAGATTGAAGTCCAATGCTTTCATGGTTATATACATCAAAAGGCTTGACTTTCAATCTTAATTCAGTCACCTGATCCGGCTAAGCGTTGCTCCGGACAACTTGTTCTCTGTGAAGGTTCCTTTTGTTCCATATCTAAATATTGTCGTGTCATCGAGTCGAATCTTTTCACTTGGAAGTATATCCCAATCGTCAGTTGGTCATGTTAATACGCGATGTTCAGGATAGTGAGACCCATCTAATCGCCTCCTCAAATTCCTTTTGCTGTTTCAAGAATCTTTGTGCAAAGGTATGCACCAGACGTATTGCTAGACCATTGTATCAACGAAAGGAATTCGAGGGGAAGATGAGAACAGGACAATATCATAAACATCGTGTATCAATATTAGCAAATGAAAACTGCAATATTCTACCGGGTGGAAAGATTCTAATCGATGACACGAATGTTCAGATGGATAAGATTCAACGTGGAAAGATCCCAATGAAGAGGACAAACCTCCTGCTTGTCAATCATAACTTCCGTATATGTCTTTGTTTTCGATCTACCATTCACATTTGCCTTGAAACAGTAACTACGCATATATGGCAGGTATTGTGTAAATAATCATATAAAGGCAAAAGAATTGTTTTGTGAAAAATTTACAATGTAATAGAAAATGTACCTGTGACGTTGTTGAACCTAATAGAAGATGTGGTCATAACGCTATTTGTGGCATACGAAAAGTAAGTGATTTATCTTCGAAGATATTTTTACATATGGCCTCTACGCCCGTGGCCCAGCCAAAAGCTTAACGCACCACAAGCTTATAACAAAGATATATCACTTACTTTTCGTATGCCTTTTGACCCAAAACTTTTAGATACAAAATTACATTATTGACTGCAAAATATGAGGCTCAGATATGCAAGTATGGGATCGTCACGAAACATCCGTCATGGCTGCAACCACTTTCTGAATGTGGATGCCCCGCCAAGATACGGGGCTCGGTAAACCATGTCCCAAAGGAATATAAGTGCAAAAAATCATCATCGCCTATTATTGATGTAAGATATAATGGAGCAGAGGATGCTCAGATGGGTCAACAATCCAAAAACCTAGATACGTTCACCATGGCTGCAAAGCTGACGGTTTGCCATGCCAAGAAGTGAACGATCACGACTTTGGTCATCCATTTTAGATTCATCATAGCCCTTATAATCAATATCATTATCATGGTAAGAATTGAAACAAACGTGAAGCACAAACAACACGCAATGATATCAAAGAACGAAAATGAATGGCAACCATGAAGATCCGGATAACTCACCTAATCTGAGCGAGGTTTTTTCGTGCAAAGAAAGCATACAAAACGTTACCGCCCATAACAACCGAGTGATATCGTAGATGAGCGGGTCAAAGGAAGCGAGCAAGCAATGGGCCAATAGTTTACATAGGTCGAGAGAAACCCATGTGTTGGCCCTAAACATCCGGAATAAAATAGAAAACCGCCTTCTCACAATATCCTATATCAATATCTCAAGTATTACGCAACCTGTGTAAATATGGGACTGCCTAACTAATATTCATGGTATCAACCTGATCAACAAATGAAGGAAGCAAAGCTATTGGTGGGCAACTCCCAACAGCTCCAGCCACCGGCTAAAGGCCCAAAATATAAGGCTCAAATAGGGAAGTAACCCGGAAAAACAGGGTACATCCGGCGTGGTTGCAAATCGAATAGGTTGCCATGCCAAGTTCCGGGGAACGTCAGTTTTTCCGGAACCCATATAAACTCATCATCGCCTTATTAGTATTGATGGCAATTACCTTTTATGGAATCAAGTCCAATAAGATTAGGGTGGCACAGGGAACTAAACCGTAAAACCGAGGTGCATCAGGTATGAAAACGGTGCAGGCCAGTAGAAGTGTATACGGATTCGGTTAGAGAAACCGAGCGTATATCTTATTAACGCTGGGACCCATATTGCAAACAGGAGCCACCAAACAAAGACCAAGGAAAACACTTTTTAGCCAGTGACTTTCAAGAAAATACAATGGAATTTCATACCGTTCTGCCATTAAGGCCGACAAAAATATAAGGCTCAGACAGGGTAGTAACCCGGAAAAATAGGGTACATCCGGCATGGCTGCAAACCGAATAGGTTGCCATGCCAAGTTCCGGACAACCTCAGTTTCTCCGGAACCCATATAAACTCTCCATAGCCTCATCAGTTTTGATGCCAACAACTTTTCATCGAATCAGGTCCAATAACATTAGGCTGACAGGGGGAACTAAACCAAAGAAACAGGGTACATCCGACATGCCTTCAGACCAAGTAGGTTGCCATGCCAAGTTCTGGACAACCATAGTTTTTCCATAGCCCGTATAAAGTCATTGCCGCCCCATCAGTAGTGATGCAACAACCCGATAAGCCCAACAATTCTATCTCGCAACAATTGTGGAAATTAATCACCATGATTTTTGTGCATTGATAGTAAATCACTTAAAGTATGTAATTGGATTAATGTATGGAAACTGATGAGCTATATTGAATATAATTTCATCTGAATGATACAAAAAAACATGCGGTGTTCCATATTGTAACTACTTACATCAGTTTTATCGCCACATCACATACAAAAGAAAAGCCCCATAAGACATTAATATTATGCAAAGTATTTTCTTGTGCACTAACAAAAGGCCCAATTTAACCGAAACCCTAATTCTTCCAAAAATGAAATTAAAATCAATAACGATCAAAATATAAAGGTTAAAAACCACCATCTCAGAAACGAAACCTAACCTCAAATTTCCTCCTGGATTCATTGATATAAGATATAATGGGACTGGGCGTCTCCAAATTACATCTCAGAAAGAAAAGTAATAACCTCAACAGCATCAAGCTCATTAAACAACATGCAACAGATATCAAACAACGAAAATAAATGGCAACCACCAAGATCTGCATGGCTCACCTAACACAGGGAACTGAGGTTTCTTCTGTGGGAAGAAAGCATACAAAACGTTACCAACACCACAACAACTGAGGGATATCGCATATGGAAACAGGTCAAAGGAAGCAGCAAGAAACGACCCAACAGGTAAGACGACCCAAGAGAAACCCATGTACCGGCCCAAAACGTTTGGAATAAATTGGAATAAAATAGAAAACTGCTCCCATTATAACCGACAAAACAAGGGTACATCCAGCATGGCTGCAGACCAGGTAGGTTGTCGTGCCAAGTTCGGACAACCTCAGTTTTTCCATAGCCTATATAACCTGATCGTTGCCTCATCAGTATTGATGCCGAAAACCTGATAAGCACACAAAGCAAGCAAAGGCAACTGCAACCTTAACAGGATGCCGTGCCAAGATACATGCAATCCATATCGGTCCATACCCATGGTCGCAAAAGCGTTACTATGATCCCCGTGTTTTGTTACGAAATCACGATAATACATCAACAACTGATGTCATAAACACATAAGACATAACCTTGAACCAAACGAACTCATCAACTTTTAAACCAAATAATGAAATAACAAAGTCAATATCAATAGCCAATTCCACAAAGCCGGAACAGCCGCCATGGCTGCGTTATTATAAACACCCCGCCAAGATACGACCGCTCTCAAACGTTTTTGAGCATAAAAGTACTTCTGTCACGAAATCACAATAATACATCAACAACTGATGTCACAAAACACACAGGACATAACGTGGAACCAAACGAACTCATCAAGTCTAATACCAAGTTATGGTTCAATAGATCGTTTGTTAACCCAGAACCAAACGAACCCAGCTCCCTAACAAAATCCCCAATTGATATAAGAGATTATAGGAGCCACCGTCTCCAAACTATGAAACCCTAATTTTTTCAGCAACAAATAACCATGAAACCACCATCAACCCCAATCTAATTGAAACCCTAAGTTTTAAAAAAATCAAATTAACAAAAGGCCCAATTTAACCGAAACCCTAATTCTTCCAAAAATGAAATTAAAATCAATAACGATCAAAATATAAAGGTTAAAAAACCACCATCTCAGAAACGCAACCTAACCCCAAATTTCCTCCTGGATTCATTGATATAAGATATAATGGGACTGAGCGTCTCCAAACTACATCTCAGAAAGAAAAGTAACAACCTCAACAGCATCAAGCTCATTAAACAACATGCAACAGATATCAAAAAACGAAAATATATGGCAACCACCAAGATCTGCATGGCTCACCTAACACAGGAAACTGAGGTTTCTTCTGTGGGAAGAAAGCATACAAAACGTCACCAACACCACAACAACTGAGGGATATCGTATATGGAAACGGGTCAAAGGAAGCAGCAAGGAACGACCCAAGAGAAACCCATGTACCGGCCCAAAACGTTTGGAATAAATTGGAATAAAATAGAAAACCACCCTCCCATTATATCTTATATCGTACCGGCCCAAAACGTTTGGAATAAATTGGAATAAAATAGAAAACCGCCCTCCCATTATATCTTATATCAATGTAAGGCTTTTAGGCTTCCCCCAGTAAGGGGCTTCAATCCCCTTCATTTTCACTGCCACATCAGTTTTCTCTCTCCAGCGACTTTCAGGCGATTCGGTGTCCAGTAAGGGCGACCATGATCAATTTTTTTTTTCTTTTAAAAAAAACATTTTTAACACAAAATAAAATTTCATTAATAATTAAAATGTTACATAATAATTCTAATAAAATAAAAACATTACGAAACTTATTAAAACATTACAACACTTATTAAAAATCTAGGTTGTGGCGTGCCTTGATCGAGTCTTTGATTTCTTGCATTTTTTGTTGTTGTAGTGCGGGCAAAGATGGGTCGATTGGCGTGCAATAGAATATGATGTCTTTATCATATTTTTTTTGTCGCTCAAATGCAAGTTTTTCTTGTTCTAGTGCCAATCTTTTGTCTTCCCTTTCTGATTTCTTTTGCTCCAGCTCCAACTCCTTTTGCCTTTGATCCAACTCTTTCTTCTTCAAATCATAACATCCGTCTGCCAGCTCCTTCTTCTGTCCGAATGCCTTGGACTTAATGCTTTTCCATTTCTCGGCAACACCTTCCATGTAGCTAGCTTTGGAACACTCCGAAGATTTCTTTTTATTCTTCTTAGCGGTATCACGACCAATTGGTCGCTCAGGCATGTGCACATCCGAGTCGGTTGAAGTCCTTGCTTTTTTCCGACTCTCATCTTGGCTTAAAAAAACCGGCATCTAATTATCCTTCCAAACCGAATGGTCCCTAAACAATTCCCAACAATGCTCCAAAACAAACGTATGATTACACACTACTTGGTATTCATCACACGCTCGTCTATAAACAGTGAGGTCATTCTCACCACTACCGTAATTCTTGTAAGCATTATTGTAAATGGCACAAAATTGACCAACTCTAGGACGAATCCTATTTTTCCACTTGGTAATGATAAGTTGTACGTTCTTTCTGCACTAACCTCCTTCTTAAAGTAAGCAATGACTTTCTGCCAAAATCCCTTAGCATTTTGGTTGTTTCCCGTAATACTATTCTCGGATACATCACACCAAGCATTGCACAATGCGATCTCTTCTTCTTTTGACCAAAGCGACGAATCATTCTTGCCTTCTTTCTCGACAACCTTCTTCTTCGCCTTTGTAGCTCGTTTCTTCGGTTTGACTGGTGACGTCTCTTCCGAAATAGTCTTCTCGTCATCAATGTTAACCGAATCGTGATACGATCCATGAGCCGAACCTTGACCCGAACCGTGATACTCTTGATCCGGATAACCCGAACTGGTTCCAACATAAAAATCAGGATTGGTGTATAATTGTTCTTCAAAATCAAAAGTATCAAGATTGATAAGGTTAACCGGAGAATATTGTTGATAATTTGAATGTGAAGATGTTGATGAATCCATTGTTGGACGATACACAGATTCGGGTGAGCCATACATAGATTGTTGGCTTCAACGGGAGTGGCTTTGTTGTTGTTGTTGTTGTTGGATGTTTTGATACGGTGGAACAAATGGACGATTCATAGGATGGTTTATAAAAAATGGATTGTTAGTTTGTTATTGTGGAGCTTGTTGGGATTGATAATCGAAAGAAGCGGGTCGAAAATTGATGCTTGGTGAGATACCGGTTAACCGAAAATTCGGATCCGGTGTTAAAATATGCGGGACGTTTCGTGCCAATCGGGATTTTCGGCCTTTTTGTTGTGGTGTTTTCTTAGACATTTTGATAGAGATGATTATGAGATTTTTGATAGAGAGGATTGTGAGATTTGTGAATTTAGTGTGTAAATATGTTGTGTATTTATAGGGTAGTTTAGTAGATTTTTTTTTTTATTTTATTTTTTTTTAAACTTGCAACGGTAAGATTTTTTGGATATTAAATGTACATTGTTAGTCGATCGTGCATGTAACCAAGTTGGGTGATTTTTTGGACGATCGATTCATGCCACAAAAGGGCGATCGATACACGATCGATCCCCAAGCATTACTGCGTCCAGCCTAACACTTGTTTGATGCACCAGTTTTGTCACCTATAATTACAAGATTTTTCTGAAACTAATAATGAAATACATTATTCGTCCAATATCTGACTTAAATTTAGGTACTCTCATAAATTTTCAGTGACCATGTACTAATGTCACATGACCGCAAATAGGCCTCATCAACACAACAAAACAAGAAACTTGATACGTTTAATTGGTAAGAACATAACTTAGGCCCCTCATGGTGCATATTTTTAATAGAACTAGCCAGGTATTCACGCGTTACGACGACGGGTACTCATGTAATTATATTTTCTAGAGAGAATACTTTTCGAAGTATTGTTTTTTCCATGGCACGATTTTCAGTTGCATAATCAGTTACGATTGAATTAATGATAGTATCAAAATATCTAGAAATAGAATGTACAATGGAGGTAGCGTTAAAGATGATAGCAAGGTCTTTTCGACAGATTGCTTTTATAAAAATGAAAAATAATGTCCAACGGAGTTTATTGAAATTAGCTTTTTTCCAAGAAATTACCAAAATAATCCATAATTCCATATTCACACTCACATTACGAGAAATGAACTTTTTATTGGTTTACCAAAACGACCAAAACACGTCCCTATAATGTTCCATTACCCCACATGCCCAACACGTCCCTATCATCTTCCATTACCCCACCTCTCGCCTATATGTTTCTTTTGAATTCTTACTAACTTTAGCATCATAACCAAATCTATAAACATCCTTTCAGTGATCCAAATCATAAGCAGTGAAATGTTTGCAACAAGCAGAAGATCTCAAAGGGTCTAAAATGGAATTTTATATATTTGTAGGAGAATAAAGAAAACAATTTTTGTGGTCGAAGATTTGAAACCTTTAAACTGAGATAAAAAAGACTTTTCAATCATCTTTCCAACCACAAAACAACAAACTTCATTAAAACACAGTCCAAGCTCTCTTTTTTCTTCATTAAAACACTTGTTAATAAGACTATCATTTAATGCCCCCAAGGTTTTGATGCCCTGTGCACACGCCTAGACACACGGCCAGGCCCACGCCTAGCTCACCATTTCTCGCCTTAACTCCACGCCTGCGCCCACACCCACGCCTCACGCCCGAGAAGCAATCTCGCCTGCGCCCTGGTCTCTCGCCTGAACACGCCCAACGCCTATCATCTCGCCCAAACACTCGCTTAGCATCATTCGTCCTCGCCCGAGAAGATCATGAACACGTGTATGGTTAAAGACATATCCCGAAACGAATCTAACTGCTCACATTTAAAAGTTCATTTTCATAAATAATATGGGTGAAGTTCGATTTAAGAAGACTAAGATTGAAATGGTTCATTTTAAAAATTCTCTCTTTTTTCCTGCTTTTGCTTTTTAGAAACATTATAAAAAATTAAAAAGCTTGTATGTATTCATTTTTTTTACTTATGGTTAGTCATGCTTTTGCATTCAGAAACATTATAAAAAGCTTATGGTTAGCTTCTTTTTTTCTTTTTTTTTTTCAGAAGGCAACAAAAATTTTCTGGTAAAGGACTTCAAAATTAGTTTAAGTTTTAGTGGTAGTCAAGTGTTCGACTTAACGATCCATTTGCTACATCTTTTATTCAATATTCGTATATCTAAAGGGTAACTTAGTTTTAGGTTTGGAATTAAGATTGGAGTTTGGAATAGGATTTTCAAAATATGATGAATCCAACTTTGAATCATTCTTACACTTATCATTGTTTACTAACTAATGCAACCTAAAAGTCATAATAGTTGCCTGTTTAAACAAATCTGATAATTCAAGTCGATGTTGACTCATGAATTACAAACGTAAGCAACTTGCAAATAAAAAATTCTCAAGCGAAATAAACTATCCAGTGCATTAACTTGTTTATAACATGCAATGCAATAATCATTTCTCTTTTAATTTTTTTGAAGTAACAATGTAATAATCTTTTCGATGAATACTATTCGCAAACAAAGTAATCGATTAAACGGTTGCACTTAATTCTATTAACCAAACTGCTACAATTAATTCCATTCGCATACTTAACTTTTTGGTTGAGTCGGATCTAGGGTGTGTTTTTATATACGTTCGGGTGTGTAATGCTTAATTTTATGTTCGAAATTAAGAACGGAATTAGGAATATGATAGGTATCCTTTATACACGAGTATAGATTACATGAAATGTGTGCCCGTCGTCAAGCGATTTCCCTTTACGATAGCACCGGTCACACTCTCGTAGAAATGGTCACAGTCAAAAGTCTTTTAATTTTATTTTGAAAATAGTAGAAATGGTTTCATTTTATTTTTATTTTTTGAAACGAGTCAAAAATGTCTTTTAATTTTTGTTTTCCTATTTTTACTTTTATTTTGAAAATAGTCCGTAAATATTTTTGAAACGATATTTTATTTTTATTTTTTGAAATTTTGACTTGACATTACGAGTCAAATAATGTCAGAGCTACTAATTCCGATTAATGTATGATTGTTTACATCCTATTTGTTTCATCTCGGTGCGATATCACAAGTTCTATGTTTGGATAGGAATTACTCTGAAGCGGTCATTTAATAAGTCACATGTCCGAGTCCCGACACCACAGTCCGTCATTAAAGCAGTCAACCACAAAATTGACAAATGCTTCATGAATGACCCCATCCTTTACTTAATGCATTTACCAACTACCCCCTCATCATCTTTAAACCTTTAACTTAAACCCTTAATAAGCTAATAGTGTGAACATATCTCAACTAATAAATTGCCTCATAAATAACCCCATACTTAATGCAATTGCCAACTACCCCTCACAAAACATTAAACCCATGTTGGTACTATATAAGCAACTCTATATCATTGTCATTCTGCATATCTTCACTACACTTTTCATTCACTTTAGTCTTTATTAGCAATCTAGTTTTTTCAATTTTATTTGACTTTTGACAATGACAACTATCGGGAAGCTTGATGTTGAAGTGAAGGTGAAATCTGGTGCTGATAAGTTCTGGCAAAGTATCATGGACTCTGCCAATATTTTTCCTAAAGTTTGCTCTGATCTTTATAAGAATGTTGAAGTTCTTGAAGGTGATGGACATAGCGTTGGATCCGTCCGAATGGTTAACTTTGCTGAAGGTATATATTTAGATAGTCGATTTATTAATATGCAGCAGGAGTATATATGCATGCATGCATTAGAACTCCGGGTGCAAATTGCATTTAATGCAGTGTAGGGTTGTAAAACACGACCCAACACTGCAATTTATAATTATACCATGAGTCCTTTTACTCATATCTAACAAATTGTTTAAACATAAAAAGGGTCACCGATTGTGAGATCTTCGAAAGAAAAGATTGAAGAACTTGATGAAGCAAAGAAGAAAGTTGCATATAGTGTGATTGGTGGAGACATGATGCAATACTACAAGAATTTCAAGGCTACTCTTGAGGTGATCCTCAGGAGAAGGTAGCCTTGTGAAATGGCTTTGTGAGTTCGAGAAAGCAAGTGAACAGGTTCCTGATCCTGAGATGATCCGTGACTTTGCTGCCAAGAATTTCAAGGAGATCGACGAGTATCTCCTTAAAGCATAAATTTCAAGTCCTTGATGTGTGTTTTTGGGTCGACTTTTGTGTGCTTTAAATAAAATGCATATATAATCTTATGCATACCCTGCCTGTAGATCTTTGATTTACCTAAGTTGAACGCTACTTATGAATAATATTAATCTCAATATCTTATATACTTGCTTCAATTCACTTTTTTTTATACCCAACACATTTTTAACAACTATAAAATACACAAGATATAAACAAATGAACAGCTTTAATGTTAGATTGACTAGCAAACCTCTGATAAACACTTAAACAATGAGATTTTTTTTTTACTATTTACTAATGTTCAATTGTCTTAATATTACATAAGGTCTTTATAAACAGGACAACTATTTTTGGTATGTTTTACCAAAAATAAATAAATAATAATAAAATAAAATTCTATATCCAACCAAAAGGAACCGAAAACTATTTCCTAAGATAAAGACGCGACTTACATACATTCAATGGTTTCACGTGAGATGCATTTAAAGGTGAAGTAAATATGGAATGAACACATAAATCTAAAATAAAAACTAAACCTGCAGATTTGACAGAAACTATTGATCGACTCCCGGATTGAGAGTGATGTTTGAAGCAAGTCCCATTTTCTAATTTGTTTCGCAGGTTCCCACCGATCCGCATTAATGTATGAGTCAGGCAATCCGGTTATTTTGCTCCTCTACATCTTGCAAGAGAGGAGCCACTTTATCGTCCAAGTTTGAGCTCACACTTGAGTTAACCACAGCGACCTTTTGTTCTTTGGCTTTTCCCCACATCACAGTATAAAACCCAGCCACAACAACAACTGATCCCAACAAACTGCATAAATTATCCGGGAGTCTTAGAATACTTATGTGTACCATGACCATTTAGATATACAAAATGTGTAAAGTGCAGATGTCAAATAACGTAAACATAAGAGGCAAAACAAACAATACTAAGTTGGTTAAAACAACTTTACCTTCCAAGATAGAAACCATCGCCTAAAAGATGACACCAATAATATTTGAAATTATGATTCCCACCGGATGAAACATAGCAACAAAAAGGGGACCTCGTTTTCGTACACACCATGATTGTACCGTGACTTGAAAAGCATACCCAAAAATCCCCTATATAACCAAAAATAAGCTACTAATACTAAACAACAGTTTAAATTAATTACAAAATTATAAACCGTCATTTGTTCTAGTGTAGCTGATAATATCTACTTACCGAGTAGAGGACAGAATATAGCCTATTCTTAGGCAGTAAGTTAAAACCGCTCAGGTCAGCTTCCACAATGAAAGAAGCTAGACCTGATAAAATGGTGCAGATGAAGCAGTAAGCGAACATTACAGTCACCACCGCAGGGTATTTCTTAAGGACAAATGCCTGAAAACATCAACAAACAAGTTGTTAACAAGAATACGTCAATACACAAATGACTATAATGTACTAATGTACTATTTTACCTGTGAAATGATATACATAGAAGCAAATACGGCGTCAACTGATAAAAGGATACCTCAAGTACCCAGTTTGATGGTTGCGCAAGAAGATTGTTAGTGATTTCTGATTCTAGAGTAGAGGGCAGAATGCGGGGCCTGTGTAAAGGGTCATGATGATAGCCCTGCAATTGACACTACAGTGCCGATGGATTTTGCCAGTGTGGTTTTGCTTCTAAAGTCAGCCGCTTCCATCCTAAAACAACCAATTTAAATTGATTTAGACTCGATGTTGCACAAATAGTACTGAGGCGATAGATAAAGTTAGCATTTATATTACCTACAAATGATGGCTAGTACGAATGTACAACCTGGAATGAGATTTAGTAACGTGGTTCCAAGAGTTGCAGAGGATAATGAGACACCAGTATAACCAAATATTTGTGCCAAGAAACTTCAAATAATAAAAACCAGTCAATAAACAAACAGAAATAATAAAGAAAGAACATCAACAAACTTCTAGCTAAAACATATCGTTGTAGATTACATACCCTAGAAGGCCCATAATGAAAAATCCGCATATCACCCTGAAGTTAAGTGGAGGAGGATTTGGCGATCTGCAACAAAAACATAAAGATGAATGAAATTATGCAGGGTTTGTATTTCATTCATTACATCTTATATAGAGATTACAAGTACTAAAATATAGCGGGCATAGTGAGCAGGGGTCACTGGACCCTCTAATTACAGAATCTGGGCTCCTCATAGGTAGTTTTCTGAACATTAATTTAAACAGTTAACATCTTATTTATTTTTTTCACAAATGTGCTTATAAGCTTAATGTTGTATCAATAAGCTTGTTTTGGGGTGTTTGGCAAATCATATTATAAAGGTAAAAGGTTTTGATGTGAAACCGCTATAATAAGGGGATAAGTTGATTCCAAATAGTTTGAACAGCTAGAAAAACTTCTATAATAGTTTTGCATGTGTTTGATGTTTCGGTGGAACGATGTTCATGTGAATTTCACCTATAGATTCAGCACTAAGCAAAACCAATCTCAATCATCTCATAATCATCAGGGCCGTCTTTAGAGGAGTGCAATTATACTATTATAGTAGAGCCAACGAGGGCCACACAAATTTCATTTTAGTATCGTTGTTTTGATGTTTTGGGTCCTTGTTACATAAAACTTTCTTTTGTGTTTAGTGGGCCTCTTTTGGTTTATGACATAGGGCCACCTCAATCAACATGCTAATCATATACTACTAAGCAAATATACACCAATCCATAGAATGAGATTAAATGCTAATAATAAACACTGGTAACAAAATATACCTGTGGATGATAAAAGAAAGAGGAAAAAGGATAAGTGAAGCAAGAGCATTGGAGTAGAAGATGAAGGAGTAGCTTGACATGCCATCTGCAATGGCTTCCTTGCTGTACACCATCAGCAGCACTTGTGCCACCTGTGTTCCAACCATGCCCACATATTCCATCATCTTTCTTACTCACTAGCTCCACAAAAATTTACTGCTTTGTATCTTTTCTGTTGACTTCTGGAATTAGTACCTACCTACCCCTTCATGTATTAGCAGCCTAAAGGGGCAAGTTTGTCCATTCAAAGGTTTTTGGGTTAGTTGGTACTCTTGAGATTCAAAGAGGTGTTAGGTACAGCCTGCTAGTAGTATCTCAAGGTGACTTACACATGTGGACTTGAATATTATAATTATTTAATTTTCTAATTATCATTTCTCAATAGTTTCTATATATTTTTAGATGGGAACATTTTTTTTTTTATTCCAAACCAAACAAACTAATTACAAAGACATCCACTGCCTTAACAATTTATTCCAAATACAAACAAACCAATTACAAAGACATCCACTGCCTTAACAATATACTTAACAATAATGGAACCAAAAAGAAACATTACAAGACAAAACAACAGGACTTGACAATAGACACAAAGTCAACCTAAGACAAAGCAAAGCAAACCAAACTAGGATACATAATATAAAACATGAGCACTTGCATCCCAAATAGTAAGCTGCAGAATCATCACTTTCTCAAAATTAGCCAGACCAAGCAAAAGTATTAATGTAGCAGAAAGGACCAGAGACCAGAGACAGTGTACAGACAAAATGCAGCCCTCTATGCAGGTAACCTCTTCAGGACCAAATTTGACAGTCCACAACAGACTGCACACTATCACAAAAACTTACTTAACTGCAGCAATATTCAAACTCGACATTTAACCGGATCAAAAAGCCAATGTTAGGCGAGTACCCGCGCATAGCGTCTGAAATTTAAAGTAGCAAATAGTTATACTTGTGAGCTTACGGTTAAGTGTTTCGTGTATGATGTCCACCCAAGAGGTTGCAATCCCAGCGGTATTCCCATGCCATTTCCGGACTTTCCTCACAATCCCAAGATGTCCAACTATATGTGCCAATTGTCACCACATGGTGATTAAATTAGCCGATACATACTTATTTTAGTCAGTGGAAAAGTAAACATTTAAATAACAGCTAGTAACCAAATATAAAGAAAACTGCAAAAACAACTAATCAGTACAATTTTGTTTTGTTTTTGCAGTTCCATAAGAGGTAGGAGTATGAACAGATATACAAATCAGATATTGACGATTACATTGCAATTAAAATTAAAAGTAAATCATATACAAGAAAAATGAAAAATCCAAATATCACTATGAAGGTAAGTTGAGACCGTGCTGCAGATATGAAAAAAAAAAAAAAAAAAAAAAAAAAAAACGCACAGCCATACAAGAGATATTAGATGTGGAGTCTGGATGTATTAGTGGCATGGATGGAGCCCATGATCGGGTCTTAAAAATTTTGAACGGTAATATAATAAAGTTAAAAGTGAATGAAATCGAAATTCATTAATACGATAAATGAACATCATACTGATGAATGAGGGTGCGTTTAAGATACATTTAGTAAAATCGATGTATTTTTCAATAATTAACACTATATGGAAGAAAAAATCCAGGTTTCGGGGCACACGCAGGACCCCTGTTCCGTCCTTGATTAGTAGATAGATATGGACATTCTAGGAAAAGATATCAACACTTCAGCAGGCAACTTGATTCTTGGCTTCCAACACTCTTATTTCTAGTTTTGTCCTCCTTTTAATAAATGTCATTCTGGAGCCAGGGTAAATCGTTTTGGCTCTTTGGAACCAGCTAACTGATGCTCCTATTCCATGTGGGCCAACATTTGCAGCAAATTCAAGAGCCTTGTACTTTGTTGCCCATCGGGGTTTTAACCGAACAAATTAACTACAACGAAACAAATAACAAAAACAACTTGTATTAACAATAACGTATTTGGTTTACAACTATGTTTTGTACAATTCGATGATTTGAAGCTGAAATCATCTACCCTATTTATACTCGTGAAACGACACCCCCTGTGCCTGTAGCCTTCATTGAAACGTTGTGATGTTTCTGAGTTGTGTCGCTTCACACATAAAATAACCGTTTAGAGGTTATTAGGTTTAGTATAAACCTATTTGGTCCTTGTGTCTTTTGACTTGTACATGCAACCCCTTGTACTTCACTTAGGGACGAGATTATGCCAACATTCACCCCCCTAATCTCGTACCTAATCCCTTCAGATCTTTTATACCTAACAGCTCTCTCATTTTGCGTACTTGGTCCTTGCCAATGCCTTGGTAAGTATGCCCACTTTTTGTAAGTCTCCACTTACGTGCTCGACTTCGATCTGATTCTTTTCAACACATTCTTTAATAAAGTGGTAGCGTATATCAATGTGTTTGCTTCTGCCATGAAACACGAGATTCTTCATAAGTGCTATAGCCGATTTGTTGTCGACCTTGATCGTAATCTTCTCTTCTTCCCAGCCTGTTAAGGCATTTAATAGACTTTGTAGCCATCTTTGACAAGTCTGTTGTTCTTTGCCATAAACACCGACTCGCATGATGATAATGCAACGATGAGGTTGTTTTGAGAAACCCGACTTATAGGTGAGTTCCGTAAAATACGATCCATGTTGTTCCTTTGCCTTCTTATGTTGATGCCATAATTCTTGTCGCTATATCAGTAACTTGCATCCTCACATCTTGTGGTAAGTTATACCAAAGTTTGAAGTGCCTTTGATATAACGTAACACTTGTCTAATTGCCTTCATGTGTTGCTCCCTTGCATGAACCGGCTTAATAAGCCAATTGAGTAACTGAGGTCTGGCCTTGTATAAAGTAAGTACCTTAAACATCCAATTAGACTTCTATATTCTGTAGCATCAACTAGTTCTCCTCCTTCCGTTTTTACTAGCTTTGTTCCTGGGTCCATGGGAATCTTGGTTTCATTGCAATCTTCCATTCTTGCGTCCTTAAGAATCTTGTTAGCATATCCCGATTGCTTTATCGAGATTTCATCCTCCTTTTGGATGACCTCTATTCCCAAGTAGTAAGCTAATAAGCCTAAGTCACTCATCTCAAATTTTTCTTCCATTTGTGACTTAAATTCTTGAAGGTCTTTCTTGTTACTTCCAGTAACTATTAGATCATCTACATAAACTCCAACAAGCAGCATAGAGTCGTTGTTTACTCTTGTGTAGATTGCTTGTTCTAATGTGCATTTCTTGAAACCTAGTGATTTCAAGGTTTGATCTAACTTCATGTTCCAAGCGCGTGGTGCTTGTTTCAATCCATAAAGTGCCTTATCAAGTTTATACACTTTATTTTCGTTTCCTGGTTTCTTGAAACCTTACGGTTTGTGCAACATACACTTCTTCTTTAAGTTCGCCATGTAAAAATGTTGATTTTACATCTAAATGGTGAACTTCCCATCCATGATAATTTCTTAATGCAAGAATTAACTGATTGTTTCCATTCTTTTCTGACAGGGCAAAGACTTCGTCGTAGTCTATTCCATGCTCTTGTACGTATCCTTTAGCCACTAAACGAGCCTTGTGTTTTATAATTCTTCCATCCGCATCTCGTTTAGTCTTAAATACCCATTTTAGACCAATAGCTTTCGATTGTCGGTAGGGTGGCTAGCTTCCATGTCTTGTTTTTGTTGATTGAGTCAATTTCTATCTCGCATTGCCTCGATCCACTTCTATCTTGTCGGCTTCCTTATAATTTCTAGGTTCTTCCTCTAATAGCATTAATTCATCAACTTGAACTCTTCGTGTAGCGATCATATATGTTAGATAGGTTTATGTATCCACAGCGGAGTATGATCATATGGTCTTGCTATAGATGATGTTTTTCTAGTAGATTCTTGAGTTTGGTTCATAGATATACGGTGTAGGTGTTGATGGGTTGTCCATTTGTTCAATCTCATCATCAGATACACTATGAGCAGTATTTTGTATGGGACTTGGAGCACTATCTTCATCATTTTCCTCCGAATCTTGTGTGCTCTCTACATCAATGATACTTGATGTTTGGTTTTCATTTATAATGAAATCCGTCCATTCTGGTTCAGTTAGATTGGGATTATCCAAATAACCTTTCCAGTCCCATCCTTCATTTTCTTTGAACTTTACATCTCTTCTTACAATCATAACCTTACTTACAGGATCAAATAATCGATAAGCCTTTGATCACGGTTCACTTCCTAGGTAAACCAATTCCTTGCTTCTATCATCTAATTTCCTTAGATGTGGTTTGGTTACCTTTGCACATGCTTTGCATCCAAACACTCTAAGGTGTTTCAGGTTTGGTTTTCTACCCTTTAGCATTTCATAAGGAGTAGAATCCTTCAGAGCTTTTGTAGGCACTCTATTTAAGATATAAATAGCATGCCTAATTGCTTCAGCCCAAAAATTTTGTGGCATATGCATAGCCTTTAACATACTTCTCGTTGTGCTCATTTCAGACCTATTCCGTCTCTCTACAATACCATTTTGTTGTGGAGAGTATGGTGCTGTAAGTTGCCTAAGTATGCCATTCTCCTTACAGTAGCTTGTGAATTCTTTTGATGTGAATTCACCTCCTCTCTGTTCTAAATGCCTTTAAGTTTTCCCGACCACATTTTCCACCTTTAACTTGAATTCCTTAAAGGTCTCAAACGCCTCATCCTTTGAC
This sequence comes from Chrysanthemum lavandulifolium, assembly GCA_022545495.1. Lineage (NCBI taxonomy): Eukaryota > Viridiplantae > Streptophyta > Magnoliopsida > Asterales > Asteraceae > Chrysanthemum > Chrysanthemum lavandulifolium. The sequence goes on from CM040246.1 coordinate 94,191,946, forward strand.
TTTAAGAAGTATACCCACATGTATCTAGTACAATCTACTAGCAAAAACATGTACTTTCCCGATTACATTTACGGGAAATAGGTCCATAAATCTCAAATACTAAGTTTAAAGGTTCCAAAGACTTAGTGTTTTTGATTTGAAGCAGACTCTCTTGTGCTTTCCTAGTAAGCATGCATTGCATACTTGACTCTTGTGATTAATCTTGGTAGGGATGAGCATTTAGGCCGATTCCTAAAACCGAACCGTCTTAGGAACGTGCCGATTTTCTATATACGATGCGGTGCAGGACTACTAAATAAGGTGAAAAAATCGGGACCACTAATTGATGCAGGGACCGGTACCAAATAGGGAAATTCTCGAAAAAAAAACGGGAAAAAACCGATTTCCAGGTACCGGTACCACTAATTTATGCTCGGGAAAAAATGGGTACCACTAATTCGGTACAGGACTGGTACCGTGCTCATCCCTAAATCTTGGGTATTCCTTCCACTAATTTCTTCCGAGTCATTTGTTTGATAGAATCAAAATTCAAATGACCCAACCTAGCATGCCACAACCATGCATGGTTTTCTAAATTAGCCAATAAACACATAGGCATACCAACATTCAAGTTAATCTTGTAAAGTCGGTTTATTGATCTCTCGACTCTCATGAGGAGTTTTGATCCCGACCATATAGCAATAAAATGTTGTCTTGCATAATGATCTTCTGACCATTCTCATTAATTGTCCTAGGCTCAATATATTTCTTTTTAAAGCGGGAATGTAATAAACACTAGGAATCACCTTTTGTTCCTTGTTTTTACATTCCACAATATGGAGCCTTTACCTTAATCTCTACATATGACCCATCTCCAAAGCGGACTCTTCACGAAATTTTCTCATTTATTTCCTTAAAGTGTGTCCTAACTCCGGTCATATGGTTGCTAGCACCATTATCTAAGTACCATAAGCTTTTATCGAACTTATGTACTTATTGGGTTCAATCTCCTTTTCATTTAAGAAGATTTTTCTCCCGTCTCCTTTTCCTTCAAGCGCCATCAGGCGTTGGTTCAATGTCTTCTTGAACCAAATTTGATTGCTCTTGTCTCATATTCTTTTCTTTGCGGTTTCTCTTGAAATGTCCAAGCTTATTCTGGTTGTAACACTTTACTTTACTTAAGTCCCTTTTACGAAAATTATTTTTCTTGAACTTATGTGAAGTTTTCCTATCATTGTTGTATTGCTTGGGTTTTCCATCTTGGTTATCTTGAGGATGATCTAAACTTCTCTTGTCCACCATTCTTATGACTTTTACTATTGTCATAATTTGTGAGCAGTTTGTCTGATTGTCGCTAGGGTTTCCATCAAAGAGTTTACTCTTTCCTCGAAAGGCTTTAACCTTCTAATTGTCTCATCTAGCATTGTGTTTTCTAGATCGAGAAAATTGTTCTATGGCTGCCATGATTTGTATAAACCTTACAGTGCGAACTTAATAGCTTCCGTACTAAGGTTTGTTGATCATAAGCCACTAGCCATGTGACAATACTATTGAGTTTCTTTGAAAGCGTCAATACTATCATCTTCTTTCATTTTCAACATCTCAAATTCGGTTTTGAGAGTTTGTAGCCGTGCCTTTTGCACTCTATCTACACCTATGTGCCTAGTTTGTAGTGCTTCCCAAATTTCTTCGCACTCTTACAACTAGCTACTTGTAAAATCATATCTTACGGTAATGCACGATACGAGATATGCGATTGTAGTCATATCTTTCTTTGTATCGGTTCTTCATTACCCTTAGGTTCTATTAATTCTCACAACCCATTTGCTTTTAGTATGGTTTTATCTGAAGGGCCCATCTTGTATAATTTGTAGGTTTTAAAGCGGGACATTGAAATTGGGAAAATGATGTAACCTCTTTGTGAATTACAATTTCCTTGTTTGTTTCCTTGCTTGTGTCTCAGGTCATTATGTCTAGAAACTATTATTATCTCTAATAGGGAATATATAGTAGGAATCTAGGAAATCTTATAAATTCTACTAGGAATCAAAGCAAAATTTTCTAATCTTATCTATGTATAATAAGACTAAAAATTATAAAAGTTGATTTTAGTTTAGAATGTAAAACCAATTTTGCGATTCCTCCACGATATGATTTTCTTTCGGTAGGAACACCCGAATGTGTTCACTTCCTTCCTTGTACAAACAACCAATATGCACCACAGTGTCTTCTTTTTCTCTTGTTCGAACCAAAAAAAAAAAAAAAAAAAAAAACAACAACTTTTCTTTTGTGTTTTTATGCGATAAACAAAATTTGTTCCTTTTCTTTTCCTTTTTGAACCGAAAAACACCAACAAAGGTTCTTGTTTCTTCCGTCTTGAACCGGCCAGAAAAAAAAGACCTCTTTTTCTTTAGCCTTAATCCGCCCGCCAAGGAACACGAGTTCCTTCCCGTTTTACTGAACCAAGCTGCGGCAAGGTTCTTTGTGTTTTGTTCCAACGATTGCGAAACCGACCCTACTCTTTGATCTTGTGTCGCAAAAACAAAACAGGCTCTGATGCCAATTTGTTGCCCAGCGGGGTTTTAACTTCGAACAAATTAAGTACAACGAAACAAATAACAAAAAACGACTTGTATTAACAATAACGTATTTGGTTTACAACTATGTTTTCTACAATTTTGATGATTTGAAACTGAAATCATCTACCCTATTTATACTCGGTGAAATGACACCCCCTGTGCATGTAGCCTTCATTGAAACGTTGTGATGTTTCTGAGTTGTGTCGCTTCACACATAAAATAACCGTTTAGAGGTTATTAGGTTTAGTATAAACCTATTTGGTCCTATGTCTTTTGAGTTGTACATGCGACCTTGTACTTCACTTAGGGACGAGATTATGCCAACATACTTACGGAGCAGGGTGTATCTTTCGTAGCACGTACTTTGGAATTAGCTAGCGATGATCCTTCTTCATTCCAAGTGCCTCGATGTCTTGACATCTTCATCTTCTACGATAGGCTGTACTCAGCGGTTTGTCTCTCTTGCATTGAAAGGCAAGCAAGTCTTTGCTAAAGCATCTTCTCCAACACGAGGCATGATTGAAGAGCTTTCAAGTTGTTTAATGAGAGACACGTGATCCGGATGGCGGCGTAAAGATAGCGGCGGTTGCCATTATTATCGGTGACAAGGAAATAATCCACGAAGATATGGCTTCTTTCTTGGCCCTGTAAACCGAGTTGATAACATCAACGACTCGTTGGACTCTTTGAGCGTCGTTGCACACTTTCTCAAAATTTCCTCCCATGCATGAGTACAAGACCTCTAGCAAACACAACAAGCCTTCTTTTTGAAAGATCGCTACGGTTAAAATAACGCATAACACGACGAATGGGTATATCGTGATCATACCGGTGCATGAGGACAAACGTTTAAAAGCGGGCGAGATCTCCTCAAGATTGCGAGTAGGTTCACTAAAGCATGGTCTCCCACCCATTCTTCTTGAGCAAACCGTATTCAGTGGATGAGGTTTTAATTTTTCTATACAAGAATTAACAGCTTCGGCTTGAGCTCTGATCAAACTCTTCCCCTCGTTGGCGTGGCTCACCCAATAACAACTGTCAATGCAAATTACTGTAACCTCGGCCAATCCGAAAAGGTAAACAAACTGACTTTACGTTTTATTGATACTATATATAAATATATACAGGGGTAAATACATAATGAAACGGACTAGGGCAATCTGAGAGGCGAAACAATGAAAGTACGGATTGGATGAGAAAATTAAATACGCATTAAAATAATAAAGTTTTCTTGATGAAGATGTTCGACGATGCGGATATAAATCTTTATCAATGACACCAAAAGCAAAATAAAGCGATAGCATAGCAAAATCATTGAAGCAAATAATTAATTTTAATGACCATATCCGATATGGCGGAGATTAATCTTCATCGTCAAAAGAAGAGCAAAAGCAAAGAAATAAAAATAGGGCTAATAACCTATTAAAGCATCATACTTGTCACAAATGTCGGTTCGACGTAGCGAACAAAAAAATACCTCTTTTAGACATTAAACTTGACATTGTTGTCTTCAATTGAGTAATAAAGATAAAATACAAAATTCTGATGACCATTTTACCCTTGAATTTTTAAAAATTACATCCATTATCCAAAAAGTAAATTACATAAATGATCCCTCCAAAAGGTAAATTACATAACACCAATGAGATGAAAAATGTCATATCAAAAACAAAAAATATCCCAATACCCTTTTCCATTTCCTCAATCCAACACATTTCATTATCGACATCTTCCACAAATTTTTCTTCTTTTCAAACAATTCCAAAAATAAAAATAAAAAAATCAGTGTACTAAAAAAAGAAAAACCCACTTCATTGATGCTAATACAACCTTGAATAGTTGAATCTATAAGACCTTGAATCTAATACAATCTTCAATAGTTGAATCTATATAACCTCCAACAAATTCACTTTTGTTGCCAGTCTTCAAAAGTGATAACAATTAACCTAATGCACAAACCCATTTCCTTTGAAGATGTTAACTTTCTTGAGCTAAAAAAAAGATCCATTTGTACATCTACTATTTCATTTCAACTGAAAATCTGCAAAACCCAAAAATTAAAATACCGTCGGAAGGTTTCGAACAGACCACCACACGATGCCTCGCCGGGAAGGTTTCGAACAGACCACCACACGATGCCTCGCCGGGAAGGTTTCGAACAGACCGTCGGACAGCCACAACATGGTGGCGGTGTGTGGTTTATGCTAATTCACAACATCATCGGACACCCAACATTGGGGGCTATGGGTTTTGGTTTTGTGCTAATCGAGGTTGTGTGAATTGGGTTTGTTGGTGTGTAGGTTTTAATTATGTGTGTGAGCTTAAATAGATGGATCTTGGCGTGTGTGGGTATTAATTGGTGTTTGTGTTGGTAGATATGAAAGATCTCGGTATTAATTGTTTTAAAGATTGTTTTTGTTTGGGGTGCATATATAGGAAAATTATTTTTTTAATGGATATTTTGATAATCAGAAGATGTAAAGAATGAAAGAAGATGATGATGATGAAAGTGTGTTGGGTTAATCTTGTTGTTTTGTTAGATAGAGAACCAAAATGAGGAGAGACATAAAGTAGATAGAGAACCAGAAATGAGGACGAGCAGTAGTTTTAGCCTAAGGACGATGGATGCAATATTCGCAAACCCACAGGGACCATTTATGTAATTTGTACGGGTAAAATGGTCATAATACTCAATTGAAGACAACAATGTCAAGTTTAATGTCTAAAAGAGGTATTTTCTTGTTCGCTACGTCGAACGATATTTGTGACAAGTATGATGCTTTAATAGGTTATTAGCCCATAAAAAATAAAACCAAAGCATATATATATATATATATATATATATATATATATATATATATATATATATATATATATATATATATATATCGAGGAGGCATTGGCATTAATATCACCTCAATGCCACCTCAATGCCAAATAATCAAATTTCATGCCACATAAGCATTTGTTGTCCAACTAAGCAATTTTTTTTATCCACCTAAGCATTAATTGTTAAATTTCAGATATTAATTGTTAAATTTCGGATTTTTATTAATTTTTTTGGTAATTTTAGGATTTTTATTAAACATTTTTGAAAATTGTTTATAAAAAAGGTGCCTTGCAAGGATTGAACCTTGGTTGTTTTGATAAATAACTTGTGTGTTTACCACTTAGGCAACAAGTTATTTTGATAATTATGTTGCATATTTGATAACGCTACACGCGTCGTTCGGGGTCAAAGGAACTTCCTTTTCGTCGAGCAAGTTTTTCAACACCCTAGGCAGTGAACCTAATCGTTGTAGTGTAGTATTAGGTTAAGCCACGAGTATTGATATCGTTCTCTAGGGGAATAGGAATGCTAGTGAGAAGTTACTACGCTAAGGTTGGGGTTGAGGAAGATTATTTCTTTATCTTTTTATATTTTTTTAAGGAAAGGAAAGGTACGAATCTCGGGGTTTGAATTTGAGGGGGGTTGGTATTTCTACCGATTACTCTACTTATCTAATTATCTAATCTAAGGTGTATGTAGTCTATGTCTAATTAATGTGTGCTCGTATGATAGTTTAAAGATGTGTTTACTTAGGTTTTACTACTCCTTAATTATCTCCTATTGGTGGTTGAATTGTCACGTCCTTATTCTAGTTGCGTTGTGTGTCTAAGGTTGTAGGGTATCGTTTCTTCTAACTCTTTGAACTTACCAAAGGGTCTCGTCTACAAAACCCACTGGGATAATAAACTCTTACTCTAAGGCACTCTTTGGATGGTTTAGCTTACAACTACTCAAGGAGTCATATTCTAAGGTTCACAAAGATTTAATCAAGCATTAAGTACACAACGAATGACCTATCGCATTACTAGATCATTAATCAACTAAGATAAGAGACAACCAATCAATATTCAATAATCAAGTTTCATATTCCTAGCAAACACACAAGTAAATTAGCGGGACATGGAAAACATGCAAGCATACATACAAATAATCAAAGACATAATTGTATTAATGAAGTAAAACACTTATCTTGGTGTAAGATAGGGTTTGGAACCTAAAATCTTGTACAAGACAGCCTTGGTTCGGTTTAGGTTTTACTCCAAAAGACTACACCCTAAATCTTGAAAAATTCGGATTCTATATATAATATTACATATCGACGGCGTCACCTTATGTTTTGTGGCGTCGTCGTATCGCCGTCATTAGGGTTTCGTCTTGGCCACGTTAGACTTGCGATGGAGTCACCTTATGCTTCCGGCCGTCCTCTTGACCGGCCATCTGGATTACATCTAGGCCGTCCGAGTTGCGACGGCCTACTCTTTTATAACTTGACGTCGTCACTTGAAAATAGGAGTTTTGGCTTCGTCCCGTCACAAAATCCTCCGACGGCGTCGCAATTAACACGGACGTCGTCACCTTATGTTTCAATGACTTTGAGTGTCTCGATTCGACTTTGGCCATTTTCTTCGTATATTCGCGCCTTTTCGTCCAAATAAGTGCCATTCCAGCATTTTGCCTTCAAGAGACCTAAAAAGTGAAAAGGAGCGATATTAAGCAATAACGGATACAAAGTGATCAAATAAGGGCTTAAACGACCCTCAAAAGGTACATTTTAAAACCTTATCAAATATCCCACTTGGTATTTGCTTGTCCTCAAGCAAATGTGCTTTTAGCCAATTAATTTATAAGTTAGGGGTCATGAAGCATTCGTTCAAAGCGGTCCAAAACACATATAAGCCCAAAAGTCATAACTAGCACGGAAATCACATACTAGCACCTCACATGGGGTGTTTGGATACTCACATCTCTCGGTGTATATGAAATATAACAAATTGAAATGGAAGATAAACACTCATTAACGGTCCTAGTACATAGATTACCATAGGCTTGAGAATAGATCAAACCTCCATCGCTTTGGCGTAAGCACCTAGGAAAGACTATCAAAGAGGTCTTTAAAGGGTTGTAATGTTAGGCTACGGTAGGAAACAAAGGGTTTGGTGGGATAGGCTATATAGTGGTGGCAAGTCAAAATCTCTTATGTTACAAGCATCTGAAGAATGGCGTTGCTAAGCCAAGACTCGACACTCTAAACTCTAGCTAAGCGAAATAAACAAACATAAATTTAAATGATAGATGTAGGATGGTAGCCCGTATGTTTTTTTTTTTTTTTTTTTTTTTACTTTTACTCTACCATCCTCTATAGTAACATCAAAATAATAGGGTTTATAGGCACATCCCTACACTTGAGTTTTCTTATTCTAACACTAATTTGACTGAATTGAAAAGATCAAAACACTTGGGGTACATTATTATAAACAAAGGAATTTGAATTTAACGTTCCATTCCGTCATTTCATAAACTTTAACTTTTCCCATGAATCCCAATCGTCCCAAAGCGTATACAAAGGATATGACTTGACTTAGCAACTCATGCAAGCAACGGATAATTGAACTAAGGGTTTAGGGTGATAACAATAATGCACTAAAAGTGAGTGCATACAGGGTAGCTAAGGCGATTTGGGTGTATATTTGGGGTGGGGTGTAAACAATGCTCTTCATTGATATTCCGAAAAACCGAAACATCACGAGAACCGCGAAAAGATAGGCTCGAGGGGTTAACTAGGGTATCGTATACTAAAGATGAGTACAACGCAAAGGGTGTGGGGAATTACTCAACCGATGTGGAAGAAGTAATTATATTACGGGTATCAAACAAGGGTTATCCTAATGCCTCTTATCATTTAGTTATTCCTAACTACACAAGTGTAGTCTTACTTGCGATCTCGGAATGCATCACAAAACAAGTTCTAGAATCTAATATACTACCGGTTCACACTCTAAGCATTGAAGATGAATGCTTTTAATTCCTACTAATCTAAGGCGATCTCGCATTTTGAGTGGAATTTAGGTGGTAAAGGGTTTTGTGCTAGTCATGCAACTTCCTATCCGTGAGGCGCTTTTGTTAAGACTAATATTTGTCCTATATGTCATGAAAATTTTAAATTTGGTGCCAAAATTACCCTAACCGACATTTTCTCATGGTTTATTACACAAATACAATTGGACAAAGCAAATAATCAAGGATAAGCATAGTTTCAAAGTTCCGTTTTATTTTCCTCCTACACTTAAAGCTGAACATTGTCCCCAATGTTCCCGAAAATATCAAAGTTATGATAATGGAAGGTAATTAAAAGCGAAAGAAACTAGTACTCCCGATTAGCTCGGTAGGATCCGTGTGTGAAGTAGTGGTTAAATCCTTTCAAGAAGAATTTATGCGTGAAAACTCCTTCCAATCTTATGTAACTTCTTCTTGATAAATTAAACACGCACACTTGAAGAAAACAAAGCGAAACCTTTAGTAAAATCGGTGGTAATAATATATATAGACTCGATTTAAACTAGGATATAATGCTTGTGGAATGGATGTTTACAAAATTTACGGAAAATTAAGACACAGAAAATTCCAAATTTTTTAAGTAGCTCGGAAAATGAGAAAAAAATAATATGTTGTTTTACTCCTTCCGGCGTCAGTTGCGATCTGACGCCGTCAGTTATCTAACAAAAGCGGTGCTGCGATTTTACGAAAAAAATTGCGGAAAATTTACATCTTTAGAATCGGAAAAATTTACGCAAAACATCCATTATGACTCGCTACAAGCATTTGACTCGAACAAACACACAAATATATCTTTTAATGAATTGTTATTCTCATGTTTACGTTTCCTTGAAAACGTGTGTAATCCTCCACACTTATCCCTTATGTAAAATACCTTTATATGCATTAAGGCGAGGTTAAAAACAAAATAAAGCATTTTTACAAAATTAAACATGAGAATACACAATCAATAAAAGATATATGACACTAACAAACAAACAATTAAGCATGGGTTGCCTCCCACGAAGCGCTTTTCTTTATTTAAGAGTCTTGTAGCTAGACTCGTGAGTCGTGATCTCGTTGCCTCGCTTTGCATTCTCGATAAGAATTCTATCATGTTGATAAAATTTTCATCGACTCTATACCTAGGCCCTAGGGTCAAGCAATCCTTATAATAATGCCTTCTTCTTTCCCACATAATTTATAACCTTTTTCAACATCATCCTTGCTTTTGTCCTCAAAGCTTTGATGTGTCTAGATTCATAAATGGGCGGTGGCTATATTCATTTGTTTTCCAAGGCATCCTATAAGTGATCTCATCGGTTCCTTCCTTAAACCTAACCGTTCCATCATGCTTGTTATGGCTCATTTTAGATGTTTCAACAAAGCGGTTTCCCTAGCACTACTTGGGATAGCTATAGTCGATAGCGCATCCTACATCTTCTAGGACCATAAAATCAACTAGGTAGGTGAAATTTCCTATAAAGACATGCATCCTTAACTCTTCCCACAAAGTTGCAAACTCCACTGGATACTTAGGGTCTCTCCTAATATTAAGTCGCTCATTCATAATGTCATTGTAAGCGGCGGATGACATCACATTAATGGGAGATTCGTATCTATGTAGCGTGGTCGACACTCCTATATCCGATCATACAAAGGATTTTTAGGTTCGAGTTTCTCTCTAATCTTTGGGCATATCCTAATGATAGGTGATCGTGGATTATCGATTATGTATTGATGGTAAGCAACCTCTTCCTTAGTGGGGTAAAGATTGAAGTAAGCACTATCTTCCACATTCATATTTTTGTTCATCACGCCATCATCCAATTCTTGTTAATCATAGAGCCGACTACGGCGCCGACTACTTTCTCACTTCCCTAATTATACTATTGAATATTTTACGCAAATCACGAAGGTCGGTGTTCTACTCACATAACGGCTTGGCGGTTGTGTTGGTCATTAGTTTGGGTTTGGTGGCGGTGATTTATTTGGTGTTGGGTTTTGAGTGGTGGTTGGTTATCACCTTCCATGACAAAAAGTTATGGGTTCACGAACAAAGGTCACGAAGAAGGGGATAGACTAAAAGAAAGCTAAAAGATGAGAAAAATTACTTGATAGGAATCAGTAAAGAAAACCTAAGCGAGTGGACTACTAACTAGCTATTCTATTCCTCGTGACGCCAAAACTTGATAACGCTACGCGTCGTTCGGGGTCAAAGGAACTTCCTTTTAATCGAGCAAGTTTTTCAACACCTAGGCGATGAACCTAATCGTTGTAGTGTAGTATTAGGGTAAGCCACGGTATTGATATCGTTCTCTGGGGAATAGGAATGCGAGTGAGAAGTTACTACGCTAAGGTTGGGGTTGAGGAAGATTATTTTTATCTTTTATATTTTTTAAAGAAAGGAAAGTCTGAATCTCGGGGTTTGAATTTGAGGGGTTGGTATTTCTCCGATTACTCTACTTATCTAATTATCTAATCTAAGGTGTATGTAGTCTATGTCTAATTAATGTGTGTCGTATGATAGTTTAAAGATGTGTTTACTTAGGTTTTACTACTCCTTAATTATCTCCTATTGGTGGTTGAATTGTCCGTCCTTATTCCTAGTTGCGTTGTCGTCTAAGGTTGTAGGGTATCGTTTCTCCCAACTCTTTGAACTTACCAAAGGGTCTCGTCTACAAAACCCACTAGGGATAATAAACTCTTACTCTAAGGCACTCTTTGGATGGTTTAGCTTACAACTACTCAAGGAGTCATATTCTAAGGTTCACAAAGATTTAATCAAGCATTAAGTACACAACGAATGACCTATCGCATTACTAGATCATTAATCAACTAAGATAAGAGACAACCAATCAATATTCAATAATCAAGTTTCACATTCCTAAGCAAACACACAAGTAAATTAATGGGACATGGAAAACATGCAAGCATACACACAAATAATCAAAGACATAATTGTATTAATGAAGTAAAACACTTATCTTGGTGTAAGATAGGGTTTGGAACCCTAAAATCTTGTACAAGACGACCTTGGTTCGGTTTAGGTTTTACTCCAAAAGACTACACCCTAAATCTTGAAAAATTCGGATTCTATATATAATATTACATATGCGACGGCGTCACCTTATGTTTTGTGGCGTCGTGTCGCCGTCATTAGGGTTTCGTCTTGGCGCGTTAGACTTGCGATGGCGTCACCTTATGCTTGTGGCCGTCCTCTTCGACTTCGGCGCCGTGCGGATTACATCTAGGCCGTGCGAGTTGCGACGGCCTCTCTTTTTATAACTTGGCGTCGTCGCTTGAAAATAGGAGTTTTGGCTTACGTCCGTCACAAAAATCCTCCGACGGCGTCGCAATTAACACGGCGTCGTCACTTATGTTTTCATGACTTTGAGTGTCTCGATTACGACTTGGCCATTTTCTTGATATATATTCGCGCTTTTAGTCCAAATAAGTGTCATTCCAGCATTTTGCCTTCAAGAGACCTAAAAAGTGAAAAGGAGCGATATTAAGCAATAACGGATACAAAAGTGATCAAATAAGGGCTTAATGACCCTCAAAAGGTACATTTAAAACCTTATCAATATTATAATCTATAAATGTCTATAATCTATTAATACCTGATTTTTTATTGAAATCCCATATATCACGTAAAAAGAAATCTCAGTGCATTCATAATATGCTCTTTCTCCAAACCCTAATTTCATCTTTTCCCCAGCCTTTTTTTTCTCAAATCTCTCATGTTGATCTTCTTTTGTGTTTGCAGGTTTGAGAATACCAACATTCAGTGGACTTGGTAGCCTCACATACTTATGCTTGGACAATGTTAACATCTCAAAAAGAACACTTCTACATCTCATATCAAGTTCTCCTCACTTAGAGCGTAGGCGGTAAGTTATTTAAACATTATCCATCCTCATTATGGGCCTAAAACTTCTCTAACAATTGAAAGTTTGGTATATATATCGAATAATATTGTCAATTATGACAATATAAGCATTAAACTATTCAAATGTTTGCGTATGATTCAAACTCCGAGTATATTAAGTAGTTTCATCCGGTACTTTTTTCACATGGTTTTGAATTGATTTAAACTAGGGGATACTTTTCTTGATGATCTTTGTTTTGGCTTATATATGGTTCAAGTGTTGTGTTGAAGATGCGATGCGGAAGAGCTTCGGTGTTTTATTTGTAGCTTTAATGTTGTTTCAAACTCAAGCGAAATAAACTAACATAAAATACCATTACTTTACGTAGGTATTAATTGATCGTCTCGATGAAGTCCAAGATAGCTTTTAAACTAGATGATTACTTAGATATTTAGCTTTTATTGGTCAAGGCACCTAAGTTTAAGAAGGTGAGGATGATACTCGATGAGGTTAGTGAGGTGAAAGGTTGATGTTGTGTAATACACTCGAAAATTTTTCGGGTTTTGGTTGCAACATCTCAATGAATTTGAGATTATATTTTTCCAACTTGAAGCATGAGATGGAGTTTTGAAGATTATCTTGGCGGTCACTGTCTTGAAGAAAGTGAATATAATCCTCGACCATGTTGTTACTAAAGATGAGGAGCGGTGATATCAAAATTTTATTATGCCAACCACGTCGTCATCCACATGGGAATTCATCGTTGGGCGTCTACCAAGATAAAGGCGAAGAGTATAGTGAGTTTTAATGTATGATAAATTGATACTTCTGTTATGCATTAGTTTTAAATTTTGGTAAATGGTCAACAATATTAACACAAACTTTACTTGCTAATATTTTTTGATAATTTTCATATTTTTTTCAACCCCGATGAGGTATAAACTCATCTTGCCTATTGATGGAACATTTTTTCTATTCTCATGCAGTACAATCTTGAACTTGCTGAAATGAAAAATACATAAGATTGTGCTTCTTTTCATATTAATCAGGGAATTAGGTTCCGTGGTCTTTCTATACCTGAATGTCAAAGCCTGGTGGAGAGCCATTACCCGAGGGTCTTCTTTGGCTTCTTTTGACTGGAAAGGTAGACTAACATTCTGTGATTTCATAATAACTGAAACTTTACATATTAATAAAGTCATCTGATGGAAGGAACAAGTTGTTCATGTATAGCCTGCGGGGTTTTGGATGAAGTTAATATCGTGGGTCACGAATATGGACATGAAGCTTACATTTATATGTATCCTGCAAGTAGCATGTTCTCAATCCACGGTATTATCAAAAGCGCTCATTCGATCAAAGCGATTTGATGCGGGTTGATTAGTGCTTTCAAGTTATTGAATTGATTTCTATAAGCGATTATTAATCTATTTTACTTTTAAGATTATTGATTTCTATATCATTTGTGGTTCTTGTTATAGTCAAATGCAAGCGACGGGTTATAAAGCCTTTTTACCACCGAACTTGGCAAGATGCACAAAACAAAGTTGTGTTTGCCATTGTTCATATCTAAAGGGGTGTTTGGGGTTGATTTTGAAGCGATTATGCGTTTTACGAATGTTTGGGATTGGTTATTTAAATATAATGATGATGATTAGCGGTAGTGACAAAATTTGTTTTCAATAAAGTTGCTTATTTCAAAATATAGATACTTATACGGGTAGATTTGTTAATTACTCCAAAGTACTCCATGATATTTGTGACTTTTGGTTTACAAGTTTACGTAACTAACGAGCAGGTCATGGATTGGGTTAAAATTTTTGCCTTTGACTCGGGGGCCTTCCACCGCTTCGGTGATGCGGACGCGGTTCTCTCGTCTCAGCTTCAGAGTGCTAGCCAAATGTTGCAGGAACTATAAAGTTTCCACAGTTTTTGATTGGTGAGTTTGACCTCAAACGCGTATTTAGTGAAGGCATTGTTGGCTATTTGGCACCATGTAATCAATGACTGATTTATTTTCTTCACAAAATCTGAATCTTTTTATTATGAAATTAGCCCATAAGTAAAATATTATTGATGGTTTGGGTCAATGACTGATTTATTTTATTTACAAAATCTTTTTATTATGAATTTTGATGTTGAGTATGTGAACTTATGATTATTCTGGGTTTCTATTATGTGATGTTGTTGCAGTTGTCCAGTAGGGGATTATTGATATGAGTATGTCTATGCGCCGAGGAGGCCAGTCTTGCGGCTCACTCTAATGAACCTCAACTTTAAGATATTGGCTTTGAAAGGTACTCTTGTGGTCCTCGAAATTGGCCATTGTGATGTCGGATTTAGTTTAATCGATGAATACACTATAGTTGTATACTTGATTGCAAATTTGAAGTGTTTTGACTTGGTTTTGATATGTTTTATAGATGAAAACGACCATATTCACCGACCGGTTTAAAGTGACTATACACAAAGGTTGGTGGTCTTGAGTTATGTTACTAATGGAAGTGGTAGGGCACGGGTGGTGGGTAGTGCGGGGAAAGATGCGTGGCATAGATTGCGAGATGTGCAGGGCGAAGCTTTTCTCGGTCGTAACCTTCTCAATGTGAGTAACGATCAAATTAGGCTTTTCGAAATTTAAATTCATCTTAAAATAGCGACCAAGCGCTTCTGAAAGCGCCTAATGAGGAACATTAGGGGTGTTTGGATATGTATTTCAAACCGAACCAAACAAACACTACTCGAGACTACTCAATGGTAATGATTTCAACTCTTTGCGGTGCGTTATTTTGACACCTTCGTATTCATTTCATTATCTGACAGTGCGGTTTTATCCATTCAGTAATGAACGACAGTCAAAATCATTAGGTAAATTGCATCCGCGATGAACTTATACTTATGGGTCATGATGATGCTTATATGGCTGATAAAGGGATGCAGGTATATAATTAAAATCCTTTTTGTGTTTCAATAGTTGTACGTGACTAATTTCTTAATTTTTAGCTAAGTGGGTGTTTTTTGTGTAGGTTACATTTGCTTTTAATCATTTTGGGAGGGGTTTGATACAAAGAATGCCAAGGTGTAGACATGGGTATTTGCATGCCATAAATAATGATATTACAGAATGGAAGATGTATGTGATTGGAGGTAGTGCTGACCCAACGATTAATAGTAAGGGTAATCGATACACTGCACCACCAAATGCAAATTATAAAAAGGTGTTTTTTTTCTAGATATCTTTTCTTTTGGGATTGCATAATTTAAGTAATCTCATTACTGCGTTTTCAAGTTGCAAGTTATTAGGTTTCTGTTTGGTTTGAGTGAAACTGATTATGATTGTCTTATTAATGTTGGGGTTAGATAATAAGTTTGCATAATCACTATGAGGGGTAGATGAAGCAAAATTGACCAAATTATATAAGGGTCATATTATATATAATTCCTTTAATAATCCGAATTTGCTCAACGCTTAATCATTACTTTTGTTGGTTTTATCTGATTACAAAAAATTGTATTCCCATACTACACAACCACTTTCAACCGCAATGTAAAACCCTTTAAGTATTCAACTGCAATGCCATACTTTGTGTATATGGCTTTCTTTGGACAAGTTGTTATGTTGGCATTTGTTGATATTTGATGTATGTGGATGTTTAATTAAAATTTTGTTTCATGTTTTACTTAACATTACATTTTTAAAGTATTTGCATCTAAAACAATTTGAAAATAAATAGTCGGAAGGTAGCTCTTAAATCCTAGATGCATATTAAGGATACCACTTTGACCAAATACTAACAAGCGCAACAAACCAACATGTTAAGCAAAAGTCGTGTACTAACTACTCAAAGGTGATTGACATTTCATTTTGAGAGTGATGATGTGATATGGGTTCTATATAAATGATAAAATGAACACCATTTTTTCTCGGTGGGTGATATTGTTTGATCATAACACTTGCACATCTCTCTCTTTTGCCAATGAATAAGCACTATGTACATTGATAATGATGTCTAAAATTAGTATACATAACGAATAATTGTTTAAAATAAATCCCAATGATACATTAGCTAAACCGAAAAGAGTAATTACCACAGCGATGGCTATGTCTCATGAACCATCATTGTTTCTTTAGTTTGATACATCTATCTATTTTGGGACCTTTAATGTAAGACTATTGTTATATGTAACACTTTATTTGACTCATGATTATTTAAAATTCTAACATATGTCGTTAATTATGTTTGTGAATTGTGAATAGGTGACTAAGCGAGTGGATACGGGTGAGGAAAATTAGCCAACTTTGTACATATAGTATTTATATGATACACAGTGGTGTCAGATGCCAAAATAAAGTGATATGAGATCTTTATTTAAAATACAGAAGTGGTATTACAAATTACATGTTTTTACTCTTTTTGATATTATAAGCATCTATGAACTTAAAATACAGAAGTAGTACTTTTCTACGTGGTTTCTTTCCTACTGAATTATGGGTGAGGTGGCAATGACGGGTATTTTTAAAAGATATATTGGTTAAATTATGGGTGAGGTGGTTGAACTACTACAACGGTCTTAATTTACCATTTTGGCTTCGGATGTTAAGACAAAGATAGTGTGATGCTTATTTGGAATTAGTTCTTTATTCTTTATTGGTTAGGTAGTTAATGTTGTTGAGTCTACTTTTATTGAACTTTTAGATTTGTTAGTGATTTAGATGAAGAATATATACTATATTCAAGGCTTCAAGCCTAAATGTTGCAATCAATTTTATTTTTATCAATATGTATATTTAACATACATACTATGTTGGAGCTAAAAAGACTCTTCTAATTGGTATAAAAGCCTTTTGTACCACCGAACTTGGCAAGATGCACAAAACAAAGTTGTGTTTGCCATTATCCAAGGTTACGTACATCATCCATGTATTTTTCGATTTAATAAGATTCTTTTTTTACTGCTACTAATGATGGATTTTACTCGGTGACCGATTTTAGCTCTGTGGTTGATGATGCATTATCTAAATGCTCAGAGTGCAACACCATCTTGAGGAACAATTATGTAGGTCACATAACACAGTCACAAGCATTAATGAAATGTAAGGTTTCCTACTCTGATTTAGCCCTTGCAGCAGCTTACATGCTATATTTTAAGGCTAAATTTAATTTCATTGAAACAAACATCATACTTGTGTGTATGTCTATTGGGTTGGATAATGGGTCAACCGGATTCAAACTGAAGCGTGGCATCTTTTAGATCTGGTCGGGTGGGTTGGATAATGGGCGAGTTCGTTTCACACATAGATCTTATCATTCGGGTTTAGTCATGGTAAGTATCTTAGATAACTTCAATCATCATTATTAAATTCCAAAGTTGGAGTTCATATGACCTCTCCGCCATGGTTCTCACCGAGTTCTTTGTTTAGGTAAATAAATCTTATATAATCAGTTAGGTTCACATTCTTTTTCTTACAACTCTTAAAGGGGTATTTTGGCTGATTCCAAAAACCAGTTTACAAGGGTACATCGAGTCATTTTAAAGGGTGTTTGGATTTGCTTAAAAACTGGCGTTTAATGGGTTTAAGTATTTTGCAAGGCTGACAAATTGTAATTTAATAGGATTTTTGGGTTTGCCTTTTAAGGGTTGTTTGGGGCTGTATTTGATAACTAATAACTAATTAGACACACATATACCTTAATGAACTATGATGTTAATATGAGTGCCGTAACCAATCACAGTATTTGCTTCTAACATGGGTGTAAAATTCTTTTATAGGTATGATAACGCTCATTTGTTCGTAGTTAAAAAATTGCAATTCTCACAAAGTCTATAACCAGTTATGTTACCTGTTGTTTGGCCTTGGATTAGCCACTATTTTTGGTTCCTTTTTCATACTTTTATCTTCAAAAATAACATAAACTAATACCCTAAACATACAAACCGGGCCATGCCCTTTTATCCTATAATATTTTTAAAGAAAACATTATACATATATTCCTATTCGTTAAGTATTTGGATTTAGCACAACATTATACATATATAATTGCGCTTCGTAAGTAAAAAGAATTCTAAAACCAATTAAAAAA